>VFSX01000540.1:0-110643 GCA_016618255.1 Chlamydomonas sp. UWO 241 | reverse complement strand
TGTGTGTGTGTGGAGGGGTGGTGGGATGGCTTGCATGTGTGTGCGTGGAAGGGGTGCGTGTGCACGCGCAAGTGTGTATACTCAGGCCGAGCGGGCGGGGCACGGGATGAGAAGGAGAAGACAGTGCTCGGGGAAAGAGGAAGACCTACGCGCGTACCTGCACATTGTGCAGGCAGCGCCCGTCAAGCACACGTCTACCACCAACAGCTTGCCATCTCGTCAAGGTGCTCGGGCCATACGCGCCGAGCACGGTCTTTTACGCCTTTAAAGTTGTCCTTTACTGCAACATCCATCATCATCACTACGCCAACATAGGCGCCCAACAGACTGTATAATCGACCACCACAACAAAGGCACTCACCAGCAGCGCACAGTTAGGATCCACTGTGGACGAGTTGTGTGGCGGCAGTGTCTGGGCGCGATGCACAGAGAACACCTGCGTGTGGGTTGTTGCTGCTGTTTCTTGCGAATGGGTTGCAAATGAGTTGTTGTTGTTGTTGCTGCTTTTTGTTTTTGTTTTTGTTTTTGTTTTTGTTTTTGTTGCTGCTGCTGCTGCTGCTGTTGTTGTTGTTGTTGTTGTTGTTGTTGTTGCTGCCGCTGGCGGTTGTCGTGTGCATCACGCGCCTCGATGTTGTAAGGGTCGGCCATCGTCCTCTCCAAAGCCGGTGCTTGTGGCACACCCAGCTTTGACACACACACCCAACAAGCGCACACACACACACACACACACACCTCGATGTGGTTTGGGTTGGCCATCGTCTTGTACATCAGCCGGTACTTGTGGCACACCCACCTTTGATAAAGACCCCCAACAAGCACGCACACACACACACACACACACACGCACACGCACACACCTCGATGTGGTTTGGGTCGGTCATCGTCTTGTACATCGGGCGGTACTTGCGGCACACCCAGCTGTAGCGGGCCCGAGGGCGGGACACTGACCCCTAAGCATACAAACACACACACACACACACACACACACACACACATACAAACACACGCACACACACACCATGACACACGCACACGCACACGCACACACACACACGCACGCACGCACACGCACACACACACACACACACACACCATGACACACACACACACACATACACACACGCACACGCACACACACACACACAAACACACAAACACACGCACGCACCTCGATGTGGTTTGGGTCGGCCATCGTCTTGTACATCGGCCGGTACTTGTGGCACACCCAGCTGTAGCGATCCAAAGGGCTGACAGTGGACACAGTGCCCGCTGCTGCCCCCGCGCCACCAGCGGCGCCGCTCGCTGCGCCATCAGCGCCGACATACGTGCCTGTTGCCCCCGCGCCACCCCCAGCAGCAGACGCAGTCGCGGCGTGTGGCACGAGCCACAGCGGCGCCTCGCCCCCGGCCGCCCACACCCGCCGCCCGTCGCGCATCCACCGCGGGGTCAGCGCGCGCGCGGCAGCGTTGACGGCACCGACCGACGCAGACACCGGCCAAGTGCCACCACCCTCATCACCACTGCCCCAACCCCCACCACCTGCGCCACTGCCCCCGCCCCCATCGCCCCCAGCCACCTCCGCCACTGTCCCCCTGCCCCCACCACCTCCGCACGCCCACGCCGCCCCCCCCTGCTCCCGCCGACGGCCAGTGGCTCGCGATCACGTTTGACCGCAGCAGATGGAAGTTGACAGAGTGTGGCGGCGCGCACTCGCGCGCGACGTCGAAGACTGACAACAAATCCGGGCGGAGGGGCACAAGCTGCGGAGTAGCGCACAAACACATGTGTGAGAGTGTGTGTGTGTGTGTGTGTGTGTGCGTGTGTTGGGGGGAGAGGTAGACAGAAGTTGACCGAGTGGCGCGGCGCGCATGTGCGTGCGACGTCGAAGACTGATGACAGGCTCGGACGGAGGGGCACGAGCTGCCGAGCAGCGCGCAAACACGTGCATGCATAAGTGGACACGGGGGCACAGTGTGTGTGTGTGTGTGTGGGTGGGTGGAGGCAGACAGAATTTCACTGAGTGGGGCAGCGCGAGGTGGCCACCAACCACCTCGCTCCACGCGGCAGCCGCCGGCGGCGCGGCTGGCAGTTCACTCTGTCGCAGCGCACCCTCCGGCTCATGGACGCCCGGCAGCGCGCGCACACGGCATGGCTCAGGAGCAAGTCTGCTGCTGCCAAACGAGAGCGCAACCGCGCCAACCGCGCGGCCGACGCAGCTGTGCAGAGAGACAGGGAGAGGTGGATCGGCCAGCAGGTGGCGGAGGCGCAAGACATGCTACGCAAGAAGAATCTGCGCCAGTTTGCGCGCGCGTGCGACAAGCTGGCGGGCCGCAGCCGCAGCCATCAGATCCCACCTGCCATGCGGGACGTCTCGGGCGCGCTGCACAGCGGTCCAGACGGGGTGCTGAAGGCCATGACAGAGTCATTCGACAAGCTATATGGCGGGGAGACCAAGCTCAGCGACGAGACCCTGAACCAGCTGGAGAACGATGTAGCGGCGTTTGAGCTCACACGCGCCACAGAGGTGGACGAAGCGCACGGGCGCCCCCCTGACCTGGCTGAGACGGAGGCGTGTGTGCGAGCGTTGCGCTCGGCCGCCGCTCCGGGCGGTGACCAGCTGGACGCCATGCTGTTGCGGTGCCCACCTGCCATCGCATGGCTCCACCGGGTCATCATCGCCGTATGGCGGTCGGGGAGAGCCCCGAGGGAATGGAAAACTGCTATTATCACACCGTTATATAAGGGGAAGGGTCCGCGTGACTCCCCTGGTAACTACCGCGGTATAAGCCTTCTCTCTATTGCCGGGAAAGTGTACGCTGCCATACTTCTGCACCGCGTCTCCACGCAGGTTGATGGTCAGTTGCATGAGGCTCAGTGTGGTTTCAGAAAAAGCAGAGGCACTGTTGATGCGATTTTTACTCTGCGCTCGCTGAGCGCGGCACATGCCGAGTACAAACAATGCATGGCTGTGGCATTTGTCGACTATTCTAAAGCTTACGATTGCATAAACCGTGCGGCACTGTGGAGAGTCCTTAGATTATATAGTGTTCATCCGCACATTATTGATCTGTTGGAGGATCTTCACACCAACACCGCAGCTGCCGTGCGGCTGGCTGGGAAAATCGGGCACGAATTCCCCGTGTCGTCTGGTGTGCGACAGGGGTGCGTCATTGCTCCTGTGTTGTTCAATGTTTTTATTGACCACATAGTGAAAAAGGCGCTAGACATGATGCCAGAGGGGGCTGGCGTGTCAGTCGTGACCCGAGCCGGCGGCTCTGTGTTGTCGTCGTCGGTTGAGCGCATAGTAATGCTGATGTATGCCGACGATTTATGTTTGTTCTCGCATGACCCAGCTCAGTTGGCGCTTATGCTGAAAATCCTTGACAAAGTGTCCTCTAGCTTTGGCATGCAAATCAACGCCGCCAAGACAGAAGTGATGATTTTGCCAGCAGATTTTGACGCGGATCTGCCCACGTTTGCGCTGACTGGTGGTGAAGTGAAGACCGTCTCTGCATTTAAGTATCTAGGGAGTTGGATAACCCAGAGTGGTGGTGTGGAAAGGAGATCGGTGTGCGTGTCGGTCGCGCGCTGGGCGTGTTTGCGTCTTTTGATAAGATTTGGGCCAGCAAGAAGATGCAAGTGCAGTCTAAGATGCGGGTTTACAACACTTTCGTGCTGCCCCACTTTCTGTACGGCTGCGAAACATGGGCCCCTACTAAAACACAACTGACTCGATTGGAGGTTGCCCACTCTAACTGCCTTCGTCGCATTCTGGGTGTGCGCCTGGTCGACCGGCACAGATTAACTTATATTCGGCAGGCGTGCGACACTGAGCCAATTGAGAGCCTTGTGGCAAAGCGATCAATGCAGTGGCTAGGCCATGTGATGCGCATGCCGGCTTCTCGTCTTCCTCGTACGACTTTTGACTGCACAATGGATGTGGCTCGGCAGCAAGGCCGGCCTCCAGCCTCCTCCCGACACTATTTTCTTAAGCTACTGATTCAGCAGCTAGGCGAAACTAGTGGCACTCGTTCTGATTGGAAGACTTTTTCGGACACGGCGTTTGAGCGTGCTCAGGATAGGGTCGGGTGGAGAGCCGTGGTGTACGGTCCGGCTGCCCCTCAGGCGCCGGCCCCTCCACCACGGCGGTCAAGTAGATTGGCAAGCGCCACTTGACCCCCTATCCCCTAGAAGCAGTTAGGACCTATTTTGGAGGCGTCGCACAATAGCTCTCCTTTTTACTCTGGGACTACACGTTGGCAGGCAGCCGGCTGGTGGCTACCGCCCCTCACAAGTAATTGTTAGGGCCAGAACTGGACTTGGGTCTAGGCGGTGGTACTAGGACTAGAGGTAGTCTTTGCTGGAAAGCCGATGTAACTGTAACTGCGCGAAAGTCAGCGACCCGCAAATCAATCGACAGCTGCGCCAGGACAAGCTGTGCTGATGGCTCTCGTCTTTAATAGCCTCAAATCATTGCCCCTCCACACTAAACCCTCAACCCTACCTTTGCGCGCGGCTGCCAGCCCTCCGTTGCTGACGTGGGCACCAGGAGCTGTCAGCACGCATAGTTTTGGTGCCGCTGCAGAGACGGTGACGAGGGCGTCGTCGTCAAATGTGACTGACGAAGTGAGGGGCGCACGGCCGACTGTGAGGGTGAGGAGGGACGGGCAGAGGGGACCCTGCCTCTGCTGCTGCTGCCCCTACTGCTGCTGCCACCACTGCTGCTGCTGCCCCTGCTGCTTCTGCTGCTGCTGCCCCTGCTGCTGCTGCCGCCCGCCGCCCGCCGCCGCCGCCGTCCCCTGGCACAAACATGCTCGTGCTCCCCTGCTCCTGCTGCTCCTGCTGCCCCTGCTGCTCCTGCTGCCCGCAGCCGCCACCGCCCCAGAAAAATGCGCCCGCTCCACCGCCCGAGCTCCCCGTCAGGTCCAGGCACTTGAGCTGAGTCAGCGCCAGCAGCAGCACAGCCACCCCGCCAGGCGTGACGGCCATGGTGTGTGCAAGCAAGAGGGAGCGGAGTCGGGGGAGGTGGCGGCCCACGGAGGCGAGGGTGGCGTCGAAGCACGTGGCTTCCTGTGTGTGTGTGTGTGTGTGTGCGTGTGCGTGTGTGTGCGTGACCGGACATGACTTCGCTCTATGCCGGCGGCGCCATCACATCCTACCGGCTCAGCGCCGGCGACTTTTTTGCCCACTGCGTCAAGTTCCGTTTTTACAACTTCAAACGCGACATCTCCAAGCACCCCGAGTTCATGGACCTCTTGTCCAAGCGAGACACCCCCGAGTGGATCCTCTTAGCGAGATTTCCACAACTGTGGATGTCAATCTGCCGAGACCTAGTTTAAACTCAGTCGAAGCGGAGTGACGAACACAGCCGTCAGTGACCCGCATTTGCCCCTTTCCCCCCCTGCTTTTTGAATGAGGTGATTCACCCTCTTGTTGGCGCACGGTTGGTCACCCCAAATGGAATCTCCTCAATGATGACCAGAAACAGCCTATCTAGGTCTGCCGTGCACAGTTCTTTGTAACGATATCTCTCTCTCTCTCTCTCTCTCTGCGTGTGTGTGTGTATGTGCGTGTGTGTGTGCAAGCGACAGCAAGCATAGTCGGGGGAGGTGGCGGACCACGGAGGTGAGGGTGGCGTCACAGCAAGTGGCTGCCTGTGTGTGTGTGTGTGTGTGTGTGTGCATGTGTGTGCGTTTGCGTGTGTGTGTGCACGTGTGTGTGTGTGTGTGTGTGTTCATGCATGCATGTGCGTGCATGTGTGTGTGAATGTGTGTGTGTGTGTGTGTGTGTGTGTGTGTCCCAACGTCTCACTAGTACGCACCCCCTCATCGCCCAAGTCCAGGTGCTCCAGATGCGTGCATGCGTGTGTGTATGTGTGTGTGTGTGTGTATGCGTGTGTGTGTGTGTGTGATGATGATGATGGATATTACAGTCTGTGTGACACCAGAAATGATGTATAAGACCGGTGTCGGCGCTAGCGCCCGACACCTTAAATTCAGTTTCAGTGGGACACTGGCTGGCTACCTGGTAGGGGTGAGGGTAAACCCCCACACGCGCGCACGCACTGGACCTAGACAGGACACTGGGCCCCCAGATCCACCCTATACCACCCAGGTATTGACAGCAACGCATTGTTGGTGTGCGCCTGTGTTCTACTACTAGTCCCGCCGCCGCCATTGCTCCAGCAATCTCCTCCATGCCCGCCAGCAATCTCCTCCATGCCCGCAAGCAATCTCCTGTATGCCCGCCAGCAATCTCGTCCATGCATGGGCGCCGCCATGCGATCTCCATGCGCCGCGCCACGCTCCATGCGCGCCAGCACCCGTACCACCCGCCTCATACCCGTTCTTTAGCCATTCCCAGTGACAACTATGGCTGATCCTTGTTCCGCCGTCCCCTTTGGCATCTGTAACCCGTATCCTCTCCCTGTAGCCTCATTCCCCGTTCTTAACCGCCATCTCCATTATGGTGCCCGCCCGCTGGTGGGGCCTCGCCTCGCCCCATGCCGCAGGGCTAGTGTATTGATTGCTGCGCCATCTATAATCTGCGCCTTGGGGCAGGGAACCCCTGCGCCACAACCTCCTCACAAAGCCTAGCCGCATGTGCCTCGCTTCCCATGTTTCTCAATTTCTCGCCATCCGCTTCCATGCCCGCCTGCAATCTCCTCCACGCCCGCGAGCAATCTCCTGTTTGCCCTCAAGCAAGCTCCTCCATGCCCGCCAGCAATCTCCTCCATGCATGCACGCGCAGAGCGCCGCCATGCAACCCCATGCGCCGCGCGCCCGCGCGCGCCGCGCCCGCCAGCTCCCGTAGCCTCATTCCCCGTTCTTTATCCATGCGCCGTGACGCACTAGCCTTGTCCGCCGTCCCCTGGCATGCATAACCCGTAGCCTCATCCCGGTAGCCGCATTCCCAGTTCTTAGCCGCCATCTCCATTATGGTGCCCGCCCGCTGGTGGGGCCTCGCCTCACCCCATGCCGCACGGCTGGTGCATCGATCGCGTCGCCATCTAATAATCTGCGCCTTGGGGCAGGGAACCCCTGCGCCGCAACCTCCTCACAAAGCCTAGCCGCATGTGCCTCGCTTCCCATGTTTCTCAATTTCTCGCCATCCGTCTCTCTCTTCCATCCAGGCACAGTAAACCATTAGGAGCCGCAATCTGCTTGAGTTCCGATCGTTGTGAGAGGGGGTGCATGCTCGCCGCAATTCTCGCCATCGTGCATCGTGCTCTCCATCGTACCGCTGCCCCATCTGCCACATAGCCTCGCCCCATCAGGAACAGTTCACCAGTAGCGCTGTGCGTCAGAGCCGCTCAGGGTAAATTTCCAGATCTTCAGCCGCCCAGTACCAAGCGCAGTTGTCCCGGTTGTCCGCCATCGAGCGGCGCCAGGGCGGGAGCCCCTGGCGAAGAGCTTATGAACTTAACATGGGTAGAGAGTGTGTGTGTGTGTGTGTGTGTGTAGCAGCGTCTCACCTCCTCATCACCCAAGTCCAGGTGCTCCAGATGTGTGCGTGCGTGCATGCGTGAGTGCGTGCGTGTGTGTTTGTGTGTGTGTGTGTGTGTAGCGGCGTCTCACCTCCTCATCGCCCAAGTCCAGGTGCTCCAGATGCGGCATCGCCTGCAGCTCTGAGAATGCCGAGGCACCCGTCCAACGGGACGGCGCGAGGTGCGTGAGGTGCCTGCAGGGTGATGATGATGTTTGGTTACAATCCACTTCTGGCGGTCACACGTACGGTTCCAAAGCTCCAGTGGGACTTAGAGAAACAAGGCTCAAGGCCCACAAAAGGTCAAGCTACAAGTAGCCCACGGTAACGCCATCCACACTTGGTGGCGGGCGCCAAGCAAGCAGCACCACTGTGCAGGCTGCACACCCAGCCCCTCAAATGGCCAGAGGGCGGACCCAAGGTATAAAACCATGAAGGGACCAAAAAGCCCTCCCCCAAACCACTGGAAGCGGGGCTGGTAGCACACCCGCCGCAGCACTCTACTCAGCGACCACACCGCACCCGCCACTGCGCGCGTGTGGCGCCACCTCCCCTTCAACACACCCCCAGAGGGGATGCCAACTAGCAAACAGGTGCAGCCACCCGCTCGCCGTCAACCACGAGGCGCGCGCGGTGGAACTGCGCCCGCTTGCCCGCAGCCTTGGCGGCGAGGAAAGCGGGCCACAGCGCCCGGTGCCGCGCCTTCTCACGGTCACTGAGCACGTCGAAGACCGCAACCTGCGTCTGGCGCAGCTTCCAGCGCCAGCGCACGACAGTGTCTGCCACGGCACCAGACGCCACGGTGAAGAGCACACGCAGCACGCCGCCCCCGCGCGGCTCCACACTGATGCCCCCGACGGCAGGCTTTGCGTTGATGAACGACGCGGACACGACGCCGCCACCAGCCGGCCCATCCCAGTTGCCAGTGTTGTCGTGCATAAAGCGCACGATGTTCGTGGCCAAACGGACAGGCATGCTCACGCCGGCCGCGGCGCGCCGCCGTGCTTCCTCCGCGTCGTCGGCGAAGCAGCCGCTGAACACGTCATTAGCATGGCCGCATCCGTCGCCGCCCGTGACGAACACGATGGCGTCCTCCACAGAGATCGACGTGCAGTCGGTGGTGCATTTTCTTAGGGGGGGTGGGGGGTGGGGGTGGAGGGGGATGATTGGGGTGAGGGTGAGGGGGGGGAGGGGGGGGTGAATTGGCACTTAAGCATGCAATCGGCACTTAATTGGGTGGTGGGTGGGTGGGTGGTGGTGGTGGTGGGTGTGTGTGTGTGGAGGACCCCAGTTGTTGCGTTTCACAAACAGTGAGGCGCCTGCAGGAGGGCCGCACATGCAAGCGGCGCTTGCTTGGTGTGTGTGTGTGTGGGGGTGTCGGAGGGCGCCAGTTGTTATACTGCACAAACACTAAGGCTCCCTGCAGGGGGGTTACACATGCGATGGGCGCTTAATTGGTGTGGGTGTGGGTGGATGCTGGAGGGTGCCGGTTGTTGCATTGCACAAACAGTGAGGTGCCTGCAGGGTGTGCACGTGCTGTCGGTGCTTAATTGGAGGCACAGAACGCCGCTGATGGTGCTAGCATGAAGGGTGGGGTGGTGGTAGAGGACCCCAGTTGTTGAGTTGCTTAAACAATGAGGAGGTGCCTGCAGGAGGCTCACACATGCAATCCATGTTAATTGGTGTGTTTGTGTGTGGGGGGATGCTGGAGGGCGCCAGATGTCGCGTTGCACAAACAGCGAGGCGCCTGCAGGAGGGCCACACATGCAATCGGCACTTTACTGGCGTGTGTGGGGGGTGGGTGGTGGGTGGGTGGGGTGGGGGGATGCTGGAGGGCGCCAGTTGTTGCGTTGCATAAACAGAGAGGCGCCTGCAGCAGGCGCACGCGTGGTGCGATCGGCGCGCACAAACGTGAGCGAGAATTTGTCGAGAACCAGCGAGGCCCCCAGCCGGCGCGTTGCATTTTGAACACGACAGAAACGCTGGGAGAGCAGCGAGGGTTGCTGGGCCCGCCAACCAGTCGTTGCGCGGAGGCACCCGCCGGTAGGGCGTTGCCTAGTATTATGCGCCTGTGAGCAAACGCCTGATCGCATCCTGTAGTTGGGACGCCCTCGAGCGGAGCCACTGGTGGTGACACACCCACCTGCACATTTGGGCCACGACGCGCAGCGTCCCGGGCCCCAAGTAGGCGCAGTGCTTCAGGTCAAGGTGGCGGAGAGACGCCAGCGGGGTGAGGGCGACGGCAGGGAGGCTGCGGCCTGCATGCAGGGCAGGGGTGGCCCGGTGCCCAGCAGGAGGCGTGCCAGCATCTGTGATGTGCGCGGCGCGGTCGCCTCGGTCGCCGTCTGCCAGCGACAGGCGGGACAGGCGGGTGAAGCACGCGAGGGGGGCGCTGCCGCTTCCACCGCTGCCGCTGCTGCCACTGCTGCTGCTGGTTTGGCCAGCGCCATTGCTGCTGCTTGCATTGCTGCAGCTTGCATGGTGCGACGCAGTGACAGCAGTGCTCTCGCCATGCATGCAGCCCAGCAGCTCTCCAAGACCACCCCGCCCCGCCGCAGCGGCATGCATGTCAGCTGCTGCTCCAATGCTGCTGCTGCTGCCTGTTTTGTGCACGCAGCCCTTGATCCTGAGCGCGACCACTTGACCGTCCACAGTCGCACGCAGCGCGCTGCACGCCACTCTACACGCCTTGGCGTCTTCCTGGTCCAGGTTGACCAAAATGAAAAGTAGCATGTCGTCTGGGAGGGGCACGAGGCCGCCCAGGGACTCTGTGGCGTCTCGCATCATAACGCCTACTCAGCGCGCTCCTTGTTGGTGGGTCCCCTGGCGACAAGGCGACCACACCAAGGCTTGCGATGGGTAAATTAAGGCCTGGTGCTCGCGTGGAATGCATGCATGCGGGCTTTTTGAGGGAGAGTTTGGAGATTGGGGTTGTTGTCTGGGATTTGTAAACACGACTACGCCCACATCAGGGCCTCGCTACTGTCTCCTACATCGCTGGTCGTGATCACCGCAAAGTTGGCTTCGGGGTAGTTTTGAAGAAAGGAAGCAGGAGGTGGCTGCGTTGAAACGTTGATCTTTGTGGCTCTCCCGTTTGGTCATGCCCACAGCCGATGGCTCAGGCCTGCGCATCGCCGTTTTCGACGCCAAAGATGCTGATAAGTGGCGTGGGCTGACGCTGGCGTGGTTCCAGGTGCGCGGAGGGGGCATGCATGCATGTATGGGCAGAGTGGCGGGCATGCCTCGGTCTGAGTGCAGCCCCCTTCAAGGCCCTTGCTCTCCTACACACACCATTCATCGCCACATGCATGCCTCAACTATATTATATGAACACAGGACATGCTGGGCCGCCCGGATGACGAGTGGAGCGTGTTTGTGTTGCTGCGCGGGGAGCTGCCACCGCTGGAGGACATCATGCGAGTAGGTGGACGGTGGCGAGGCCATGCATCCATGAAGGCAGGCGGTACTCCCACCCCACCCATCCAACGTCTATGCACCCATCTACACACGCACCCACGCACCCTCCACCCATCCGCCCAACCAGCAACACGTAGGGATGTGAGGTGCTGATGATGTCCGACCACACACACACACAGCCACCACCGCCCCCAACAGACAGACAGACAGACGTACAGACAGACAGACAGGCAGACAGACAGACAGACAGACAGACAGACAGAGGCAGAGCAAGCTGAGAATGACCACTGAGCTGTCAGTGCTGATGATGGACCACTACCCCCCCCCCGCCCCCCCCCACACGACTGCAGGCAAGTACAACGTGATTGCCATTGGCGGCTCGCCATACTGTGCGCTCGGTACGGAGCCGTGGGTGGTCCACTTGTCGCAGGTACAGTTACAGTTACATCGGCTTTCCAGCAAAGACTACCTCTAGTCCTAGTACCACCGCCTAGACCCAAGTCCAGTTCTGGCCCTAACAATTTCTTGTGAGGGGCGGTAGCCACCAGCCGGCTGCTGCCAACGTGTAGTCCCAGAGCAAAAAGGAGAGCTATTGTGCGACGCCTCCAAAATAGGTCCTAACTGCTTCTAGGGGATAGGGGGTCGAGTGGCGCCTGCCAATCTACTTGACCGCCGTGGTGGAGGGGCCGGCGCCTGAGGGGCAGCCGGACCGTACACCACGGCTCTCCACCCGACCCTATCCTGAGCCCGCTCAAACGCCGTGTCCGAAAAAGTCTTCCAATCAGAACGAGTGCCACAAGTTTCGCCTAGCTGCTGAATCAGTAGCTTAAGAAAATAGTGTCGGGAGGAGGCTGGAGGCCGGCCTTGCTGCCGAGCCACATCCATTGTGCAGTCAAAAGTCGTACGAGGAAGACGAGAAACCGGCATGCGCATCACATGGCCTAGCCACTGCATTGATCGCTTTGCAACAAGGCTCTCAATTGGCTCAGTGTCGCACGCCTGCCGAATATAAGTTAATCTGTGCCGGTCGACCAGGCGCACACCCAGAATGCGACGAAGGCAGTTAGAGTGGGCAACCTCCATCGAGTCAGTTGTGTTTTAGTAGGGGCCCATGTTTCGCAGCCGTACAGAAAGTGGGCAGCACGAAAGTGTTGTAAACCCGCATCTTAGACTGCACTTGCATCTTCTTGCTGGCCAAATCTTATCAAAAGACGCAAACACGCCCAGCGCGCGACCGACACGCACACCGATCTCCTTTTCCACACCACCACTCTGGGTTATCCAACTCACTAGATACTTAAATGCAGAGACGGTCTTCACTTCACCACCAGTCAGCGCAAACGTGGGCAGATCCGCGACAAAATCTGCTGGCAAAATCATCACTTCTGTCTTGGCGGCGTTGATTTGCATGCCAAAGCTAGAGGGCACTTTGTCAAGGATTTTCAGCATAAGCGCCAACTGAGCTGGGTCATGCGAGAACAAACATAAATCGTCGGCATACATAAGCATTACTATGCGCTCAACCGACGACGACAACACAGAGCCGCCGGCTCGGGTCACGACTGACACGCCAGCCCACTCTGGCATCATGTCTAGCGCCTTTTTCACTATGTGGTCAATAAAAACATTGAACACCACAGGAGCAATGACGCACCCCTGTCGCACACCAGACGACACGGGGAATTCGTGCCCGATTTTCCCAGCCAGCCGCACGGCAGGTGCGGTGTTGGTGTGAAGATCCTCCAACAGATCAATAATGTGCGGATGAACACTATATAATCTAAGGACTCTCCACAGTGCCGCACGGTTCATGCAATCGTAAGCTTAGAATAGTCGACAAATGCCACAGCCATGCATTGTTTGTACTCGGCATGTGCCGCGCTCAGCGAGCGCAGAGTAAAAAGTCGCATCAACAATGCCTCTGCTTTTTCTGAAACCACACTGAGCCTCATGCAACTGACCATCAACCTGCGTGGAGACGCGGCGCAGAAGTATGGCAGCGTACACTTTCCCGGCAATAGAGAGAAGGCTTATACCGCGGTAGTTACCAGGGGAGTCACGCGGACCCTTCCCCTTATTTAACGGTGTGATAATAGCAGTTTTCCATTCCCTCGGGGCTCTCCCGACCGCCATACGGCGATGATGACCCGGTGGAGCCATGCGATGGCAGGTGGGCACCGCAACAGCATGGCGTCCAGCTGGTCGCCGCCCGGAGCGGCGGCCGAGCGCAACGCTCGCACACACGCCTCCGTCTCAGCCAGGTCAGGGGGGCGCCCTGTTCACGCCAGCGAAAATGTCACGACAGACGTGACGGATAACTCGAGGTTCGTGTCGCAGCATCAGCCAGCTGCTTACTTTCGACCTTGAGCCGCACATGTATACTGAGGTCGTCTCGAAGAAAGCAAAGTACGTGAAGTGTGGTACCCTGTATGGTGCCCTGCTGGCACGCGTGCAGAGGCATCCAGGGGCGCTGGCTGCCTCTCTCTTGACTGCGCACACACACCTCCGCATCACCCCCACTTCCCCATTTTCTCAGACGATGGCGTACCCTCTGCCCCACTGCATGTGTCCTCCCCCCTGCACCACTCTCCACAATTTATAGGTCCTCCTCACCTACTCGGACTTTGGCGTCCGCATCGTCGGCTGCTGCTTCGGACACCAGATCCTGGCGAACGCTTTGGGAGGGCGCGTCGGGCGGAACCCGTCGGGAAGGTGCGTGGAAGGTGCTGGATCTGGCTGCTATATTGATGCTGTGCTATTATCTGTGCTGTGATGCACTGTGGATACTGCTGCTTTGGCTGCTTGGTGCGCGCGCTCTGGGATGGTGCATCAGACGGAACCCGACGGGATGGTGCGTGGAAGGTTCTGGGACCTGGCTGTGCTATGTTCTGTGCTGTGCTGGGATCTTGCTGCTCAGTCTTTGGTCCGCTGACCGATTCTGCTCACTCCGTTGCCATCCAGGTTCGTCCTCATGGTTGACGACGCGCGGGTGCCTCCCTGCCTCCTGGCCTCCCCCCCCTGCCTGCCCCCCCGCCCTGCTGATCGCTGACCTATTCTGCTCGCTCCATTGTCATCCAGGTTCGTCCTCAAGGTTGAAGACGTGCGGGTGCCTCCCTGACTCCCCTGCTGACCTGTCCACCCCCGCCTGCCTCCCCTGCTGCTTGCCTCATTGCCATCCAGGTTCATACTCGAGCTCGAGGATGTCTACATCCTGCAGGCCTCTATAATAATGCCTGGCCACTCCCTGCCTGCCTCGCCTCTCTGCCTGCCCCTGCTGGTTGCCTATCTCTGCTTGCCTGACTGAACCTCTGCTCCCCTCATCGCCATCCAGGTTTGTCCTCAGGGTCGAGGACGTGCAGTTTAATATCAACGCGCTGAGGAAGTTTGGTCTTGTGGACACAGACTACTACGCCTCAACTGCCACTGGCTCTGGCGACGAGGCTGAGGTGAGCACGCCTGCACCTGCCACCTGCTGTTGCTGCTGCTGCTGCTCTGCTGCCCTGCTGCTCTGCCGCTGCTGCTGTGCCACTTCGCCGCTCTTCTTGTTGACCACCACTTGTTGACCACCACCACTTCTACTTACTACTACCACTCCTTATTAAGAATGGCATCGATATCCATCACTCTCGGTATCTCGGTCGTCTTATTTGTGTAGCTGCCGGGCTCTTTCCCATGGTCTATTGCGCCGTCAATGGCGCCCGACGGACTGTAGAACTGACCAAACCGCAACAACCACCACAGGCACTCCCCAGAGCGTCCACCCACCCACCCACCCACCCACCCACCCACCCACCCACACCTAACAGCACCAACAACTGCAGGCACCCCCAAAGCGCCCGCCCCCCACCCATCATCCCCACCACACACACAACAACAACACCAACTGCAGGCATCTCCCCGGTCGGTCTTTCCCCACCCCATTCCACTCACCTACCCACCCCACCCACCCACACACCCACACACCACACACTACAACAACAACAACCGCAGACATCCCCTAGGGCGGTCCCTCCCCCCTCCACACACCCCAAACACAACCATACGCAAACTACAACACCAACAACTGCTTCCCAAATCACTGACACGCATGCACACACACACACAACAACAACAACAACAACAACAACAACAACAACAACAACAACAACAACAACAACAACAACAACAACAACAACAACAACAACAAACAACAACAACAACAACAACAACAACAACAACAACAACAACAACAACAACAACAACAGCAGCAACAACACCACCAACTGCAGGCACCCCCCAGAGCGGTCCGTACGCCGAGCTCCATCACCCCCTCACTCACACACAACCACATGCAAACTTCAACACCAACAACCGCTTACAAAATCCTTGACACGCACACACACACACACACACACTACAACAACAACAACAACAACCGTAGGCATCCCCCAGGGCGGTCCACACGCCGCGCTCCTACGCGCTCTCAGACGTCGCCGAGGAGGGCACGCCGGGCGGCGCGTCCTCGCTTTCGCCCGCTTCCCCCATCGCCACCTCTGAGCCCACTCTGGGGCCCGGTGGAGCAGCAGCAGCAACAGCAGCAGCAGCAGCAGCAGCAGCAGCAGCAGCAGCAGCAGCAGCACCAGTAGCAGCACCAGCATCAGCAGCTGCGCACGTGGGCGCAGGCAGCAGCGGCGCCACCACTTCAGAGCGCATGGATGCTGGCACCAGCAGCACCCCAGGACTATCAGAGCATGTGGGCGCAGGCAGCAGCGGCACTGACTCATCAGAGCACGCTGGGCCAGGCCGCAGCGACACGCATGCACCATCAGGGCATGTGGGCGCAGGCACCAGCGGCACCCCTACCTCATCAGAGCACGTGGGCGCAGGTGCCTGCTGCAGCCTCGCCACGTCACCAGGGCAGTTACCTGGGGCGGCGGGGAGCACGCAGGGGGGCACGCAGCAGCTGTGCCTACGACTGCTTGAGTCACGCGGAGACCATGTAAGGCAGTAACAGTAACAGTAACAGCAACATCGGCTTTCCAGCGAAGGCGACCTTCTAGTCTTAGCTAGGACCACCTCTTAGACCCAAGTCCAGTTCTGGCCCTATTACCGATTTCTTGTGAGGGGCGGTAGCCACCAATATCTATGCAACTGCAGTAAGGATTCCTTGTGACCAGGCTTCGCTCACGCCTTGCCCTCTTCTGTGTGCTGTGCCCTGTACTGTGCCCGACCCCCAGCCAGCTGACGTGACCCTTGGCTTGCCCTCGTCTGTGCCGTGCCGTGCCTGTACTGTGCTGTGCTGCTGTGCTGTGCTGTGCTGTGCTGTGCTGTGCTGTGCTGTGCTGTGCTGTGCTGTGCTGTGCTGTGCCGTGCCGTATCGTGCCGTGCCGTGCCGTGCCGTGCCATGCTGTGCCATGCTGTGCCATGCTGTGCTGTGCTGTTTTATTATTATTGTGCAAGTTACGAGCAAGGCTGCTGGCATCGTCAGGCAGCGCTCCCCGTCGAGATGTGGCTCTTCCCCTCCTCTCCTCTTGGTTGTTATTACTGTGCCCCCCCCCCCAGCTCATGCGACCCTCCTCCTGCTCTCTGTGCTCTGATTCCATTGGTGCGCCGCCCGCACTGTGACAGGTGATGGAGCTTCCGCCGGGCGCACGGCTGCTCGCGTCCTCTAGCGACGCACCCATCAAGATGTGGCTGCTACCCAACCGCCCTCCTCTTCGGTGTTTGTTTACTCTGCGCGACCCTCCCCGCTGACTTGACCCTTTGATTGCCAGAAGTCACAAGAAACACGGGGTTTCCAGCCAAGCAGGCTACTCTTCTACCAGAGATCACCCGCCGATACTCCAGCCCACTCAAGTGTACTAATTACTTCCAGCCCAGGGTAGTGTACTATCGCAAGTTGCTGTTTCAACCCAACACAGACTTCTAAAACACGAAAACACGATTTCACCCTTTTGAGGTCCGCATGCGAGCAGCCCCAGCCCCCCAGTGCCCAATTCATGCTTGGTTGTCGATCGAGAACCTTCCTCCGTAGTCGGCGTTGCGCAGGAGGCGCGAGGGGCGACATCAGGCACAAGTTGTCGACTACAACCGACACCAAAGCACACCGCATGGCGCCTTCCAACGCCCCCAACGCACACTGGACAAACTGGCGATCCTTTCCATGGGCTTCGCATGCATTACCAGTAGGGGAGCGTCCCATGCGACGGTTTCGACCAGCATGCCATTTGGTGTTTTCGTGTTTTTCAAGTTTGGCCTATGTTGGGTTGAGACTGCAACTTGCGATATTGTACTCCCTGCCGATGGACTACCGCTCCTACCGGCCAGACTATCCCAAACAGCGGTCTCTGGGAGACATGTCTGGCAAGGAGCATATAGGAGAGCACCTTCCTCAGGGTCACGGTGGTTTAGGGTTTCGTGTTTCGTGTTTCGTGTTTTAGGGTTTAGGGTTTAGGGTTTTAGGGTTTAGGGTTTAGGGTTTAGGGTTTAGGGTTTAGGGTTTAGGGTTTAGTGGCCTCGTGGCCAGCCAAGCCAAAAAAAATGACTGGCGCTGACTGGAACGGTCCCCGCCTGGCAGTGCATGGCTGTCCACACACACACACACACACACACAAACTGGTTTGCCTCACTCCAGACAAACAGCAGGCTTGCTCACCCCAATCGAGGCTAGCGAGGCAGAGGGGGCGCAGATTGAATATCCCCCCCCCATTACACACGGGCGCCCCCCTGACCTGGCTAAGACGGAGGCGTGTGTGCGAGTGTTGCGCTCGGCCGCCGCTCCGGGCGGTGACCAGCTGGACGCCATGCTGTTGCGGTGCCCACCTGCCATTGCATGGCTCCACCGGGTCATCATCGCCGTATGGCGGTCGGGGAGAGCCCCGAGGGAATGGAAAACTGCTATTATCACACCGTTATATAAGGGGAAGGGTCCGCGTGACTCCCCTGGTAACTACCGCGGTATAAGCCTTGTCTCTATTGCCGGGAAAGTGTACGCTGCCATACTTCTGCACCGCGTCTCCACGCAGGCGATTTGAGGCGTCAAAACGACTAAGAACGACGAAACACGGCCCCCAGCATTAAGCAACTATACTTTCGACCCCCCCCCCCTGCGAAGGCAAACAATATGGACGGTAGTGCGCGGCATGACGCCCCATGAACTTTTTCTTCTCAATACAAGGCACAGCGTGACTAAGGCCCTTGGAACCCCCCAACCCTCAACCTGAAGCCCCAACCCCCCCCCACCCACCCACCCACACACACCCTCAACCTCTACTCCGCAACCCCGCGCAGTGTATGGACACCATCGCCAACAAGAAGGACTTTGCGTACGCATGCGAGCAGTACTGCATGAACACCTACACGATCTCAAACTGTGAGTTCAGGCATCCGGGTGTTTGGGTTGTCAGGCAAGCTCCAGAGAGTTACGCACGCCTGCATCACACCGCTTGAACACCACTGCAATCTCGAATCTCTGTTTGGGTGTCTGGTTGGGGTGGCGTATTGGGGCGAGTGTGCACGCAACTTTTTGTGCGCGTGCGAGCAGAACTGCATAAACGGACCATCAGTTTGGGGGTCTTGGGGTATCAGGTTAGCTACGAGCCCATGCCCACCTGCATTGACCCCTCCTCCTCTGCAAAGACAAGTACACCCGCGTGTTTTGACAGCTGCTGCCCTTGTTCTCATGGTGCATACGCACATGATCAACCTCAACACGCACGCACCCAACATGCACGCACGCCCACACACTATCCACCTGCCCTCTTGCATAGTAAAGGAGCACGATGCGTGCATGGGATACAGTAGCAGTGACTTTGGCTTTCCAGCGAAGACTGTTTTCTAGTCCTATTACCACCGCCTTGGCCCAAGTGTAGTTTTGGCCCTAACAATAACTTGCGAGGGGCGGTAGCCACCAGCCGGCTGCCTGCCAACGTGTAGTCCCAGAGCAAAAAGGAGAGCTATTGAGCGACGCCTCCAAACTAGGTCCTGACTGCCTCCAGGGGATAGGGCCCGGCGCCATATGGGCAGCCAGACTGTGCACAACGGCTCTCTACCCGAACCTATCCTGAGCACGCACAAACGCCGTGTCACTGCTGCCATGGTGGCCGCATCCAACGGGCTGTACAAGTAACCACACATGCACACACACAACACGCCCCCCCGCCCTTTCCCCCAATCAGTTGACGAGTACACCCAGTGCAACGCATGCATCCGCACCGGGGCTGCCCTCGGCAAGGTGTCGCCGTGCGAGATGTGCATCCAGTTTGTCAACGGAAACGTGTTCCCCATCGAGTCCGACCGTCGTGACATGTGCGTGCAACTCGTGTGGGACGGGTGTGGGGTTGAGATGATGTGGGACTTGGGAGTGTTGCTCCAAGCCAGCCACGCTCATTCCTACCCGAGAATCCCAGAACCCTGCTTACTGAGCATGGGCAGTGCACGGCTGCGTGTTTCATGTGCATCACGGGGGCCAGCGTGCTTGAGACCAACCAACAGAGGCTGAGGTTGCCCGTGACCCCTGAACGCCGACCCCTGAACTCCAACCCCGGCCCATCCGCCTGCTTGCCCAGGCGCAAAACGTGCATGGACTGTGTCAATGGCGTCAACGGCAACACCGACCCCAACAAGGACTGGGCCTGCGGAGAGTGCGCCAAGCTGACCGGCAAAACCGCGAGGGACAAGTGCTTTGGGTGCATCTCTCAGCAGTGGGTCGACCCCTGCGCGTGCGTCGACGGCGTCAGGCGCGGCTGGCTGTGTGAGTGTTCGCTGGCTGTGCGTGGGGCAGGGGTTTGGGGCCATCTAACACCTGTCGACAAACGTTTATTTTACAAATCAGCAACAAATCAGGTTCATGTTAAGTGTTGTCAGGGTAGGCAGGGGGGTCGGGTCCATCCTTATCCAGGCGTATGCTTCCAGTGCATGGCCGAGGAGTGGCTCGACCTACTGCGGAGGCGTTCACGCCATCGCACTATCCTTACCTTGTCTCTCATTGCGCCACCGCCAATCCTTCGCCTTAACCGCTCTCCCCCTGTCTCTCTTCCGCCGCCGCTGCCGTAGATCCTTCACCTTCCCCTCTCTTCCCATGTCTCTCTGCTGCCGCTACTGTCAACGATCCTATATCATCCCCTCTCTTCCCCTGTCTCACTGCCGTTGCTGCTCCCATAGATCCTCCACCTTCCCCTCTGTTCCCCAGTCTCACTGCCGGTGCCGCTGCCGTAGACCCTCCACCTTGCCCTCTCTACTCCTGTCGCACTGCCGTTGCTGCTCCCGTAGATCCTCCACCTTCCTCTCTCTTCCCTTGTCTTTCTGCAGCCGCCGCTCCCGTAGATCCTTCACCTTCCCCTCTCTTCCCCTGTCTCTCTGCCGCCGCCACTTTCAACGATCCTTCACCAAACAATTTTATCACCGCCACCGCATTGTGTCCTATGCCTCAACCCTCTCTCACAGCCACTCCAACTCAACCCTCAACCCTAAACCCAGACCGGCTGTGTGGAGGGGGTAGAGTGCCGGTGGGGTCAGCGGCAGGGTGTGTGTGGTGGTGATGGGGAGGGGGGGGGTGACTCCGCACATGCTATCCTTAGCGTGCGGGCGTGCACATGCGCCATCCCAACAGCCTGACCGAACCAACTGACGCACCCCGCGCTGAATAATAATACTAAAAACAAGCGCGCTGTGCGCAATCTCCCTAGCCTAGGCCACGCCAGCTGGGCGCCACCCCCGGGCGGCAACCACAGAAGCACCCTGTCATGATAGGCCACCAAGGTCCTGGGTGTAGGTGGTGCAGCAGTGCTTCTTCAATTGATTTCAATTAATTAATTCTTACAGCCCGGCCGCTGGCGCCAGCGGCCGGGAACTGCCAGCGGCCGGGACCAAAAACGACAAAAAGGCAAAAATCGGGTGGTGAACCCTAAAACAACAACAAATTATTTCGCCCAGAAACCGCCGTAGGCGGTCAACCGCCCAATTGAAGAAGCACTGTGGTGCACGGCCACTGCGGTTCACCTGTAGCCTAGGAGGGCGTGCATCTCACACACCTTGGCCCTCGTGCGCACGCGCAGTCTACACGGAAGCCGAGGTGACCTGCTACAGGCAGGATGGCATCGACACGGCGCTCGTGGATGGTCACCTCAAGGGTAACTCAAAGGTGAGAAGGAGCTGGGTAGGAGCTGCGTAGAAGCTGTCGGCAGAGTGATTTGATGAACACTTTGGTGGCATCCTCTGATGGTGTGCACTGGTGGTGTGCTCTGTGGTGTGCTCTGGTGGTGTGCTCTGGTGGTGTCCTCTGATGGTGTGCCCTGATAGTGTGCTCTGCTCTGACATCTTTTCCGGCCACGTCTTGGCCTTTCTCCCCACCGGAGCATCTCTCTTTTGCCGATTGACGATGAAGTTGCCTCGCGTTTCTGTTTCCCCACATGCACTCATCTACTTCAACAAGTGTTTGCTGTGGTAGGGAACCCGGGAGTGCGCCCACGCTTTCTACAGAGTTGGGGTTCCTACCACCAACAGCCAGCCATCTCATTAAGGTATCGGGCTGTACACGCCAAGCACGGTCTTATACACCTTTAGAGGTGTCCCTGACATAACATCCATCATCGTCACCCATCTGTCCATCACCGGAAAACCCCACTAGTAACTCCCATCTTCGGGGCGACCTCGCCTGCCCCCCCTCGGGGCGACCTCGCCTGCCCCCCCTCGGGGCGACCGCGCCTGCCCACCCCCCCACACACTCTTGTACCAATCTTTGAACCCAGTCTGATGCTTTAGCCCATCATTTCGGCGACCTCACCTGTCCTCCCACCCCACACACTACTGCTAACACCTAGCCCAAGTGGTCCTGCCAAACCTCAACCCCATGCTTTTCATTTTAGGATTCTATGATGTAGCGAACCAAGATCGCGAGCACAATCACACCCACACACGCACGCACTGACACACGCATGCACGCACACTCCTGCACACATTCACGCACACACACACACACACACACACACTCTCATGCACAAAGTCACTTATGCACACACGCACACACTCATGCCCCCCCCCCCCACACACAGACGCACACGCACACACACACGTCTCCCCCCCTCCGAGGGGATGCCACCCTTCCACTCTGACACTCTCGCTGGACCCAATAGGTGATGACCAGCAAGTTCCCGGAGGAAGAGTGCGCCCAGTTTGCGGACAAGCTGGGGCGCGTCACCTTTGGCCTCAGCAGCACCGACCCGGTTACGTGCTACACCTTCACCGCCAACGTGCCGTTTATCAGCGGCCTCACCACGTCCGTGTCACCTGCTGTCCCCGTCCTGACCGACGGCTGCTTTAGTGGGTAACCACTCAAGCATGTGCGCATGGGTGTGAGCTCCTGCATCACGTGCTCGGCATCAGGAACGTTGTCGACATGCCCCCCTCCCTCCCCCCCCCCCCCCCGCAAACACCCGCCCGCCCCTGCCCATCAGCAATTGACACACGAGCGTGGCTTGTCTGACATGCGGCCCCCCCACACACACCCCTCCCCGCACAGGCGAGGGCAACAACTGCGTCTGCCTGTACGTGCCCGGCACCAGCAGTGGTCCCGTGGGCGGCGTCATCGACTGCAACCTAGGTGAGTTTTGACAGTTCCTCCGGAGGACCCTTGGGCGTGAGTTTAGACCCAGACTACACGTATAAGGGAGCTCCACTAGTTGAGCCCGCAAGGCCACGCAGCGCGCCAGCCTACCGGCGAACCAGGTGAGACACAGTTGGAAGGCGCCTGTGATCCCGACAGGGTGCTTGCCACGCGATGAGCGATGAGGTGGCGGTGCTTGTGTGCACGAGGTGTGTGTGGAGGCGATCAGTGGGAGGGATGCCAAGGAGTGCCACCAAAAGACAAGGCGCCACGCACGCACACACGCACGCACACACCTCGAAATTCACCTACGAACCCACCCACGCACACGCCTTGAAAAAACATCCTCCCACCCACCCACCCACCCACAAGCAACCACCACCGTGTGATTGCTGCGGCTCTTGTGTGCCATTCTTTTGTGAGACAGCTCCGTTAGCCCCCATGCCCCGAGGGTGCACGCGTTTAATGGGGGGTCAGTAATTCCAAAAGGAACTTTTTGACTGCCTCTGGTGTGGGAGGGGCAGTGATTTCCGTTTCAGCTCTAGGAGGGGGTGGGGCAAATTAGCACACACATAAGTTCAAACCCCCACATCTCCATAAAATGTGGAGGCAGTCTCAAAAGGCTGGTTCTTAGGCCTTTCCAGTGGTACTTTCGGTTTGGCGGTGAGTGGTCCTCACCTCCTATAATCTCTGTTTGAAGTCAGGTGGTCTGACGGGGCAGCCAAGAGACGAGCGGGGCAAATTAGCACACCCACAGATTCTGCCCCTGGGAACGCGTTCCAGGATGGCTGGAGCCCCTCCGGGCCACATACAGTTACAGTTACATGGCATTCCAGCTAAGACAACACTAGTCCTAGTGCCACCGCCCTGTGAAGGACGATAGCCACCAGCCGGTTACCTGCCGTCTAGACTACCGCTCCGGGCCACATAGCTAGTACCTATGTCCCCAAGACGTGTGGTGTGGTCGGAGTTGCAAGTTGGGGCTAGTGAGGGGCTTCCAGGTGCCACTAGGGGCGTGAATGCATGCACGCATGGCGCCCATGCACATGCACCATGCATGTGCCACAGGGGCCCCATGCACCCGCCCCCCGCACACATTGCTTCAATTCACATATGGTAGTGCGTCCTATGAGCGGCAGGGGCAGGGGGGCAGTATTGGAGCTGCGGCAGTGCGATGTGCCAACACCGATTCACACTTTTGCTCGCGCTCTCCCAGGAAGCCCCCAGACGGTCTAGCGTGCACCCATCATAGTGGTGCCATGTGGGCCAGAGCCAATACAGTCCCCAAGGGCACGATGTGCACAGGAGCATGTTGCGTCGCCCCCTCGCCCCCGTGGCACCTTACCAGGGTGCATGTCGGACTTTTGCGCGGCGGGGAGGGGTGGCGCAGGCTGCTACGGGTCTCATCCCATGCCTGCTACTATGCTTCTTGGAGAGGCCAGCACGCGGCTCGCAAACGCTTGCGCAGCGCGACGCTAGACGACAATTGCGACCATGAAACTGTTGCTCCCCCAAACCTTTTGCTTTCCATCCTTCTGGGGTTGGGGGGGATGGCCAGATGGCTGCACGTTTTTAATACAAAATTTGGAATGGCCACCAGGCGGCTGGGGGTTTGCATCTTTCCCATCCCAGCAGGGGTGGCTGGGCCGCTCCGTCCGACCTGCCCCCAGGGCCATATGTTCCCCCACATTTGCCCAGCTTAAGTCCGGAAGAGGGGCGCCGGGCGCGCAGCCAAGCAGCAGGGAGCAGCTCTCCAATAGCAGAGTGTGCTAATTTGCCCGTGCTAATTTGCCCCTCCTACACAGCCCTTCGGCTGTATTCCGCCTGTACTTAAATCTAGGACACAGCTTAACCCTTTCAGTGGATTGGTAGTTTGATTTGCCCGCCGGATAGAGGTCGTCAAGAACTTTCTAAGCACATAAATATGAGGACAAACGGTCAACGGGAGGGCAACGCGGTTGAAGCAAAATCCGGCTGTGGAATAATAAATTAACAATCCTGAAAAACGTTGGCAGGCAGCCGGCTGGTGTCTACCGCCCCTCACAAGTAATTGTTAGGGCCAGAACTGGACTTGGGTCTAGGCGGTGGTACTAGGACTAAAGGTAGTCTTTGCTGGAAAGCCGATGTAACTGTAACTGTAATCCTGAAAATATAATCACTGGGGTGGGTTGAGTGGGGTGGGTGGGGGGGCATGAGGCTTTGCAGAGGGGTGCGGTTTGGGCCATCTTCTGCTCAATGTTTCAGTGTGTCCATGAAGTGCCACCTCGACCGCTGGTGTTGGCTGCCAAGATTAGTAGTAGGCCGCTCTGCCGCCTCCTCATGCCCCCAGCCCACTGACATTTTTTGGTGCTCGGTGCGCAGGCTATGCCACATTGGCCGGGAGCGCAACCACGTGCGACATCTGCGCCATCGGCTACGGTCGCGCCAGTACCAATGTTTCCTGCACGCCCTGTGCTGCTGGTGCGTACCGGGGGGGGGGGGGGGGGGGGGGGGGGGGGGCAATATGAACCTGCCCCCACCGCGCGCGTGGGCTCGAATGCAATGCCGCCTGTTGGAAGATGTGGCCATGCTCATTTGATGCATCCCAGCACCCACACCCGACCACCTAACTAACTTGCCACCGCCCGGCAAGGACGATGCGAGTGCCACTGCAATGACACTGCACCCCCCTCCCCTCCCCTATGCTGCTCTGCATTTCTAGGTACCTACAAGACGGCCACTGGCAACGCACAGTGTCTCCCGTGCCCTGGAGGTGCGCGCGCAGGGATGTGCAGCATGTTTTAACCCTCTAAAAGCAGTAGAGCATGATGCCCCGTGTGTGCACCTTGGTTATGTGGATGAGAGCTGCATGGAGTCCTCACATCTGCCATATGGCCATCTAGCTAGGAGGCCTCCTCCACCCCAATTAAATACCAGTATGCATGTTGATCTGAATGCGTGCAGCTGGCGAAGAGTTGTGAGACAGTTTGTTTACTAGCACCGTCAATTTCACATGCCTGCGATGATGGATATTACAGTCTGTGTGACACCAGTAATGATGTATAAGACCGGTGTCGGCGCTAGCGCCCGACACCTTCAACTCAGTTTCAGTGGGAAACTGGCTGGCTACCTGGTAGGGGTGAGGGTAAACCCCCACTTGCGCGCACGCACTGGACCTAGACAGGACACTGGGCCCCCAGATCCACCCTTTACCACCCAGGTACTGACAGCAACGCATTGTTGGTGTGCGCCTGTGTTCTACTACTAGTCCCGCCGCCGCCATTGGCTCCAGCAATCTCCTCCATGCCCGCCAGCAATCTCCTCCACGCCCGCCAGCAATCTCCTGTATGCCCGCCAGCAATCTCCTCGATGCCCGCCAGCAATCTCCTGTATGCCCGCCAGCAATCTCGTCCATGCATGGGCGCCGCCATGCGATCTCCATGCGCCGCGCCACGCTCCATGCGCGCCAGCACCCGTACCACCCGCCTCATTCCCGTTCTTTAGCCATTCCCCGTGACACCTATGCCTGATCCTTGTTCCGCCGTCCCCTTTGGCATCTGTAACCCGTATCCTCTCCCTGTAGCCCCATTCCCCGTTCTTAACCGCCATCTCCATTATGGTGCCCGCCCGCTGGTGGGGCCTCGCCTCGCCCCATGCCGCACGGCTAGTGTATTGATTGCTGCGCCATCTATAATCTGCGCCTTGGGGCAGGGAACCCCTGCGCCACAACCTCCTCACAAAGCCTAGCCGCATGTGCCTCGCTTCCCATGTTTCTCAATTTCTCGCCATCCGCTTCCATGCCCGCCTGCAATCTCCTCCACGCCCGCGAGCAATCTCCTGTTTGCCCTCAAGCAAGCTCCTCCATGCCCGCCAGCAATCTCCTCCATGCATGCACGCGCAGAGCGCCGCCATGCAACCCCCATGCGCCGCGCGCGCCGTGCGCGCGCCGCGCCTGCCAGCTCCCGTAGCCTCATTCCCCGTTCTTTACAGATGGACAGATGGAAGGGCGTCGGAGGCTCGAAGTGAGCCTCTGCAAAAACACAAATTATGACGAGCGACAGGCGCCCCCCCCCCTTCCAAAGGCATTTTCAAGTGTGGGGTTGACCAGGCCACACTATTCTGCGGTTTGAGGGGGACCGGAGGGCAAAACGTAGATGCAGGAGAAATCTCTAACTTTTGAATTTGGATGGTGGGCTGAGGCCCTGTTGCAACACCATCACGCCAGCTGCGCTATGGCCAGCAGCAGACCCCCCCTCGCCCCCCCCCACTTCTGGAGGCCTTCATGTATGTGTGATCCATGTTTCCACTGATGGGGGGATGGGGGGAGAGCCCCTAGCAGCGGCTAGAGCTAAGGATCTGATAGTGGGTAATTTTGCACCCCCGGTAATTTTGCACCCCACCCCCCCCTAGGGCAGGATTTGATTCCCAAGGAACGAAGTGACTCGGGATTGCCTGCAGCGGAATTCGGAAAGGTTTCTGACACCTCGAGACCCGCGTTGCCTTGCCGTCCCCGGGCCGGAGGCAGGAAATGGCAGAACCAGCAAGGCCAAGCGTTGGTCATAGCGTTGGCGTTTTAAACAAAGCGTGCAGCTCCAGGGCGGGGATTTTCTTCGGTATGGACCACGCCACGTCAGCAGCGTGCCGTCGTGACCCTTCGCTCTCTCCGCTGCGGTGAGGCTACCCTACACGTGACTAGTGCGATGCGCATGCCGCCGGAAGCGGGGCGTGGGTCTGCAGGGCGCAAAACACACCAGTCCCAGAGCGCAACAAGGATGCGACAGCTACCCATGCCGTGCTTCTCGTGCCTCTCTCCTCCACTTGGAGGTCCGTCTGCACGTAACTAGTGAAATGCGCGTGTTGCTGGGGGATGAGAGCTTGTCGTTGGGGGAATGTCCCCGGTTGAACAAGAGGTATGGACAGGTTTGGGCCCGCTCCCTCCCTGCTGCTGCTGCATGAGTGGCGATGGTGTGCGATTTGGTGATGCCATGGCATCACGGTACAAAGGAGCTGGCAGATGCATGCATGGGATGCATGGGATCAACACGCCGCCATGCATGCCATGCGTGCGCGCTGTAGCGCTGCATGCATGCAGCTCACACACTACGCAAGCCTACCCCCTTACAAACAGCGCATCAGCGACAGCATGAGCCGCGGCAGCATGTGATGCATGGACAACACGCCATGCGTCTCGCTGTGGCACTGCATGCACAAAGTGCGCACACCACGCACACCACGCAAGCTGCACATCAGCTACAGCATGGGCCATGAGATGCAAAGGGCCACCATGTGCATACTTCCGTTCGCTAGAAAAAAAAGTGAGTTCCTCGGGCACTGCGTGACACGGCATCGAGTATGATATCCAACTACCGGGGTTGGACTGTACCCATACAAATCATGTGAGCATCGAGGTGTGTGTGTGCAGGGGGTGTGGTGGGTGGAAATGTTATGTGCGCTGGCGTGCGCGTTGATCCTGGCCCTTGCTGACTGTCCAGGTCGAATCTGCAGGTGGGCGTGGGTGTGCGTGCACCTAATGTGAATGTTGAGAAACTTGTGCTGCAGCTGCGGACCATTGGGTGGGTCTCTGTGTGCGTATGCATGAGTCCAAGGAGGGGTCAGGGGGAGGGTTGCGGATAGTGTGAGGCCATCCGTTTTTTGAGAATATTATTATTTTAAATAAAGTTGTTTTCATCTTTGCAGAGGGCTTGCAGTGATTTTGATTGCATTTTGCTGTCACTTCTGGTGCGGGTGTTTCTGCCAAGACAAGAAGTTGGCCTCTCTGCCGCCTCCTCACCTAACCCCCCCAGCCTGCCGATATCACTTGACCTGGCATGTGCTCGGTGTGCAGGCGCCACCTCCACTGCAGGCGCTGCTGCCGCGGGAGACGAGTGCACATGCACGGCGGCCTTCTCGACGCTCGACAGTAACACGTGCAAGTGCGATGTCGGCTACTATGGCGACGCCACCAGTACTGTTGACTGCGAGGCATGTGCCGATGGTGCGTACTGTGGGTGTGTGTTTGTATGTGTGTGTGTGTGAGTGCGTGAGCGCGTGTGTGTGTGTGTGCGTGTGCGGGAAGGGGGGGGGGGGCGTTGTGGAAGATGTGGTTTGGGCCATCCGCAGTGTGTGTCTCAGGTGTGCTGTGGGAGAGAGTCACCCATGGGATGCAAATGACCACGGGCAGGTGTGGGTGTTTCTGCCAAGACAAGAAGTCGGCCGCTCTGCCGCCTCCTCACCTCACCACCCCCAGCCTGCCGACATCACTTGACCAGGCATGTGCTCGGTGTGCAGGCGCCACCTCCATTGCGGGTGATGCTGCCGCGGCAGATGAGTGCACATGCACGGCGGCCTTCTCGACGCTCGACAGTAACACGTGCAAGTGCAATGTCGGCTACTATGGCGACGCCACCAGTAGTGTTGACTGCGAGGCATGTGCCGATGGTGCGTACTGTGTGTGTGTGTTTGTATGTGTGTGGGTGTGTGAGTGCGTGAGTGCGTGTGTGTGTGTGTGAGTGTGTGATGGGGGGTGGGGAGCGTTGCGGAAGATGTGGTTTGGGCCATCCGCAGTGTGTGTCTCAGGTGTGCTGTGGGAGAGTGTCACTCATGGGATGCACATGACCACGGGCAGGTGTGGGTGTTTCTGCCAAGACAAGAAGTTGGACGCTCTGCCGCCTCCTCACCTCACCACCCCCAGCCTTCCGACATCACTTGACCTGGCATGTGCTCGATGTGCAGGTGCCACTTCCATTGCGGGTGATGCTGCCGCGGCAGACGAGTGCACATGCACGGCGGCCTTCTCGACGCTCGACAGTAACACGTGCAAGTGCGATGTCGGCTACTATGGCGACGCCACCAGTAGTGTTGACTGCGAGGCATGTGCCGATGGTGCGTACTGTGGGTGTGTGTGTATATGTGTGAGTGTGTGTATGAGCGTGTGATGGGGGGGGGGAGCGTTGCGGAAGATGTGGTTTGGGCCATCCGCAGTGTGTGTCTCAGGTGTGCTGTGGGAGAGTGTCACTCATGGGATGCACATGACCACGGGCAGGTGTGGGTGTTTCTGCCAAGACAAGAAGATGGCCGCTCTGCCGCCTCCTCACCTCACCACCCCCAGCCTGCCGACATCACTTGACCTGGCATGTGCTCGGTGTGCAGGCGCCACCTCCATTGCGGGTGATGCTGCCGCGGCAGACGAGTGCACATGCACGGCGGCCTTCTCGACGCTCGACAGTAACACGTGCAAGTGCGATGTCGGCTACTATGGCGACGCCACCAGTAGTGTTGACTGCGAGGCATGTGCCGATGGTGCGTACTGTGGGTGTGTGTTTGTATGTGTGTGGGTGTGTGAGTGCGTGAGTGCGTGTGTGTGTGTGTGAGTGTGTGATGGGGGGTGGGGAGCGTTGCGGAAGATGTGGTTTGGGCCATTCGCAGTGTGTGTCTCAGGTGTGCAGTGGGAGAGTGTCACCCATGGGATGCACATGACCACGGGCAGGTGTGGGTGTTTCTGCCAAGACAAGAAGTTGGCCGCTCTGCCGCCTCCTCACCTCACCACCCCCAGCCTTCCGACATCACTTGACCTGGCATGTGCTCGATGTGCAGGTGCCACTTCCATTGCGGGTGATGCTGCCGCGGCAGATGAGTGCACATGCACGGCGGCCTTCTCGACGCTCGACAGTAACACGTGCAAGTGCGATGTCGGCTACTATGGCGACGCCACCAGTAGTGTTGACTGCGAGGCATGTGCCGATGGTGCGTACTGTGGGTGTGTTTGTATGTGTGTGTGAGTGTGTGTGTGCGATGGGGGGGGGAGAGCGTTGAGGAAGATGTGGTTTGGGCCATCCGCAGTGTGTGTCTCAGGTGTGCAGTGGGAGAGTGTCACCCATGGGATGCACATGACCACGGGCAGGTGTGGGTGTTTCTGCTAAGACAAGAAGTTGGCCGCTCTGCCGCCTCCTCACCTCACCACCCCCAGCCTGCCGACATCACTTGACCTGGCATGTGCTCGGTGTGCAGGCGCCACCTCCATTGCGGGTAATGCTGCCGCGGCAGACGAGTGCACATGCACGGCCGCCTTCTCGACGCTCGACAGTAACACGTGCAAGTGCGATGTCGGCTACTATGGCGACGCCACCAGTAGTGTTGACTGCGAGGCATGTGCCGATGGTGCGTACTGTGTGTGTGTGTATGTGTGTGTGTGTGTGATGGGGGGGGGGAGCGTTGAGGAAGATGTGGTTTGGGCCATCCGCAGTGTGTGTCTCAGGTGTGCAGTGCGAGAGAGTCACCCATGGGATGCACATGACCACGGGCAGGTGTGGATGTTTCTGCCAAGACAAGAAGTTGGCCGCTCTGCCGCCTCCTCACCTCACCACCCCCAGCCTTCCGACATCACTTGACCTGGCATGTGCTCGATGTGCAGGTGCCACTTCCATTGCGGGTGATGCTGCCGCGGCAGATGAGTGCACATGCACGGCGGCCTTCTCGACGCTCGACAGTAACACGTGCAAGTGCGATGTCGGCTACTATGGCGACGCCACCAGTAGTGTTGACTGCGAGGCATGTGCCGATGGTGCGTACTGTGGGTGTGTTTGTATGTGTGTGTGAGTGTGTGTGTGCGATGGGGGGGGGGGAGCGTTGCGGAAGATGTGGTTTGGGCCATCCGCAGTGTGTGTCTCAGGTGTGCAGTGGGAGAGTGTCACCTCATGGGATGCACATGACCACGGGCAGGTGTGGGTGTTTCTGCCAAGACAAGAAGTTGGCCGCTCTGCCGCCTCCTCACCTCACCACCCCCAGCCTTCCGACATCACTTGACCTGGCATGTGCTCGATGTGCAGGTGCCACTTCCATTGCGGGTGATGCTGCCGCGGCAGACGAGTGCACATGCACGGCGGCCTTCTCGACGCTCGACAGTAACACGTGCAAGTGCGATGTCGGCTACTATGGCGACGCCACCAGTAGTGTTGACTGCGAGGCATGTGCCGATGGTGCGTACTGTGGGTGTGTTTGTATGTGTGTGTGAGTGTGTGTGTGCGATGGGGGGGGGGAGAGCGTTGAGGAAGATGTGGTTTGGGCCATCCGCAGTGTGTGTCTCAGGTGTGCAGTGGGAGAGTGTCACTCATGGGATGCACATGACCACGGGCAGGTGTGGGTGTTTCTGCTAAGACAAGAAGTTGGCCGCTCTGCCGCCTCCTCACCTCACCACCCCCAGCCTGCCGACATCACTTGACCTGGCATGTGCTCGGTGTGCAGGCGCCACCTCCATTGCGGGTAATGCTGCCGCGGCAGACGAGTGCACATGCACGGCCGCCTTCTCGACGCTCGACAGTAACACGTGCAAGTGCGATGTCGGCTACTATGGCGACGCCACCAGTAGTGTTGACTGCGAGGCATGTGCCGATGGTGCGTACTGTGTGTGTGTGTATGTGTGTGTGTGTGTGATGGGGGGGGGGAGCGTTGAGGAAGATGTGGTTTGGGCCATCCGCAGTGTGTGTCTCAGGTGTGCAGTGCGAGAGAGTCACCCATGGGATGCACATGACCACGGGCAGGTGTGGATGTTTCTGCCAAGACAAGAAGTTGGCCGCTCTGCCGCCTCCTCACCTCACCACCCCCAGCCTTCCGACATCACTTGACCTGGCATGTGCTCGATGTGCAGGTGCCACTTCCATTGCGGGTGATGCTGCCGCGGCAGATGAGTGCACAAGCACGGCGGCCTTCTCGACGCTCGACAGTAACACGTGCAAGTGCGATGTCGGCTACTATGGCGACGCCACCAGTAGTGTTGACTGCGAGGCATGTGCCGATGGTGCGTACTGTGGGTGTGTTTGTATGTGTGTGTGAGTGTGTGTGTGCGATGGGGGGGGGGAGAGCGTTGAGGAAGATGTGGTTTGGGCCATCCGCAGTGTGTGTCTCAGGTGTGCAGTGGGAGAGTGTCACTCATGGGATGCACATGACCACGGGCAGGTGTGGGTGTTTCTGCTAAGACAAGAAGTTGGCCGCTCTGCCGCCTCCTCACCTCACCACCCCCAGCCTGCCGACATCACTTGACCTGGCATGTGCTCGGTGTGCAGGCGCCACCTCCATTGCGGGTAATGCTGCCGCGGCAGACGAGTGCACATGCACGGCCGCCTTCTCGACGCTCGACAGTAACACGTGCAAGTGCGATGTCGGCTACTATGGCGACGCCACCAGTAGTGTTGACTGCGAGGCATGTGCCGATGGTGCGTACTGTGGGTGTGTTTGTATGTGTGTGTGAGTGTGTGTGTGCGATGGGGGGGGGAGAGCGTTGAGGAAGATGTGGTTTGGGCCATCCGCAGTGTGTGTCTCAGGTGTGCAGTGGGAGAGTGTCACTCATGGGATGCACATGACCACGGGCAGGTGTGGGTGTTTCTGCTAAGACAAGAAGTTGGCCGCTCTGCCGCCTCCTCACCTCACCACCCCCAGCCTGCCGACATCACTTGACCTGGCATGTGCTCGGTGTGCAGGCGCCACCTCCATTGCGGGTGATGCTGCCGCGGCAGATGAGTGCACATGCACGGCGGCCTTCTCGACGCTCGATAGTAACACGTGCAAGTGCGATGTCGGCTTCTATGGCGACGCCACCAGTAGTGTTGACTGCAAGGCATGTGCAGATGGTGCGTACTGTGTATGCGTGTGTTTGTATGTTTGTGTGATGGGTGTGTGTGTGTGATGGGTGCGTTGTGCGGATGTCAGTGTTCGTGTGTGTTAAGGAGGTGTAGCAGGTGGGTGGTGCGGATGTGTGCGTTTGTGCAGGTGAGGACACCTTCACACCTCGACCTGTTGTGTCGGTGTGTGTAGGGGTAGTTGTGGAGGAAAGCGAGGTGGAGCCTCACCCTAAACTGCAACGTTGTTCTGTGTGCATGTGTCGGGGTGGGGGTGGAGAGGGGTGGAGCGTTGGACGTCGTGTTAAAAAGTGTGTTTGGAAACATCTGGGTCTGTCCGCTGGGGCGCTTCAGTGATCCACCTGCACGTAAACCGTGCACGTACGCAAATATGCACACGTGTGGTTCCATCCGCGTAGGCAGCTGCCCCCCCTCCCCCCCCCCTCCACCAGCATGCAGACCTGCTTAACCTGAACCTGTGCAGGTAAATCCACATCGGGCACGGGCTCTACATCAATTGGCGCCTGCATCCCGGAGCAGTGCGTGGCTGGCGCCACCACAGCTGGCATCGAGCTGAAGGTGGTGCAACTGGGCCTGGGAAAGACGTTTGTCTGCGGAGTGCGCACTCCTTGCCACTGGCTCCCCAGCGGCTTCCCCAATGGCCCCTCTCCTTCTACCAAGATCACAGATCCCACCGACGGATGCTCCGACCCTAACGTTGCGCCTGGCTACGTCAAAGCCCTCACAGCCCCCGCCCCTTCCTATTTTTCCACCATCGAGGCTGGTGGTCAAACTACCGCCGATGTGAGCAGCTGCCGGCTGTTCCACGGCTACATTTCTCTCACCCCTGGGGTGTGGAATTTCAGGCTGAGGAGCCACGCGCTCGACGCGAATCGTCCAAACATAGGCCCGAACGATGCCGCCTACATCTGGATCGGCAAATCCGCAACGACCGCGTACGCAGCAACTACCGACACGAAAATCACCGCCTTCTACTACTCCTGGTATGGGAACGGCCTCTCCTCAGGCAGCTACAGAGGTGGCTACAACGTGAAATCTGTAGACACGAATGTCCTGTCGAGTGAAGGCTGGTCGGCCACCTGCACACACGTCCCAATCGTGGTCATGTCCTGCAACTGCGCCGCCACTGCCGGCATCACGATGGAAGTCTGCGCTCCGAACGCGGCCTGCGCCGAGACTGGCAGTGGCTGGACCACTGCCGCCTCGCAGCTGTTCCGCCTGAACACGGCGTAAACCCCAACCCTACACGAAATCTGACCGGCCCGCGGCGTCGCCGCTGCTTGCGACTGCTGCATGTGCGGGTGCGCAGCGCGTCTCACGGCGTCCTCCGGAGGGCGCCTCGACCGTGCGCGCACAACCGGGGCGTGCCTCCTCAACACACACACGCGCGCCCCCAAACACTGTGGTCCTTCTAGGACCACACTCCACCTTTTCCTACTGTTACACCCCTCCAACCCACCAATCCTTAGATGAGACCTTCGCTCAAGGGACCATGATGGGAGGGAAGTGTTTTGGAGGGGGCTACCCCTTAATTAAGCAGAGCCTCCCCCTCCTTCATATTGACGAGCAGCAGACAGTCCCTCTGCAGCAGGGGGGGGAGGACGCTTTTTATTTAAGTAACGTGCCCTGCACCCATCTGCCTTGCAGCGGACAGACCCTCCGTATTGTGACCGTGGTCGGGGCGCCTCTTATTATTATATTGATGCCCCCCTTCATCAAAGTCCCAAGTAAACGCAGGGTGGGAGGACTATGAAATCGGGGGGGGGCGACAACCTCCTAAAAGCTCGAGTCCTTGTCAACTCTCTCTCTCCCCTTTCTCCTGCTGGCTTTGCGTGCGTTTGCACGCAGGGAGGGAGGGCCCCGTAGAGAGGGAGCACAGATGCTCCGAGACCGAAACCCCCGTTGCCAAACGCACGGCGGACGCGCACAACGACCTCTCTCGCTTTGTTTTTGAGGCGCCTGGCGCCACGGTGGGCAGGCCTCCCTCAGGAGTTTGGCTTGACTCGTTGTGAAACTTTCCTAAACCACATCCTCAGTCGCTTTGCTGCGAGATACCTGGCACCACTGTGGGCAGGTCCACCTCAAGAGTCTAGCTTGACTCGTTGCGATTTTCCTGGTTTCCCTAACCTCTTGCTTTGCTTTTGAGACGCCTGGCACCACCGTGGGCAGGCTTCCCTCAGGAGTCTGGCTTGACTCGTTGCGAGGCTCCTAGTTTCCCCAACCTCTCGCTTTGTTTTTGAGATGCCTGGCGCCACTGCGGGCAGGCCTCCCTCAAGATTTCGGCTTGACTCGTTGCGAATTTCCCAGTTTCCCTAACCTTTTGCTTTGTTTTTGAGATGCCTGGCGCCACTGCGGGCAGTCCTCCCTCAGGAGCTCGGCTGGACTCGTTGCAAAATTTCTAGTTTCCCCAACCTCTCGCTTTGTTTTTGAGATGCCTGGCGCCAGTGCGGGAAGGCCTCCCTCAGGAGTTCGGCTTGACTCGTTGCGAATTCCCAGTTTCTCTAACCTCTCGCTGTTTTTTGAGATGCTTGGCACCACTGTGGGCAGGCCTCTGCCCTCAGGAATTCGGTTTGACTCGTGAAATTTTCCTCAACCATGTCCTCAGTCGCTTTGCTTCGAGACACCTGGCGCCACTGTGGGCAGGCCTCCCTCAGGAGTTGGGCTTGACTCGATGCGACTTTTCTAGTTTCCCTAACCTCTCGCTTTGTTTTTTGAGACGCCTGGCGCCACCGTGGGCAGGCCTCCTTCAGAGCCTAGCTGGATTTGTAGTCAGTTTTCCTGTTTCTCAAAAAGTGTTGAGCCAGCCACACATTGCCGGCCTGAGAAAGCTACGGCCAGCCACGTCTCAATCGCAACTGAAGGTGGAACTCGCCAAGGAGGGGGGGGAGGATGGGGGCATCTGACGCCCTGCTGCTTGCAATCCAGCCCGTGGACTTGCAACTTGTACCCAAGCCCTACAGCCCGCAGCTGTTGTCACCTGTTGGCCAACTGCCAGCTGTTTATTCTTGGCAGAACTGCGCGACAATGAGATGTGTGTGTGTGTGTGCAAGCGTGTGTGTGTGCGAGCGTGTGTGCGAGGCTTGCATCGAGTGTGCTTTATGTTTTTACAGTTTTTACATGTAAGCGCCCGGAGGACCCCGGGGCGTGAGTTAAGGCCTAGACTACACGTCTAGGGGAGCTCACTAGTAGAGCCCGCAAGACCACGCAGCGCGCCAGCCTCACTCTGGTAACGACTTTCAATCCCGGCGATCCCGTGAGCAATCCCAGCGATCCCGGAGCGGGATAGTCCCGCTGAAACCGGGATAGCTACCGGGGCTACCGGGATTATCCATAGGTACAAAACCAGGGGCTCGATTAACGGAGGCGCGTTCTCGTCGCCGAGCCCTGGACCCAGCAATGCGGCGCTGCTGGTGACTAGGATCTCCGTGCCGCTGACGAGCGGGATAAAATACGACTGGCCTGGCTCCTGCTAGACTGTCCCTCGGTGGAACACTACAGGAGCGGCTTGCCCGGCGCTGCCATGGCTTGGCGAGTAGCCGCGGCGCTGCCGCGGCCCGTGCTGGGAGACGGCCCTTATCCTCCCCCCATGCAGGACGCCATGCGGCACTGATCTCGACGAGTTGATCGACGAGCGGAGGAGCTGGCGCCCGTCAATGCATGCTGGACATCGGTCAAGATGGCTGCTCGTGGGGGCGAGCTACCATCAGGGCTTCAGCGGTGGTGACCGCCGAGGCAACAACAGAGTTTATCCGCTTCACCATCGCAGCGTTTGTCACCGCGCTCACCCTCGGGGGCACTCGTCTGCCGGTGACTGGCGTCGACATTGGTCTTCAGGCAGCCTGCCATGACGACTCTGTTTGCCCAGGCCCCCCTGGAGGGTGGGACCTGGCCATGCATGACGCATGGGGCGCAGGCAGAGCCCCATGCATGGAGTTGGACAACCATGCACCATGCCAGGCGGGGACTTTTCTGCTTCAGCGCCGCCAGTCGGCACAGCCGGCGTGGTGAGCCTCAAAGGCCAGGAGTAGGACGGTCCTTTCCTATACGCTCCTTGCCAGACATGTCCCTCAGGGACTTGTTTGGGTCTAAACTAGCCGGCGGGAGCGGTAGTCTAGACGGCAGGTAACCGGCTGGTGGCTATCGTCCTTCACATGGCGGTGGCACTAGGACTAGTGTTGTCTTAGCTGGAATGCCATGTAACTGTAACTGTAACTGTAACAAAACCAGATCGATCGGAGCGGGATTACCAGGGAGGCCTACCAGGGAGTCAGAAGTAGGAGGTTGCCCTCCTCCCCCCCCTCCCCCCCCCGCTACTACACAAGCGCCAGCTAGGGATCAGGGGGGATGTCGGGGTCTCGGTCTTGGTTTTGTGTCTGCTGGCTCAAACTGTCTTTGTGTGCCTACGATGCTGTGTAGCTTTTTTTTTGATTAAGTTGTTTTACAATCCACTGCCGGCGGTCACACGTTCGGTTCCAAAGCTCCAGCGGGACTTACAAGAGCCGGCACGAGGCCCACCAAAAAGGTCAAGCTACAAAAGCAGCCCACGGTAGAGCCAACCACGTCGTGGCGGGCGCCAAGCAAGCAGCACCACAGTGCAGGCTCCACACCCAATCCCTCCAGTGGCCGGAGGGCGGGCCTAAGGTATAAACCCATGAAGGGACCAGAAAGCCCTCCCCCCAACCACTGGAAGCGGGGCTGGTAGCACACCCGCCGCAACACTCTACTCAGCGACCACACCGCACCCGCCACTGCGCGCGTGTGGCGCCACCTCCCCTTCAACACACACCCAGAGGGGAAGCAAACAGGTGCAGCCACCCGCTCGCCGTCAACCACGAGGCGCGCGCGGTGGAACTGCACCCGCTTGCCCGCAGCCTTGGCGGCGACGAAAGCGGGCCACAGCGCCCGGTGCTGCGCCTCCTCGCGGTCACTGAGGACGTCGAAAACCGCAGCCGACGGGTCCACGCCGCACAGGCAGCAGCGGTTACGCACGACCACGTCAGCCACAGCATCAGACGCCACGGTGAAGATCACACGCAACACACCGCCCGTGCGCGGCTCCACACCAATGCGACCAACGGCATGCTTGGCGTTGAGGAACGACGCGGACACGACGCTGGTTGATTGCCATTGTGTGCAGTTTCTGGCAGCAGCTGCAGGCCTTTGCCTGGTCGTGTGTGAAACCGAGCTTTGTCAGTGCTTGGAGTGTGTGCTCTGTGTAGATGGTGCCTGTAACGCCCACCAGGATTGGTACTGTCGTCACTGTATGGTTGTGCGCCGTCAGCATGTTGGCGAGGTCTCCCTACGAGAGTGTGCGCGTCTAATCCGCGTCTTACCGGCGTCTTAAAACCGAGGTTAAAACCGAGGTTAAACCGATTATCCGCGGATCAGACGTCGGGAGGCACGGATGATCCGCAGTTGAGACGCCACAATCATCGCCATTTCGTCATCTCATCCGTGGATAATCGGTTCATTTTCAAGACGCCAGTAAGACGCGACTCTGATGGGCCGCGGATTAGACGCGTCTCATCTCTGTGTGGGATCGATGTGGCTCCAACCGTCTGCTTTAACATTTTCTGCAGCTGCAGAGTACTCTCAGCTGCAGCTGCACTTGCTAGTTATAGGCTCGTCCTAGGATGACAGGCTTGTCACATGACATATGACCAGCTGGCCCGCCACGGCTGCAGCCGGCACGCACGCGTAAGCTTGGGGAGGCGCGCCACAAGCTTCAGCTGCCAGGGATGTAAAGTACCGCTGTTTGGGGCCATTTGTATCGGTATTATACCGCAAACTGCCCAAAACGACTAGTACCGCTTAGTACCGCTGATAAATACCGCAAAAGTGTGGGGGCTCGTCTAGCGACAGCCAGGGACCTCAGTTCAGCAGATTTGAAATCCGAGCAGTGCTGTGGATAGGCTCTGCTGTCGGATTTCCAATACAAGTAGAATGATCCAAAACCATGTGGAGGGGCGTGAGTGAAGGCCAATTGTGTGGGAGGTGCCCACACCAATCCAAACTCAAAAGGCTTCGCACCCGTCTCGGTCTGCCCCACATCCCAACACCATGGAGACACTCTGTCGTGCCAAAGAGGGCCTGGCGCTCATGCCCCACGACGGCGACGAGATGGTGGATATCTCATGAGAGGCCCTCACGAGGGGCCACCTTCACTGACTCATGAGGTCCTCCTAGTCTAGAGGCTTCTACTGAGAGCCTAGAGCCCCAGGGACTGTGGTTCCAACCGCACTCTGCTGGGGGTCTGCTGGGGGCTGGGGAGTAAGAGCTGAGTGCGTGCGCACTTGGGGAAATACTTAGAACAGCTGTAAACATGGAGTTCTGCAGTCGCGGTATTTATCGCGAATTTATCAGCCCAGCCCATAAGTACCCCATTAATACTTCAAAAAGATATCGGCGTTTTATACCCGTACTAGGTACTTTACACCCCTGTCGGCTGCTCCTTGGCCGTCTCCTCTGTCAGAGCACCTAGACGAGGGGCCTTGAACGCTGCCGTGGGATCAGAGCCCGTTGTCCCCCGCGGCTCCGCGCTTCAGCGTGCCGTCGCTCTGTGCGCATATGTGTATGGGCGTGAGTGAGCATGAGATTGGAGTGTGCGTGCTTGCGTGTGTGTGTGTGTGTTGGTGAGTGGCGACTGTGTGCGCGTGCATTTGTGTGCGTTAGTGTGATTGTGTGTGTGTGTGTGCGTGTGTGTGCACGTGCGTGTGTATTTGTGTGCACGCATGCACGTGTGTGCATGCGTGTGTGTGTGTGTGTGTGTGTGTTGGAGTGAGGGGCGAATGTGCGCGCATGCGTTTGTGTGCGTTATTGTGTGCATGCGTACTTATGGGGACCATGCTGCACCTTGCTTACCTCGGGCTTTGGCATCGGGCACTCGAGGACGCGTTGGGACGCGGGGGCGGGATCGGCGGCGTGCCAGCCAGCCTCAGGCGTGCGCTCCGCTCCCCCTTGAGTGCGATGAGCAGCTCGTGCGCAGCTCAGTTGACGTGCTGTCGACCAGGGCGCGCCGAATGCGCTGGTCGGCGATCAGCTCCTCAGTGGTGCGCGTCGTGAGGTGCATAAACAGCTGCGAGGTGCATTTGGGGAGATAGAGACTGGTCAGGGATTTCCAGCCTAAGTCGTGGGTGGACGTGAGGTGTGTGCACACGCATACGCCCCCCCCCCCCCCCCACGGTCGCGGCCGTGCCCCTTTACTGATCTGCCGCAGCTGCACCCTCAACCCCCCCAGCACCTAAAACACACTCCCTCCCACAGCACCCGGAACCTAAAGATGTGAAACCCCTGCACGCACGCACAGACGTACGCGCCCCCTTCTGAGATGATGTCACCTCCTCCCCACTGCTCCCCTGCAGCTCAACGGGCTCCCGCCTCCCCACGCCACTCTGTTGATCTGCAGCAGCTGCCCCCTCAACCCCTCCCAGCAACCAGAACACACTCCTTCCTACCCCAAGCCTCTCTCTACCACCCGCGCCCCCGGAACCTAGATGATGCCCCTGCACACACGCACACAAACACGCACACACCCCTTACAGAGATGATGCGATCCCCTGCCCCCCGCTCGATCGATGTGGCTCCGCGGATTAGACGCGCATACTCTGGTAGGGTCTGTGTGTTGTGTGTGCGCGTGCTCAAGTTGGTCGGTGTGGCACGTGTCTATGCAGGTCATGATCTCCACGATGTAGACTTGGGCTGGCCCCTCTGGATTTTCCGTGTTTTTTGGGCGAGCCAGCAGCACGTCTGGTTTCAGCTTCCGGAGCTGGGCGGTGTGGTGTGCTTTATGTGCGTGTGCACGCGTGTGTGCGCAGCGATTCTGTGCTTGTGTGCATGCGTGTGTGCGTCTGTGCATGCACGCGTGTCTGTCTGTGTCTGTGTGTGTGTGTGTGTGTGTGCGTGAGCACGTGCTTGGTGTGTGGTGTGTGTGCCCAGGCCTCTAAATGCAGGCAGAGACGTTGCATGCCTGCCTGCGGTGCACTCGTTTCCCTCTCACGCCAAGCTCTTAAGGTGCGTGTGTGCGTCACGGTGCTGCGGTTGCGAACACAGTTCTGTGTGTGGGACTGGGTCAGTGATTTCCTTTTCAGGATTTTTAAATTAATTCTTCCACAGCCGGATTCTGCTTTGACCGCATCGACCGTTGACCTCCCGTTGACCTCCCGTTGACCGTTTGTCCTCATAAATAGGTCACGTGAAAGCTCTAGACGAGTTATGTCTGGCGGGCTTGGCAGACTCACAATCCACTGAATGGGTTGAGCTACATTCAAGGTCAAAGGTCAGCCAGGATACAGCCAAATGGCTGTGTACAGCCGAAAAGGAAATCACTGGGCTGGGTGGTTTGGTGGGCGCTAGCATCTTTGGTGGTGATGTTGTGCTGGACTGGCCCTTGTGTGCTCCTGCCCCCCCCCCAGATCATCAGATCGTTTACACATCAGATTGTTTGAACTCGGGTGTGTGGCTCTGAGTTGAGCGCTGGCCATGATCTCCTCCTCGCGCCTCGCATTGCGGCGCCCCTGTGGCGCCCTGTGGCGCCGCCTCAGGGACTGCTGCTGCCTCACTTCTCTGATCCATAGCTAGCTGGCGCTTGTGTAGTGGCCGGGAGAGGGAGCGGCGGCAGGGGGGGGGGGGGGGGGAGGGCAACTTCCATATTTTTTTCCCTGGTAGGCTGGCGCACTGCGTGGCCTTGCGGGCTCTCGTAGTAGAGCTCCCCTAGACGTGTAGTCTAAGCCTCAACCCACGCCCCGGGGTCCTCTGGGAAAACCTGCCCCCCCCCCCCCCACACACACATGTGCCTACAAATGAGACGGCGCGACTTTTTTGAGCCAGGGGCAGGACAGGGACGCGGCCTCCAAGGACTCGATGCGCACAAACCCTCTTGCGCCGGCCTCCGGTGCAGCGGAAATGAAACATCCCCCTGCACCACTGCGCTGGCCGAAGGGGGCCGGCTGGCGGCCGCTTGGCTTAAAACTGATAGAGAATGAAGCTCTACAACCGAACCCCTGCTACCAGCCTGCTAACATGAGCCTGCCGTGGCGCTGTGCTGCGGCCACCGACCCTACGTCTCCCTCCGTATGTAGAGACAGTCCATGGGTTTCACAGGTTTTACAAGTACGCGCCCCGTGGACCCCGGGGCGTGATTTAAGACCTAGACTACAATCGTGACTAGGGGAGCTCTACATAGAGAGCCAGCAAGGCCACGCAGCGCGCCAACCTACCAGGGCTCCCGTCTATGCAGGCAGCGCGGCGCGCGAGGCGGTGTACCCACTGATGATGGATGCTAGAGTCAGGGAAACCTCTAAAGGCGCACAAGACCGTGTTCGGCGTGTATGCCCCGCGCACCTGAGTGAGATAGCTGGCTGTTGGTGGTAGGGAACCCCAACTCTGTAAAGAGCGTGGGCGCACCCCCAGGTCCCGTACCGCAGCGGCAGCAAGCGCTACACACCAGCAAGAGTCTGGTCTCCCATCACCCCCCCTGGTAGGCTGGCGCGCTGCGTGGCCTTGCGGTCCCTCCTAGCAAAACCCCCTAGACACGTAGTCTAGGCCTTAAATCACGCCCGGGGTCCTCCGGGAACGTACATGTAAACCCTGTAAAACCTCCCGTCACCACCAGACGCGCCTGGAGCACGGGTGCCGGCGCCACCATCACAGGGACCGAGGTGGGCGCACCTGATCCTCTGCTGCAATTCCTCTCGCAGGCACATCTGCTCGCTTGTCTGCGCCCGCCCCGAGGTGAGAACATTTTTTTTTTAGTTTTTACATGTACGCGCCCGGAGGACCCTGGGGCGTGAGTGAAGGCCATGCTCTACCGCATCAACGTTGAGATGCGCTGCTCACCGTGGTGGGCACGGTACCAGCAGCGGGTTTCACAGGTTCTTACATGTATGCGCCCGTATGACCATGAGGCGTGAGTGAAGGCCTAGACTACGCGTCTAGGGGGGCTCTACTAGGAGATCTCCTAGTAGAGCCCCCCTAGTAGCCCCGTAGTAGCGCTCCTAGCAGTGCCCCCGGGGGATCCCTGGGTCTAGAGCCCGCAAGGCCACGCAGCGCGCCTGCATACCAGTTGTTGTAGTATACCTCTACCAGGACTCTGGCGGGGCGGTCACCAGCCCTAGGGGTGCCACAATGTTGCGTGTGGTGTCACCATGCAGCGTTTGTTGTAATGTGCCGGCGTTGCACAGCGTGTTTGCCCGCACACAGCGTGTTTGCCCGCACACAGCGTGTTTGCGGGCACAGACGCACTTTGAATGGGTGCACGAAGGCTGGTGTCAAATGTGGTGCAGCTCACAGAGCACGGGATGCTGGTGACCACAGCATGCACGTTACCGGGGGGCAGGGAGCCCCTGTGTTGCATTTCGCGCTGCGGGTATTCAAAGGGTTCAAACCCCGACGTATCCCCCGATCCCTAGCTGGCACTTGTGTAGTGGCGGGGGGGCGGGGGGAGGAGGGCAACTTCCTACTTCCGACTCCTTGGTAGGCTGGCGCGCAGCGTGGCCTTGCGGGCTCTACTAGTAGAGCTCCCCGAGACGTGTAGTCTAGGCCTGAACTCACTCCCCGGGGTCCTCCGGGCGCGTACATGCACAAACTGTAAAAAAAAGTGTCATGTTTTTAAGGGGTTCAGAGACGAGCGCCACTGCAGGGGACACAGTGCAATCATGCTGCATGGGAAGGTCTGAAATGTGTCATCCCCCCACCGCTGACAACCCCACATTCCACTGATTGCTTTCGTCAACGACTCGCACAATTTTACGACCTGCGTTCGAGAGCTCGTTGCATCCCTGAACTGATGATCAAGTATCTGTTGGTCATGGGTGACCGACCAGCTGTGACCTGCTGTGAAGTGTGCTGTGAACTTCCTTCTACGCCAGCCGCAAAGCTCATTTGGGGAGGGAGGGGGAGGGGGGATGCACACCGCCTTTGTTGGGGTGTATACACCCTGCCCGTGTGTGTGCAGGTGTTGTGTGTGCGTACGTGGTAGGCTGGCGCGCTGCGTGGCCTTGTGGGCTCTCTCATGAGAGCCCCCTAGACGTGAAGCCTAGGCCTTAACTCACGCCCCGGGGTCCTCCGGGCGCATGCATGTAAAACCTGTAAATCCTGTGTTTGTATGTGTAAGCGCGCGCGCTCGTAGGTGTGTGTGTGTGTGTGTGTGTGTGTGTGCGTGTGAGCGCAAGCAACGTAAGACGAGAAAGATGCGGGGTCAAATGAGAGGCAGCCCACACCGCCCACCTCTGGAAGCTGAAACCAGACGTGCTCCTGGCCTGTCCAAACGGCACGGCAACCCAAGAGGGACCCGCCCAAGTCTACATCATGGAGGTCAAGACCTGCATAGACACGCGCCACACCGGCCAACTTGAACACGCGCGCACGCAACACACAGACCCCGCCAACATGCTGATGAGCCACAATCATACGGTGACGACATCAACTGTACCAATCATGATGGGCGTCACTGGCACCATCTACACAGAGCAGACACTCTAAGCACTAACCAGGCTGGGGGCCACACACGACCAGGGCCTGCTGTCAGAAACTGCACGCGACAGCGATCAACCAGCTCCACAGCATCATAGGCACACGACGACAGCTTGAGCCAGCCGACACGAAACCACGACCGAGACCCCGAAACCCCCCTTGATCCATAGCTAGCTGGCGCCTGTGTAGTGGCGGGGGGGGGAGGAGGGCCACTTGCTTTTTCTGTTTGTTTCCCTGGTAGGCTGGCGCGCTGCGTGGCCTTGCGGGCTCTCTTAGTATAGCTCCCCTAGACGTGTTGTCTAGGCCTTAAATTACACCCCGGGGTCCTCCGGGCGCGCACGTGCAAAACCTGTAAAAATATGCGGGGTCACCCAAGGAGCCTGGGCAAACAGAGATTGCACACGGCAAAGAGACAAACTGCGACCACATTACATTCAATATGTCACTGTGCGTGTCACTCTGCGTGTCTCTTTGCTGTTCTGCAGCCTCCCTATGTGTGCTGTGTGTGTTGCAAGTACATATGTGCGGTGTGTGCTGCATGTGCTGCAAGTGTCCTGTGTGCAAGTGTCCTGTGTGCAAGTGTCATGTGTGTAGGTGTCCTGTGTGCAAGTGTTCTGTGTGCTGTGTGTGCTGCAAGTATATATGTGTCATGAGGCATGCGGTCGCACGTGCTTGTGTGCGTTCAGACTGGCTGTTAAGGAGAGAGCCCCGGCGTGTGGGCCGTTCAGGTGGGCGGGGCGGGCGGCGGCAGCGGCCGGGGAGAGGGGGGCGGCGGCACCGGCGGGGGGGAGGGAGGCGGTGGAGGCGGCCGGGGGGAGCGAGGCACCGGCAGGTCACCGGGCGCGTCTGGCTGCCGCGGAGCGCGCGGCGTGCTCCACCTCGATGCATTGGCGGCAGCCCAAGCGCTGCCCGACAACGACGACGCGCGCGGCCCGGAATTGGCGGCGCAGATCGGCAGCGTGGCCGCAAACGGGTCGTTGCAGGTGACGCCCGTCGGCAACACGGCGTCGCTTTCGCTAGGTGCGCCCACGTCGGGCGGTGGCCCAGGGTCAGACGTGGCGACGCTGCTGTTAGTGACTGACGGCGCGTTGGCAGAGTCGGTGGCAGAAGACTTGGGGTCGCTGGCGTTGGCGGCAGAAGCGGTGGCGGAGGCGTTGGAAGTCGCGGCGGTGGAATTGGTGGAAGCACTGGCGTTTGCGGAGGCAGTGGCGCTGCTGGAGGAGCCGCCCGCGCCTTGCACGAGGCCGGGGCCTTTGCTGCTGGTGGCGGATTCAGTGGTGCTGCCCGCGGGGCCGGGCTGGCACCGCCCGCACGTGGCGTCGCAGAAGCCTCCCGTCACCAGCCAGCCGTCGTTGCAGTTTCCCCAAGATTTGCGTTGCGCGCACGAGTAGCCGTCTGTGCAGGGGAGGGAGGGAGGGAGGGGGGGAGGGGCAAGAGCGGGTAAGGACCCAGCGTGTGCACACGGAGGGGCAATGCCTGTGTGCTGTCTCAACCGTGATGTGCGCACGAGTAGCCGTCTGCGCAGGGTAGGGAGGGAGGAAGGGGGGGAGGGGCAAGAGCGGGCAAGGACCTAGCGTGCGCTCACAGGAGTGCAATGCCTATGTGTAGTCTTCGACCGTGCTGCGCGCACGAGTGGCCGTCTGCACAGGGGTGGGAGGGAGGGAGGGAAGGGCGAGAGAGGGTTAGGGTATGCGCACACAGAGAGGCACTTGCTGTACGCACGAGTAGCCGTCTGCGCAGGGGTGGGAGGGAGGGAGGGAGGAGCGAGAGAGGGTAAGGGAGGGAGGGGCGAGAGAGGGTAAGGACCTGGGTGGTGGGAAGGGACGAGAGAGGCTAAGGACCTGGCGTGCACACACAGAGGGGCAATGCCTGTGTGCTGTCTTCAACCGTGCTGCGCGCACGAGTGGCCGTCTGTGCAGGGGAGGGAGGGAGGGAGGTTGGGGGTGGCAAGAGCAAGTACGGACTTAACGTGCTTACACATAAGGGCAATGCCTGTGCGATGTCTTCTACCACGCTGCGCGCACGAGTAGCCGTCTGTGCAGTGGTGGGTGGGAGAGGGAGGGGGGAGGGGCATGAGCGGGTAAGGACCAAGCGTGCGCACACAGAGGGGCAATGCCTGTGTGCTGTCTTCAACCGTGCTGCGCGCACGAGTGGCCGTCTGTGCAGGGGAGGGAGGGAGGGAGGTTGGGGGGGCAAGAGCAGGTAAGGACCTAGCGTGCTTACACATAAGGGCAATGCCTGTGCGCTGTCTTCTACCACGCTGCGCGCACGATTAGCCGTCTGTGCAGGGGTGGGTGGGAGAGGGAGGGGGGAGGGGCATGAGCGGGTAAGGACCAAGCGTGCGCACACAGAGGGGCAATGCCTGTGTGCTGTCTTCAACCGTGCTGCGCGCACGAGTAGCCCGTCTGCGCAGGGGTGGGTGGGAGAGGGAGGGGTGGTGGGAGGGAGGGGCGAGAGCGGTTTTGTGGCGTGGCTTGCGCATACAGAGGGGCATGAGCTGTGCGTTGCGACGTTTTCTGTGCACACAAAAAGCTGTCTGCGTAGTGGCGGGTGGGGAATAAGAGGGGAAGCAGGGGAGGGGGTGCGAGCGGGTAAGTTAGCGTGCACACACGCTTCAGTGCATTTCCAGCTGTGAATTTCAGGGCCCACAGTCAAGCCCTTCAGTCCTTCGCATTGATGACCTGCTTTTCCCACATCAGAGACTTCAGAGGTCATACTTACCAGGCGGTTCTTAACACGCCAACACGCGCGTCCGATGGACTGTGCAATTGACCATGACGGCGCACCTGGGGGAGTGCTGTCCACGCAGCTGCCAGAGGAGCCGCACCGCCCGCACGTGGCGTCGCAGAAGCCAGCTGTCACCAGCCAGCCGTCGTTGCAATTCCCCCACGTCGAGCGCTGCGCGCACGAGTAGCCGTCTGCGCAGGGGTCGGAGGGAGGGAGGGAGAGGGGGGTGGGGGGGGTAAGAGAGAATAAGGACCTGGGTGGGAGAGAGGGGCGAGAGAGGGTAAGGACCTGGCGTGTGCACACAGAGGAGCATTCGCTGTGCATACGAGTAGCCTTCTGCGCAGGGGTAAAGTGGTAGAAGGAGGGTGGGAGGGAGGGGGAAGAGCGGATACATGGCGTGGCGTGCACCTAGGGGTATATTCTCCGTGCGCTGTGGCGTTCGCTGTGCGTTCAAATAGCCGTCCGTGTAGAGGCGGGTGGGAGGGTGGGAGGGAGGGGCGAGAGAGGGTAAGGTCCTGGCGTGTGCACACAGAGGAGCATTCGCTGTGCGTACGAGTAGCCGTCTGCGCAGGGGTGGGAGGGAGGGTGCATCCACATGGGATGGAGGTCCAAGAACGGGTACATGGCGTGGCATGCACTTCAGGGCATTCTCCGTGCGCCGCGGCGTTTGCTGTGCATACGCATAACCGTCTGTGTAGAGGTGGGCCGGGGAAACAGGGGAGGCCAGGGGAGGAGGCGCGAGTGGGTTAGGAGGGCGTGCATACATGTCTTCAGTGTATTCCCAGCTGCGCGGTGTGTGTACATGTCTTCAGTGCATTCCCAGCTGGGATTTGCAGGGCTCACAGGTTTTGCAGGTGCGCGCCCAGAGGACCCCGGGGCGTGATTTAAGGCCTAGACGACACGTCTAGAAGGGCTCTACTAGGAGAGCCCGCAAGGCCGCGCAGCGCGCCAGCCTACCAGGGTGCAGGGCACTCAGCCAAGCCCTCCAGTCGTGCGCACGGTTGTCCACCTGTTTTTCCCACACACTCCTCAGAAATCGTACTTGGGCTAGCACAGCATCTTATAACAGCCGGGACGCCTGGTACATGGTGCCGTCCTACCGCGGTCTCGTACCACATACCAAACCGGTTAATACGCTACCCCCCCCCCCTTTAGAACACCGGTGCACGTCTTTTCCACCACTTATATGCCAACATAGGCACCTGCCGGACTGTGCAATCGACCATGACGGCGCACCTGGGGGAGTCGTGTCCACGCAGCTGCCAGTGGAGCCGCAGCGCCCGCACGTGGCGTCGCAGAAGCCACCCGTCACCAGCCAGCTGTCCGCACAGTTGCCCCACGTCTTGCGCTGCGCGCACGAGATGCCATCTGCACAGGAGGACGGGGCGCGAGTGCGTTGCGCATGGCGTGTGCACACAGAAGGGCAATGCCTGTGCGCTGTCTTCAACCTCGCTGCGCGCAGCGCCCGCACGTGGCGTCGCAGAAGCCACCCGTCACCAGCCAGCTGTCCGCACAGTTGCCCTACGTCTTGCGCTGCGCGCACGAGATGCCATCTGCACGGTTGGACAGGGCGCGAGTGTGTTCGGGCATGGCGTGCGCACACAGGGGGGGAATCCCTGTGCGCTGCAGTGCACACAGCCAAGCTCTGCCCTGCCCTGTTGTCCTGCCCTTGCCCAGTTTTAACCTGCCCAGCTCTGCCCAGGTCCAACCTGACCAGCTCTCCCCTAGACTTTTAGTCTAGGCTTTGATTAACCCACGCCCCGGGGTCCTCCGGGCGCGCACATGTAAAAACACTGAAAAACTGCCCAGTTCTGCCCAGGTCTGCCCAGGTCTGCCCAGTAGGGGTCCCCGGTCCTGCCCACCACTGCCCTGCTTTGCAATTGTTTACAGCCCTGCCCTACCACAGCTCCCTATATTGTTACCCCGGCGGTACAAGCTACACCCACAGTGTAATGGCATTGTTACAACTCGTGCGAATCGTATTTCAATAGTAACTTAGCCATAACACTGTGGGTGCAGCTTGAACTGCTGGGGTAACAATTTAGGGGCTGTGGTAGGGCTGTTGAGCCCTGCCATGACCAGCTCTGCCGTGCAGGAGGCTGAAGTCTTGCAAAGCGCTGAGTCAGCACCACTGACTCTCTTTGGCCCCATACCCATCAGAGGTCGAAATTGGGCGAGCACTGCGTTTTGACGGCGCACCAGTGGGGGACTTGTCCACGCAGGCACCGGAGGAGCTGCAGCGCCCGCACGTGGCGTCGCAGAAGCCACCGGTCACAAGCCAGGCGTCTACACAGTTGCCCCACGTCTTGCGCTGAGCGCACGAGATGCCATCTGCACAGGTGGATGGGGCACAAGCGGGTTAGGGCATGGCGTGCCCACACAGGTGACATTCCCTGAGCGCGTAGGATGGCGCGCTGCGTGGCCTTGCGGGCTTTCCTAGTAGAATCTCCCTAGACGTGCAGTCCAGACCTTCATTCAAGCCCCGGGGTCCTCCGGGCGCGTATGTGTAACACCTGTGCACTGCAGTGCACACTGCCCAAGCTCTGCCCTGCCCAGCAGACCGCTGCACTTGACTTCCGCACCGCAACCTGCTCTGTTCACAGCTCTGTGCTGCCGTCTTGCGCCTCATATTTTGGTTGCGTGTGCGCACCGATTACCTGCTTTTCTCACAGCTCTGCTTTTTCCCAGGCTGCTGCAGCCTTGCGCAACAATGAAATACTTTGCTCGCAGCCCTGACCTGCCCTGACCAGCCCTGCCCAGCTCTGCCCTGCAAGAGGCTCAAGTCGTGCGCAGCGCTGAACCTCTTTTCCCATCAGAGGTCGCAATTGGACTAGCACTGCGTTTTGACGGCGCACCAGTGGGGGCACTGTCCACACAGCTGCTCGAGGAGCTGCAGCGCCCGCACGTGGCATCGCAGAAGCCACCGGTCACCAGCCAGGCGTCTGCACAGTTGCTCCACATCTTGCGCTGCGCGCACGAGATGCCATCTGCACAAGAGGAAGGAGCGTGGCGCGTTAGGTCATGGCGTGTGCACACAGAAGGGCAGTGCCTGTGCGCTGTCTTCAACCTTGCTGCACGCACGAGATGCCATCTGCACAGAGGGTAAGGGTGGTGGGCATGAGCTGTGGATTTGACCCTGATGTCGTGGGAAGACATGCTGGTGCAGGGTCTGATGCTGGATCGCCTGTTGCTGGGCGAACCTGCTGTAGGAGCAGTGATTTTCTTTCACAATTTTAAATTAATTCTTCCACAGCCAAATTTTGCTTTGACTGCGTTGACCATTGACCTCTCGTTGACCGTTTGTCCTCATATATATATGGGTCACTTGAAAGCTCTAGACGAGCTCTGTCTGGCGGGCTCGGCAGACTTACAATCCACTGAATGTGTTGAGCTGTGTTCAAAGTCAAGGTACAGCCAAAATACAGCCACATATGGCTGTGGAGAGCCGAAACGGAAATCACTGTGTAGGAGTGTATCAGCTCGTTCTGGGCTTTGATGGCTCACCTGACGGTGTTGTGTTCGCCCAGCCGCCAGAGGAGCCGCCCAATGCGGTGCAGCGCCCGCAGGACATGGCCATATTTGAGCTAGGGGCCCTAAAGCACAATTCGAGGACTGACCAGGGGGGTCGTGTCCTCGCAGCCGCCAGAGGAGCCGCACAATGCTGCAGCGCCCGAATGACACAGCCGCATTCGGGCCAGAGCACGTTTCGAATGACGCACCTAGGGGGGTCTTGTCCGCGCAGCTGCCAGTGGAGCCGCCAGCCCACATTGTCTCGATGTGCGCAGTTGCATTAGGGTTGAAGCACGTTCTGAGGGCTCACCTCGGGGGTTTTGTCCACACAGCCGCCAGTTGAGCCCAGGGGAGGTGGAGTTAAAGATGGAGGTGTTGGAGTGGAGCCGCCAGAGGTGTCGCCGCCCGAAGTGTCGCCGCCCTATGAGCTGCAGTGCCTGCTAAACACGGTCGCACTTGGGCCATATTATGTTCCCAGCTCTGAGGGCTCACCTGGGGGGGTCTTGTCCACGCAGCCAGTTGAGCCCAGGGGAGGTGGAGGTGAAGGTGATGGTGGCAAAGGTGGGGGAGGTGAAGGCGGTAGAGAGGAGCTGCCCGATGAGCTGCAGCGCCCGCACGTCACGTCGCAATAGTGGTTGTCGACCATCCAGCTCTCGCTGCAGCTGCCCCAGGTCTTGCGCTGCGAGCACGAGATGCCGTCTGCAGAGGAGGAAGGGGCGCGAGTGGGTGAGGGCATGGCGCGTGAACACATCGAACATGTATTCCCAGCTGCAGCTGCCCCAGGTCTTGCGCTGCGAGCACGAGATGCCGTCTGCACAGGAGGAAGGGGCGTTAGCGGGTGAGGGCGCGGCGCGTGCACAGATCGAACGTGTATTCCCAGCTGCAGCTGCACTGCGCACACAAGTCGCCATCTGCACGGCAGCGGGAGCAGGCAGGCCGGTGGAAGGGGCGTGGGCGAGTCAGGGCATGACGAAGGGGCACAGTGGTGCGTGCGGCGAGTGCCAGCGTGTGCCAAGCAGCAGGCACGCACCATCAGCAGGCAGATCCACCAGGCATAAGGAATGGTGCGCCACGCAGCGAGCACGCAGCGGTTGTGCAGGGCAGTGCAGCGCAGGGCAGGGCGACGCAGGACTTTCAGTCATGGACGGAGCGTCGGTCTGCCCTGGTGCCATGCTAATGTCACGTGTGTGTGCGGTCAAGCGATACGATCCAAGCAGGCAATCCAACAAACCAGGGCAACCGTGCAGTCAGCCAGCTCCTTTATACAAGCGAAACCTGGTGCACAGTTCAGGCTGCCTTGCACTGTTGGCGACCCTTCAGCTGCACACCCCCTCCCTCCCTCCCCCACCAGACGGTGTGCGGTCGACGCACGGCGCGGCGCCGCCGCCGGTGCAGAACCCGCACGAGCGCGAGCAGTAGCCATTGCGCTTCACCCAGTCCTTGTAGCAGTCGCCTGCATCGCGGCGCTGCGCGCACGTGCGGCCGCCTGGTAGGAGGAAGGGCATGGGTATGGTGGGTGTGCAGGGACTGAGAGGTGGAAAATATAGGTAGGGGAGGTAACCTGGGGAGGGCAGGGCCAAGGGGGAGGGGGGCTGTGAATAGAGGGAGGGCACGCAGGGGGTGGGCGAGCGTAAGGGGGGCGCTGCACGTCCGTGTGGCGGCTGCCTGGGGTTGGGCGGGCGTGGGTGTGGTGGGCGTGAGGGGTGGAAATTATGGGCAGGGCAGGCACCTGGTTGACGGGCATGGGGTGAGGGGAGTGAGGGGTGGCGGAGAGAGGCAGGGCACGCAGGGGGTGGGCGAGCGCGAGGGGAACGATGCAAGTCCTTGTGGCAGTCGGCTGCGTCGCGGCGCTGCGAGCACGTGCGGCCGCCTGGGGGTGAGCGGGCTGGGCGTGAGGGGAGGCAGAGGCATGTCAGGAAGGTGGTGGAAGGGCGGGGGAGGGTGAGGGGAGGGAAGGGCACGCAGGGATTGGGCGAGCGTGAGGGGAACGATGCAAGTCCTTGTGGAAGTTGGCTGCGTCGCGGCGCAGCGCGCACGTGTGGCCGCCTGGGGGTGAGCGGGCTGGGCGTGAGGGGAGGCAGAGGCATGTCAGGAAGGTGGTGGAAGGGCGGGGGAGGGTGAGGGGAGGGAAGGGCACGCAGGGATTGGGCGAGCGTGAGGGGAACGATGCAAGTCCTTGTGGAAGTTGGCTGCGTCGCGGCGCTGCGCGCACGTGCGGCCGCCTGAGGGTGAGCGGGCTGGGCGTGGGGAGGCAGAGGCATGTCAGGAAGGTGGTGGAAGGGCGGGGGAGGGTGAGGGGAGGGAAGGGCACGCAGGGATTGGGCGAGCGTGAGGGGAACGATGCAAGTCCTTGTTGAAGTTGGCTGCGTCGCGGCGCTGCGCGCACGTGCGGCCGCCTGGGGGTGAGAGGGTTGGGTGTGAGGGGAGGCAGAGGCATGTCAGGAAGGTGGTGGGAGGGCAGGGGAGGGTGAGGGGAGGGAGGGGCACGCAGGGGTTGGTCGAGCGTGAGGGGAACGATGCAAGTCCTTGTGGAAGTCGGCTGCGTCGCGGCGTGCGGCCGCCTGGGGGTTGGGAGGGCATGGGGCGTGGTTGTAGGCAGAGGCATGTCAGAAATGCGGTGGAATGGCGTGGGGTTGAGGGGAGGGAGGGGCAGCCAACAGACAGGCAAGTCAGGCAGGGGCAGGCTGCGTGTGCGGCCGCCTGGGGGTGGCAGGGTCAAAAGGGGATAGAGGGGTGGTGAACAGAAGCAGGCCACTCAATGGTTAAGCTGGGCGCCATCACAACCAACACCGCCCCACCTGACGCCGGCGGCAGCTTTGTCACCGCACACGGCCGCGCCCGTGCATGGCTTGCACACGGCAGCGCGACATGAAAGCCTCGCGCCGGCGCCCCTCTACCACCTCGCACTCACCCTCACCTTGATGCAGGTGGCACGTGGAAGACGCTCCTGCTACTGCTTCCTAGTGCTGGTTCAGCTGGGCAACAACAAAACTAACACTGTTTACAGTTTGCAGTGCGCACCCTGGGGGCATGGGATTGAGGGAGCCGTCTAATGAGTAACCATCAGAACCAACACCACCCCACCTGACGCCGGTGGCAGCTTGTCACTGCACACGGCCATGCCCCGCGTGCAGCGCTTGCACGTGGCAACGCGGCATCAAAGCCTCGCACCAGCGCCTCTCCACCACCTTGCACCCACCCTCACCTGACGCAAGCGGCACCTTGAAGACGCTCCTAGGACTATTTCCTATGGCTGGTTAAGCTGTGCACCATCAAAACCAACACCATTTACAGTTCACAGTTTATAGTACGCACCCAAAGGGCGTGGGATTGAAGGAGCCGCCTAACGAGGCTAGCTACCATCAGAACCAACACCGCCCCACCTGACGCCGGCGGCAGCTTGTCACCGCACACGGCCGCGCCCTGCGTGCAGCGCTTGCACGCGACGGCGCAGTAGGAGCCAACCTCTGCCGCGTAGTCACCCAGGTTGTTGAACATGATGCTGTTGTCGCACTTGCCGTTGCTCGCCTGCATCGTGGGATGATGGATTGCTAAGTCAAGGGTGTCACCTTTCAAGGCGTACGCGATGGTTATCAACTGCGTAGCCACCCAGGTTGGTGACCATGATGGTGTCGTCGCACTTGCCGCTGCTCGTCTGCTCGCTTCATCCCACGGTGCAGCTGCACCGTGGGATGATGGATTTTACAGTCAGGGATGCCACCTCTCAAGGCGTACGCGTCCGTGATCAGCCGCGTAACCACCCAGGTTGCTCAACATGATGGTGTCGTTGTACTTTCAAAAGTTTGCCTGCACCGTGGGATGATGTATTGTAAAGTCAGGGATGCCACCTCTCAAGGCGTACGCGTCCGTGATCAGCCACGTAACCACCCAGGTTGTGGAACATGATGGTGTCGTCGCACTAGCCGCTTGCTTGCCGCTGCCCCACAATAGCTTTATTTTTTGCTCGGGGACTGCACGTTGGCAGGCAGCCGGCTGGTGGCTACCGTCCCTCATAAGTTATTGTTAGGGCCAGAACTGGACTTGGGTCTAGGCGGTGGTTCAAGGACTAGAAGGAAGTCTTCGCCGGAAAGCCGATGTAACTGTAACTGTGACTGCCTGAAACGTGGGATGATGGATTATGAAGTCAGGGGGTGCCACCTGTCAATGCGTACGCGATCGCGATCCTCCGCATAGCCGCCCAGGTTGAACCTGATGATGTTGTCACTTGCAGCTGCTTGCCTGCAACGTAAGATGATGGATGTTGCAGTCAGGGACGCCACCTCTCAAGATGTATGCAACTGAGCTTGGCCGCGCAACCACCCAGGTTGCAGCAGCACTTGCCGCTGCTCGCATGCAACGTGGAATGATGGATTTTAACAGTCAGGGACGCCACCTCTCAAGGTGTATGCAACTGAGCTTGACCACGCAACCACCCAGGTTGCAGCAGCACTTGCCGCTGCTCGCATGCAACGTGGAATGATGGATTTGAACAGTCAGGGACGCCACCTCTCAAGGTGTATGCAACCGTGATCAGTCGAGTAACCACCCAGGTTGCTCAACATGATGGTGTCATTGTACTTTCAAAGGTTTGCCTGCACCGTGGGATGATGTATTGTAAAGTCAGGGATGCCACCTCTCAGGCGTGCACGATCGTGATCAGCTTTGTAGCCGCCCAGGTTGCTGGACACGATGCTGTTGCTTGTCTGCGTGGTGTGCTGGTGCACTGGTGTTGTGGTGACACCTGTGGTGGTGCACTAGTCTCGTTGTGATGTCTGTTCTGGTGTATAAGTCTTGTGCTTGCACCCAAGGAAAGCGGAAAGCCTGTTAGAGGTGGCGGCGCAGTTTACAGGTTATAGTACGCACCTTCGTGGCGTGGCATTAAGGGAGATGCCTAGCGATGCTAGCTACCATGAGGCCAGCTACCCTGAGGCGGCGGGGAAGATTGGCGCAGGGGTAGTGTATCACACTCTGTGCCCGGATCCCTTCTGGTGTATTAATCTTGTGCTTGCGCACCCTAAGAACGCAGGCGGCGTGTAGGATGCGGCACGCAGTAATCGGTGTACAGGGCGCACCTACGGGGCGTGGCACTAAGGGAGCTGCCTAGCGAGGCTATAGCTACCCTGACGCGGCGGGGACGATTAGCACTGGGGTAGTGTATCGCACTCTGTGCCCGGATCCCGTCTGGACTGCTGCTGTGCAAATGTGTGGGGATCATCCCCCGGGCGGGTCCCCTACGAAGGTGTGAAAGCAACCAACGAGCTGTCTTACACGCAGCGGGTCATGTTCTCCTGCATGCCCGCCCCGTCTAGTATTTACTTTTGATTTGAATTAATTAATTGTTACAGCCTGGCAACCAGCAGCTGCAGGCTGCATCCCAAGGACCCCGAAAAAATGGGGAAAACGAAACAACAAACAAATCGGGCGGTAAATCCTAAAAAAAAAAGTAATTATTCTCGCCCGAAAACTGCCATGGGCGGTTTACCGCCCAATTGAAATAGCACTGGCCCCGGCAGTTTAGACACATTCGGCATTTGGAAGTTGCGGGGGCATATGAGTGAGTCAGCGGGCGCGACATAATCTCACCTGCTGTGCGCACGTCTGCGTCTGGTCGGGGGCGATGTCGTAGCAGTAGGCCTCAGTCCAGGACCTGTGTGTGTGTGCGTGCGTGTGGGCGGCCTCCGTGATGGCAGCACACATTGCAGGTGTGCGTGTACGCGTGCAAGTGCGCGCGTGTTCATGCGTGCGTGCGTGCACGCACATTTGTGCAGTTGTGCACACGTGCGCATGCATGTAGTCAGTGCGTGTGTGCGTGTGTGTGTGCGCGCGCGTACGTGGGCGGCGCTCACTTGTAGCCGTCAGGCAGGAAGTCGGGGATGTCGTTCCACTGGTCCGACATCGAGCAGAACTGCCCCCACGCCTGCGGGGTGCTTGGGTTTAGGGTTTACGATGAGGCTGCCTAGGTTGCCTGTGGTTTGCCAGGGGTGGTTTGCCTGGGGTGGTCTGCCTGGGGTGCGTGGTTTACGGTTCAGGTTGAGGTTGCCACTGATGATTTGGATATGTTATAAGAACGTTGAGGTTCGGGGTTTCGAGTTTGATAGTTCAGGGTTATTATTATTATGGGTTGAGGCTTTGCGATGTTGAGGTTAAGTGAGTGGGGGTGATGTTGGCATCTCCCTGATGTTGGCATCTCTCTGAGGAGACCAAGGGTGCAGGCCTCCTACCAGACCTCCAACCAGACCCGAATAATCAGGGCCCCATCTGGACAAGCTTGGAAAACACCGCCATCGCCTCAACCTGCGGCCGAGTTGTGGCTGGTGGCATCTCTCGGAGGAGACTGACGGTCCAACCCTCAGACCAGCTCCAACCAGACCCTTAATCAGGGCCTTTTAATAAGGGTCCCTTTCTAGCTTCAAAAATACCACCAACAACTTGCCTTGTAGCAGTTCAGATTGGTGGCTGTGATGTCGTACACAAGGCTGGTGGTGCGCTCTCCCCACACGGTCACACCGTCGTACGTGAAGGGGGCAGGCACGCTTGCGTCGCCTGCGCGCAGATGTTCAGGGTTCGTAATTTGCAGTGCATGGTTGTTAAAACCACACACGGTTTACGTAGGTATTGCGCTCGCTCGCGGTCGTTGCGTACACGTTTGCTGATGAGCCTTAATGTTGATCAGGTGGGGTGTGTCAATTAGGAACAGGGCCAGGTCCTTACGGGAGCTGGCCCGCTTGCGTCGCCTGCGCACTGGGGCTTGGGGTTCATGATTCGCGGTGCACGGATGATATACTATACACGGTTTGGTTAGGGCCTGCGCGCGCGCGCACAAGAGTTGCGCGCACGTGCCGGGATGAGCCTTTCTGATGAGCGGTTGAGGTGTGTCGATTGAGAGCAGGAGCTGGGCAGGACGTGAGCTGGACTCGCGTCATCTGCGCGTGCACGCGCTCTGATGAGCCTTGGTGTTGAGCAGTTGGGGCGTGTCAATTGGGAGCAGGGGCTGGGCGTGAAGTGACCTGGACTCGCGCCATCTGCGCGTGCACGCGCTCTGATGGGCCTTTTTGGTGCGCAGTTGGAGTGTGTCGATTGAGAGCAGGGGCTGGGCGTTAAGTGACCTGGACTCGTGTCATCTGCGCGTGCACGTGCTCCAAGAGCTTTTCTGATGAGCAGCCGGGGTGTGTCGATTGAGCGCACGGGTTGGGCGTGAAGTGAGCTGGACTCGCGTCATCTGCGCGTGCACGCGCTTTGATGAGCCTTTTGGATGAGCAGTTGGAGTGTGTCCATTGAGATGAGGGACAGGTCCTTGCGGGAGCTGGCATGCTCGCGGTGCCTGCGCACATGGGCTCGATGTTCATGATTTGCGGTGCATGGATGATGGACATATACACGGTTACGACCCGCGTGCGTGCAGGTGGTGCGCGCGCGTGCTCTGCTGAGCCTTTCTGATGAGGAGTTGGGGTGTGTTGATCGAGCGCACGGGCTGGGCATGAAGTGAGCTGGACTGGCGTCATCTGCGCGTGCACGTGCTCTGATAAGCCTTGGTGTTGAGCAGCTGGGGTGTGTCAATTGGGAGCAGGGGCTGGGCGTGAAGTGAGCTGGACTCGCAGCAACTGCGTGTGCACACGCTGTGATGAGCCTTGTGCAGACGGGGTGGGTATATTCGGGATGAGGGCACGGCAGAGCAAGGTCGACGCAACCCTCACATCTGCACGCCCATCTTCGCCCCGTTGCCTCCGGTCTGCCCTCGGCCTGCCTCTCCCCCCAGCATACCTCCGCGCCCCGCCCGCCCACACTGACCCGGGTCGCTCATCCTGATGCCCAGCTTCCTCTTTGCCTACCTCCCACCCGCCCATTGCCACCCACACTGACCCGTGCCACTCATCCTGATGCACAGCTGTGCACCTGCAGGTGCCTGCCAGCTCTCCACACGCGCGTCCCACCCGCGCCTGCCTCCTACTCACTTTTTGATGATGAGAGTTTTACAATCCACTTCTGGCGGTCAAACGTACGGTTCCAAAGCTCCAGTGGGACTTAGAGAAACAAGGCTCAAGGCCCACAAAAGGTCAAGCTACAAGTAGCCCACGGTAACGCCATCCACACTTGGTGGCGGGCGCCAAGCAAGCAGCACCACTGTGCAGGCTGCACACCCAGCCCCTCAAATGGTCAGAGGACGGACGCAAGGTAAAAAAAACCATGAAGGGACCAAAAAGCCCTCCCCCAGACCACCGGAAGCGGGGCTAGTAGCACACCCGCCGCAGCACTCTACTCAGCGACCACACCGCACCCGCCACCGCACTCACTCCTCCCTTTCGGTACCTGGTCCTGGTGTACACGTGCCCAGCAACTTCCCCTGTGTCTGCCCCCCACCCGCCACCGCCACCCACACTGACCCGTGTGCCAGTCATCCTGATGCACAGCTGTGCATCTGCCTCCCAGCCCTCCACACACTTCCCACCCGCGCCTGCCTCTTGCGCACTCCTCGGTACCTCGTCCTGGTGTGCACGCATCTTCCTCTCTGCACACCACCGGCCACCGTAGGGCAATCCGAGCCAGATTTTGACCCTCTCCGACTGGCCCCCAAAGTACATGAGTCGATGCAGGGTGTGTAAAAAGGGTTCTAGCCGCGGGGAGGGGTGGGGGAACGACGTCTGGGGGGCGCGTGGGTCGGGGGCGAGTGTGGCGAGAGGGCCGTCCAGACTTTGGCCCTGCGACGCGCCGTGCGCGGACGATAGAGCGTCAAACGCGGAGGACAACTCTGACATGCACCCAGAATCATTAGTGGGTGGTGGATGCGGTCGATTGGGGCGCTGCGGGGCGACTGCGCCACGTTTCAGGCGGAAAATGGCGGAAAAGTTGCATTTTCGGCACGGTAAAGCTGTGGACGCGTGCATCAGCCCCCCGATTCGGCTGAAATCAAGCATGTGGTTCATAACGACCATGAAGAAGACAATTAGGAGGCGCGGGGCATGTGCCGCGGCTGCTGGTGGTGGAATATTGGCGCCGCACAAAATCCAGGAAATTTAGAGAAGGCTCTAGCGTGCCCATGCACCACATCCGCTCCCTTCAAAGTGGTCCGCATAGTTGGGTGCATGCCGACGGCCTATGAGCCGGAGCGTGGATGTTGTGCATGGCGGTGCTGTTGCATGGCGCATGGCGCATGGGCACATGGGGGCACATTGGGGGCGTGGGGCAGCCACAAGTTAGTGTCAAAAAGTACGGCTGGCGTCTTGAATGCACATCATATATATATTGGGGCATTCTGTGCCAAGAGCTGGATGGTTGACACTGGTACATTTTTGGCCCCCATCCATGTCCCATGCAGCAGCCCCAAACCACCCCTCACGCCACCAACATGGCCAGATCCTGGTCCCTGCCGCGGCACACAGCTTCGGTATGGTCTCTAGCACTGCGCTGTGAGCTTGGTTGGGGGCTGTCGCCGCGCTGGTTCGTCCTCGAGCGGGCACCCGTTTTTGGCCAAAGCACCCATGCAAGTCCCCGGGCTCCGCTGCTGGCTTGACCGACAGCGCGTAGGCGCAGATATAGGTATAGTACAGCTGTATACGAAGCGACAGCTGCTGAAAAGACGTGCGCGCGCCGTACTTGTGACAAAAGTGTTTTCACTGCTCCCACCTTCCGCCAGGCAGCGTTCGCACCACCCCACTCAAACTCGGCGCACACTGCACCCCAGAACCTCGCGAGCGGTGCTAAGGGACCGTGTTAGCACCCTCTATATCTGGCTTCAAGGGGATTGAAAAGGATTAAGGTCGATTTGGGCTTGGATTGCCCTACACCGTCACTCACACTGACCCGTGCCACTCATCCTGATGCACAGCTGTGCACCTGCTGGTGCCTGCCAGCCCACCAAACACACGTCACATCCGCGCCTGCCTCGTAATCACTCCTCGCTGTTTGTACCTCGTCCTAGTGTACACGCAGCTTCCCCTTTGCCTGCCTCCCACCCACCACCGCCACCCACACTGACCCGTGCCACTCATCCTAATACACGGCTGTGCACCTGCAGGTGCCTGTCAGCTCTCCACACGTCCCACCCGCGCCTGCCTCCCACTTAATCCTCTATTTGTCCCTTGTCCTGGTGTACACGCAGCTTGCCCTCTGCCTGCCTCCCACCCAACACCGCCACCCACGCTGACCCGTGCCACTCATCCTGATGCACAGCTGTGCACCTGCCTGCCAGCTCTCCACACACGTCCCATTCGCGTCTGCCTCCTCCTCCCTTTTGGTACCTTGTCTTGGTGTACGCGTGTCCAGCAACTTCTCCTGTGTCTGCCTCCCACCCGCTACAGGCACCCCGCACCACTCATTGTGGCATACAGGTGCTTATCAGTCCCCCCTTCAGTCCCCACCTACGCCTGCCTCCCACTTACTCACGCGGGTCAGCCATGGTGACGTACGCGAGCTAAGCAGCTTCCTCACTGCCTCCCACGCCTGCCTCACATCCGCGCACTCACATGGGTCGGTCATCCGAACGTCGAGGTGCTTGTCCCTCCACCTCCCTGTCCCTTCACCTCCCTGCCCCGTCACCTCCCTGCCAGGCACGTGCTCAGCGATCCTTCACATCCCTGTCCCTTCACCTCCCTGTCCCTTCCCTGTCCCTCCGCCTCCCTGCCCCGTCACCTCCCTGTCCCTTCACCTACCTGTCAGGCACGTGCTCACTTCAGCCCGCCAAACCCTGCATCCCACCCACCCAGCCATCCGGATGACTTACCCTGCCACGCACACGCTCAGCAGCTACCCCTTCAACCCAACCCCCCTGCCTCCCGCCCACACCTGTCTCTTCACCTCCCACCCACAGCTGACCCTTCACCTCCCACCCACCCGGATCTGTCATCCTGATGTACAGGTGCTTGTCATCGAAGTAGTACGACTCGCCATTGCCGTACTGCACGTCCCACAGGCTGCCCGCCTGGCTCAGCTGAGAGTTGAAGCCTGCGCACACAAAACAAGCGGCGCCGTGTCAGCCTGATCGGGAGGCAGCCGGCTGGTGGCAGGCAGCCATTTGTTTCCTAGCGCCCCTCACAAGCGATTGATGGGGGCAGAACTGGACTTGGGTCTACGCGGTGGAACTAGCTAGTTCCACCGGCCTATAGGACACGAATGTGACTTTGCTGGAAGCCTATGTTACTGCTACTGAACTCGCCCTGGGGTGTGCCCTTGTGCACACACGCACACACACACACACCCTGCGCACCTGGGTACCACATGAAGGTGCGCTTGATGGAGAATGTGGTGCCAGACGGGTAGCGAGTCGCAAACATGATGCCTGCGTGAGTGTGGGAGGAGAGGGCGCAGCACCGTCAAGAGAGGGCGCACAAAACAGAGCAGCGACACAAGAGAGGCTGTGCAGCAGACTGCGTGCGAGAGCAGGTTGCGCGCCAGTCAGGAGGCAGGTGCCAGGTCAGGAGGCGCCAGGGCAGGAGGGGGCGCTAGGGCAGGAGGAGGTGCCAGTGTAGGCGCCAGGGTAGGAGGAGGTGCCAGTGCAGGAAGAGGTGCCAGTGCAGGCGCCAGGGTAGGAGGAAGGCGCCAGGGCAGCAGACGCCATGGAAGGATTAAGGGCAGGCGCTAGGGCAGGACGAGGTGACAAAGCAGGAGGTGCCAGGACCGCAGGCCCATGAAAGGGGGCGGGGCAGGTGCCAGGGCAGGAGGAAGGCGCCAGGGCAGGAGGTGCCAAGGTAGGAGGAGGCGCCAGCGCACGAGGCGCTAGGGCAGGCGCCAGGCTTGAGGCCCAGATGAGGAGGCAGGCTACAGGGCAGGAGGGGGTGCCAGCGCAGGAGGCGCCAGAGCAGGCACCAGGGCAGGGCCAGGACTGCAGGCGCATCCAGTACACATCCCAGCTCTATGATGCCAGCGCGCATCCAGCACAGAGCTCTATGATACCATTGCGCACCCAATGCGCATGCAGCATGAAGCTCTACAATGCCTGCACGCGTCCATCACAGAGCTGCGTGACGCCAGCGCGCCCAAACCCTCAATCCCAACGCCACCAGCGCGACTCACTCATGCCAGGCGGCAGCAGCGTTGGATAGACTTGCATCGACTGTGGCGCGCCCTCCTGAAAGTGCACATACCAGCCTCCGCTGCCAGTGACGCCTGTGATGCCCTGTGCAGGATAAGAGGAGCGGCATGAAGGGATGAGGGCGGGCAAGCAGTGAGCGTGTCAGAGCACGAGTGCCTCCTGCAGCTGCAGGTGCACATAGCATGACAGCGCCACCTGTGATGCCCTGCGTCTGGGGACGGGAGGGAAGGAGCGGCAGGAGGGAAGTAAGGGCGGGCGAGCAGTGAACGCGTCAGTGCACTTGTGTTGCTGGCGCAGTGCACATTCCCCGCGAACGCCTGTGAGGCCCTGCGCCTGAGGACGGGAGGGGAGGAGCGACAGAAGAGGATCGAGGGCAGGCGAGTGTTGAGTGTGCCAGGGCAATGGTGCCTCCTGCAGATGCACATAGCAGTCACCGGTGACAGCGCCGGCTGGGGTGCCCTGCGCCTGGGGGTGGGAGGAGAGGAGCGGCAGGAGAGGAAAGAGGGTGGGCGAGCGGTGAGCGCGTCAGTGCAGTTGTATTGCTGTCGCAGTGGACAGTCCACGCGCCCGCCTGTGGTGCCCTGCACCTGAGGACGGGAAGGGAGGAGCGGCAGGAGGGGAATGAGGGTGGGCGAGAGGTGAGCGCTTCAGCGCATTTGTATTGCTGGCGCAGTGGACAGTCCACGCGCCCGCCTGTGGTGCCCTGCGCCTGGGGACGGTAGGGGAGGAGCGGCAGGAGGGGAATGAGGGCGGGTGAGCGGTGAACGCGTCAGTGCGCTTGTATTGCTATCGCAGCGCACAGTCCACGCACCCTAGTGCCCGCATGTGATGCCCTTCGCCTGGTTACAGGGAAGACGAGGAGAAAGAGAGAGAACGAGGACAACGAGAGCGGGCGAGCGGTAGCGTGCCAGGGGATCTAAGGGGTGCGCCCACGCTCTGTTGGGATTGAAACTTTGGTGAGCGGGGGCGGTATGCCACGCCCACACAGAGCGGGGTGTCCTCCCACCAGTAGCCAGCCATCCCAGTTGGGCGATCGAACTCTGCGTGCTGAGCACGGTCTTTGACGCCTTTTTGCAACAACAACCATCATCATAGTGTTGGCGCAATGCACCGCCCGCACGCCCCTCGTGCCTGCCTGGCCTGCGCACGAACGCACGCAGGCACGCGCAGTATACTTGTGCGAGCAAACCTCAGTCCACCACACGCGCACGCACCTCGTTGCGCGTGACCATGGTGGACCTCCTCTAGTCGCCGTGGTAGCCAAACTAAGCGCACGCAGGCACGCACACGTACACTTTTGCGTGTGCACAATTTCAGTCCACCACACACGCACGCACCTCGTTGCGCGTGATGACGGTAGACCTCTTCTGGTCGCCGCGGTACCCAAACTGCGCGGCGTATCCAGCGCGGTTCTCAGTCGTTGGCGGCACCGCAGAGTAGGTGTTGACGACCGCGGTGTAGCCAGAGACGTGCACGTCGAGGCGCGCGACGCCCCTCCACGGCAGCCAGTTGCAAATCCAGCTGCCGCTGCTGCTGTCCAGGTCGCACCCGCTGTCGGACTGCCACCACGGCGGCCACGAGCCGATGACGGTGGCCTTGCCACGGCGGCTCGCGCTGCCGTCCCAGTCTGCACCCGAGGGACGTGGGGGAACACAGGGGTGGTTTGGTGTGATGCTTGGGCAGGCAGGCAGGCAGGCAGAGGCAGGCAGAGTCAGAGGCAGGCAGAGGCAGGCAGAGGCAGGCAGAGGCAGGCAGAGGCAGGCAGAGGCAGGCAGAGGCAGACAGAGGCAGGCAGAGGCAGGCAGCAGCAGGCAGCGGCAGGCAGAGGCAGGAGAGGCAGGCAGCGGCAGGCAGAGGCAGGCAGAGGCAGGCAGCGGCAGGCAGAGGCAGGCAGCAGCAGGCAGCGGCAGGCAGAGGCAGGCAGAGGCAGGCAGAGGCAGGCAGAGGCAGGCAGAGGCAGGCGAGGCAGGCAGGGGCAGGCAGAGGCAGGCAGAGGCAGGCAGAGGCAGGCACCGGCAGGCAGCGGCAGACAGCGGCAGGCAGCGGCAGGCAGCGGCAGGCAGCGGCAGGCAGAGGCAGCGCAGGTGGGCACGCTCACAGCCAACACTGGCCAGCTGCGCTCACTGATCACCCCGCTTGTTTCATCATCATCATCATCATCATCATATCACTACGAGAACTGAGCAGGAGCACTCCTGTCTGGTGGACCAAGCAGACCGCCCCTCCACACTCACGCACCGATCCAGTTGAAGTAGCGCGAGGCACCCGTGTCAATCGGCGCGTTGTTGAGGAATGCACGGAAATCCACGTTCTCGTACGTGATGCCGCGGGAGGCAGAGATATACTGCGTGGGCAGGCGACAGTGCAGGCTGTCAGGTCACAAGAGCTGGGGACACTTGCTCCAGGGCAGGCACTGGCTAGGCGTGTAGCCTAGCAGCTAGTCGGCACCAACGGCTTGCACTCACAATGCGTGGGGCACTCGACCCAACAGGCAGAGGAATCCGCGCACCTCCCTCCCCTCCCGCCCCTGCCCGCAAACTCACAGTAACAATAACATCAGTAGCATCGGCTTTCCAGCGAAGGCTACCTTATAGTCCTAGCACCACCGCCTAGACCCAAGCCCAGTTGTGGCCCTGACACTTACTTCCGAGGGGCGGTGGTCACCAGCCGGCTGCCTGCCAGCGCGTAGTCCTAGAGCAAAAGGGAGAGCCAACTCACGCTGGGCTTGAACTCATCGCTCGCTGGCATGGTGTACCACACCGACGGGCGGATCGTCGCTTCCACGTTGGACTGCAGTGCAAAGTTCCTGAACTTGATGTTGGAGAGGACCGTGCGGACTGAGGTATCGTACCTGCAAGGGGGCCGTCGGGTGGCGTGCAGCAGTCAGCACATGGTGGTTTGAACGGCAACGCACAGCACGACAAAGCACAGCACGACAACGCACAGCCCGGCAAGACTGTTCCTCCATCATCATCATCATCATCAGCGCTGCGCGAGGTATGCATGCTGCGCAGCGAGCAGCACTCACAGCCGCCTCGACTCTACTAGCAGCAACGATCGCGCGATCGACCGCAGATGCACTGACCAGCAGCAGCGCACGGCCAGCACAACACCCACCTTTGGCACCCCTGAAATCGGGTCGAGCTCCCACCACCGGTGGATGCGGCCAGCCTCTCTCTGATGATGATGAAAGTCTCATCAAACACCCTGCAGAGCGCCCCTCGGCTCTGCAAGCAGCCCTACTCGCACGCCCGATCGCACATACCAGCAGCGATGTACAAAAAACATAAACTGCACCCTGAATGGTTTTACAGGTTTTACATGTTCGCGCCCGGAGGACCTCGGGGCGTGATTGACGGCATTGTCTACACGTCTAGGGGGCTCTACTCGGAGAGCCTGCAAGGCCATGCATACACCCTGAGTGCACCACACTCACCAGCGGAACCCCGCGATGGGGTCGAGCTCCCAGAGGTTGCCAGGGAAGTCAGACCAGGCGTTGGTGCTCTGGCCTGTGATGAGCGCGTTAGACAGTGACGCGTCGCCAAAGACGTTGGCACCGCGCGTGCAGTCGTGCGCCTCCCAGCGGTCCACACGCACGCGGTCGCCCTGCGCGCGCGTGTGCACGTGCGTGTTTGTGTGCGTGCGTGTGTGCACATGTTTGTGCACGTTTGTTTGCGTTTTTTCACGCGCGTGTGATGGCTTGTGCGCCTCCAAGCGGTCGACATTTGCACGGTCAGCCTGCGCACGCGTGGTGGTCAATGTCACAGTCCGTCAGGCGCATTTGGTGGCGTACTAGACCAGCGCGTGTGAGCGCGTGTTTGTGTGTGCGCGTGCACGCATGTGTGTGCACGTGTGCGCATGTGTGTCCACTTGTTTGCCAGCAGGCGTGCAGTCGTGCGCCTCCCAGCGGTCCACACGCACGCGGTCGCCCTGTACGCGAGTGTGTTGCACAGATGTGTGTGCAAACGTTTGCACGCGTGTGCACGTGTGTGCACGTGTGTGCACGTGTGTGCACGTGTGTGCACGTGTGTGTATACACGTGCACGTGTGTGCATTGTGCCGGGTTATGGCAGGCAGCTTGTATTCATGTAGTTGCGTGTGTGCGTACAAGCGTGTGGCACGAGCGTGTGACGGCGCTAGTGCAGGTGGCGCACACGATGCACCCAGTGGGACCCTCGGGGCGTGGGATCAAGGGAGATGCCTAACGAGGCTAGCTACCGTGCGGGAAGTGCATTCAACGCGGGGGGTGCACACAACGTGGCTGGTGTACACAACGCACCCAGTGGCTGATCCCCCACTGAGCGAGCCACGCCTTACTGTTTGTGAACGAAATTGTGGCGGTACTAGTGCCGGTTTGCGTTAGTACCAGTTCAGGTTGAAGGGTGGGGGTGACTCTAATCACGATTTTTTTAATAACAAAAAATGTATTCCGGGTAATACATTGTATTACGGGTAATACGGCCCCGTGAACTAAGACTAGTGCAGGTGGCGTAAGTGCAGGTGGCGTTAGTACTAGCGCAGGTGGCGCACACAAACGCACCCAGTGGCTGATGCCCCACTGCGCCAGCCACGCCTTGTTGTTTGTGAACGTCATCGTGGCGGGGTCACCCTGCTCGTCCCTCGTGTCGTGTGCCCAGCGCCCGGAGTTGTAGTAGAGCTTGTCGTAGTCACCCTTGTTGATCCAGAGCCTGCAACAATGTGGGTGTGCAGGGAGGCGGCAAACAGACAAGCGTGTCAGCATGGGCACGCACGCCCACGCAAGAAACACCAACAACACCTTCAGTCAGCCCTGTGAGCCTCTGCAGCTCCAGGGCAAGCATGCACGCCCGCGACAGACACACGGCATCGCGGGCGTGAGTGCTGAGCCAGCCTCATCCACCATGGGGTCTAGAGCAGCACAGTGCATCACCACCACCACAGCAGGCCACTACAGGCACCACATCCGGCACAGCCAGCACAGCAACCCCAGCACGGCAGCACGGCAGCACAGCAGCACAGCAGCACAGCAGCACAGCAGCACAGCAGCACAGCAGCACAGCAGAACAGCAGAACAGCAGAACAGCAGAACAGCAGCACAGCACTGCAGCACAGCACAGCACAGCACAGCAGCACAAGCAGCAGCACAGCCACAGCAAAGCAAAGCTGCCACAGGAACACAGTGCAGCCGCAGCACAGCAAAGCGGCACAGCCAGCACAGCACAGCATCACTGCAGCACAGCGCAGCACAGCGCAGCACAGCGCGGCACAGCGCGGCACAGCGCAGGCGCAGCGCAGGCGCAGCGCAGGCGCAGCGCAAGCGCAGCGCAGGCGCAGCGCAGGCGCAGCGCAGCAGGGCGCAGCACAGCGCAGCAGGGCGCAGCACAGCGCAGCAGGGCGCAGCACAGCGCAGCAGGGCGCAGCACAGCGCAGCAGGGCGCAGCACAGCGCAGCAGGGCGCAGCACAGCGCAGCAGGGCGCAGCACAGCGCAGCAGGGCGCAGCAGCAGCACAGCGCAGCGCAGCGCAGCATATCCAGCACAAACGCACTTGCCGCCCACGTAGATGCCGCCAGCCATGTTGAAGTAGTAGCCAGAGCTGTGAACGGTGTTGCTGTCGAAGAGCAGGAGCGGGCGCTTGTGGGGAACGAAGTTAGTCATCCACGAGTAGTCGCCGATCGGAGACTCCAGGCGCGGGAAGCTGAAGCCCGCCCAGCCGCCCGAGGCCGCGTTCCCCACAAACGCATTGTTGCTGTTGGAGACGTAGAACCCAGCCGCTGCGGCATCTGCGGGCTGGGCAAGCCCCGACCAGTCCTGAACGTGGGTAGTGCCGCTCTGGGAGGGGCCTCCCGCTGGCTTGCCGATCACGTGCACGAAGGCAGCCAGGTTATGCTCAAAGCGGTTGTGCTCCTCCACGCCGTCCTGGTGGTGGAGGGAAGAGGGTGGGGGAGGGTAAAAATGTGCAGCGGCTATCGCGTTGGTCGCGCGCTGGGCTGGTCATCAAAGGAGGGGGCAGGGGCGCGACCATCAACCTGAGGCTCCACTGATTGCCTGTATGAACAGGAGATCTCATTTCCCCTGCACCCCAGGCACCCCAGGCACCCCACCTCCAGGTAGTAGCAGTTCCCGGCGGCGTGGAACGCCACGTTGTCCTGGAGGAGGAGGTTGTGGGTGCCGTGCACAGCGAAGCAGCGGTAGAAGGAGTTGTACACGGCGCAACCCTTGACGTACGACTTGCCGTTGACCCAGCCAACCATGTGGAAGTGGAACGGGTAGAAGCCGAGGAGGTTGCGCTGGCCCATGCGGTACGCTGCGACGCCCTGCAGGCGCGCCTGCCCCATGATCTTGACGTGGCCGCCCTTGGACCGGGACTCGGACTCGGGACTGCCCTGGAGAGTGATGCCGCGCGACAAAAGCGCGACCTCGGTCTGGTACTCGGAGCCGCCGTAGTGATGATGCTCGAAGCTGGAAGTGAACACGACCTTCTTGCCGCCTGACTCTACGCTCTTAACGGTCATCACCTCGTTCTGCGTGGGTGCGTGGGTAGGTGAGTGGTGGTGGTGGTGTGCGGTCATTAGGGGTCTTGGGAGGTGGTGGTGAGGACGCCGCCTGATTGCCATCTCAGAACGCAGCACAGCAGCACAGCAGCACAGCAGCACAGCAGCACAGCAGCACAGCAGCACAGCAGCACAGCAGCACAGCAGCACAGCAGCACGTCAGCACAGCGGCGCAGCAGCACAGCGGCACAGCAGTACAGACACAGCGGACAGCAGCACAGCAGCAAGCAGCACAGCAGCACAGCAGCAGAGCAGCACAGCAGCACAGCAGCACAGCAGCACAGCAGCACAGCAGCACAGCAGCACAGCAGCACAGCAGCACCGCGGCACAGCAACACAGCAGCACAGCAGCACAGGAACACAGCGGCACCACGGCACAGCAGCGCAGCAGCGCAGCAGCACAGCAGCACAGCAGCACAGCAGCACAGCAGCACAGCAGCACAGCAGCACAGCAGCACAGCAGCACAGGAGCACAGCAGCACAGGCATATCCAGAACAGCATAGCAACAGCACAGCAGCAGCAGCTGCAGCACACGCACAACAATACTGCACAGCAGCAGCAGCAACAGCCCACCTGGTTGGAAGCCTCGTCCCTGAAAGTACTGGTCATGACCGCGACGAGCTGGTTCGGCTGCCAGTTGACTTTCTCCTGCAGCGTCACCCAGTTCTGGCCAGGATTGACCGTGGCCGACAGACGAGTCCACGTGGCGTTGAACCATGCCCCGTGCATGTCGAGCTGGCCGCCCTCCCAGACCTGGATGCCGAGGTCAGCGTCGCCGCTGAGCTGAGAGTCGAACGAGAGCATGATGTTGGACTTCACGCGGCAGCTGGGGTTGCCGATAGTCAGCCGTCCGCCGACCCAAATCGAGCCGATCGTCAGCATGAGATCAGAGTCATCAAAGATGAGCTGCGAGGGGCAGTGGGCAGGGAGAGGGTGGGTGTTGGGCGGTGCTCACCCGTGTGGCGCGTGCGGGCCAGGTCTAATGTCGCGCACACATGCACAATCGCGCGCACACATGGACGTGTACGTGCTCATAGAGCGCACGATGGCAGAGGTGCAGGGCACGGCAAGCACGACACTTCTCCCACCTCGCTGCTGGGAGGGATGTTGATGGAGCGAAGCTTTGCGCCGCTCCCGAAGGAGCAGGCCGTCACGAGAACGCGCGTGTTGCTTGGCAGCGTGACTGATGCCCAGTTGGACGGGACCCCCCCGCCGACAGAGTCCCAGGTCTGAGAGTCCTCCCAGTGACTGAGGCCCGGCTGCAGGTGGGGGCAGACGCTGCTCGCGTCACTGGCGCGCGAGTCCAGACGGGAGCGCGTGTCGGAAGAGCAGGCAGACGGCATCCAGGGCGACACAGGCGACGGGTAGGAGTTTGGGTCGATGGGTGATCCGCCGACCGGCCCTGGGCCCTGGGCCGGTGGTGTGAGGCACTCCCTCTTGGTCGCGTACGTTCCCCACCCTGCACATGGGAGGTGTAAGTCGCAAGGGGCAGGCGGCAAGGGGGAGGCGGCACCCATGCGACGCAAGGGGCAGGCGGCACCCGTGCAACGGTACACGCAATGAGCTCTTACCCCGAGAGCAGAGCGTGCAGCGGTCCGACTGCGCGACGCTCGGCACGCTGCAGATCGAGTGATTGGGGCATGCATGCAAGACGGGCGGGCGGGCGGGGTGAGTGGGAGTGCCGCCCGCCCACACGTTGACGTCCATGAACCATGAGTAGTACAGCCTCGTCTGCTCGTTGGGCGTGTCACCAGCAGCCAGGTCGAACTCAGCGTAGGAGCAGAGTCCGAGCAGGAGGCCGATGCGTGCGCCACTACTCCCATGCTGCTTCATCATGTGATGCCACGATCGATCCCTTGCCAGGCCCATGCGCCACTGCGCATGGGCCTGGGTGGGTCACGCAGCCACACGCTGAGCTGCCCCGAGGCTGCCCCACCCAGCTGCAGCTGTCCCAAGCTCTCCCTCCCAGCGCAGCGCATGGGCACCCTGCACACGACTCACGTGCAGTCGTCCGTCCAGAGCTGGCACTCGCGCTCCGGCAGCGAGCGCACGAGCACGTAGCAGGTGGATGGCTCGGGCAGCGGGGCTGCTTCGACCTGCGGCTGCGCTGCGGAGCTGGATGCGAACAAAAGGGCGCGAGAAGCGCACAGTGCCAGCACCAGCCATCGCGAGAACATGAGAGAGCGTGGTGCGCAAGGCACTGACGATGGGGGCCAAGCCCAAGAATGAGGAGAGGCGATGAGAAAGCAGTTTAAATGCCAAGCGTAAGTGTGGAACGCGCTGACTGTGCGGAGTGGGGGGGAGAACCTGCAGACTCCTCCTCAGGGAATTACGTTGGATGATTTACGATAGGTTGGATCTCTTGCTACGTGCACAGGCTGGGGCAAACCAGCTGTGACACAAACACAACACTTTGATAAGTAAATAGGCGCAGCGTGCACGCGCGCGTGGCTCGCTGTTTCCACTTCCAGAATGTGTCCACCAATAAATTATGGGGGAAATGGGCCCCCCTCCGGATCTGTGCTGAAAGTGCTGTGAGGTGTGCGGCATCGGCAGGGTGCCGAAGGCACGCACACATGCATGCTGCCTGCTGCTGCAAGCTGTGGCCTGCTACTGTTGTCGCGCCTCCAAGTACTTGCGCACAGAGCCCTCGTTGTTCTCGACGACCATGCCGTGCTTCCTGCGGCGCAACACAACGCGCACGCACGCGGGGCTCGTCTGCATTGCATTGTTCAGTCAGCGATTGCTGCAGCGACGCAAAGACGCACGTCCTGGCAGGCGTGATTGGGCCGACTCACCAGCACCCAGTCGCCTCCCCGATTGCCCTGTTCTTCGCAAACTCTGCCGCCACCGCGTCCGCATTGCCCTTCCACCCGACATAGCGCGCCAGGCTTTGGGATCCTGCAGCAGGACGCACGGTAGGAAGGGATGAACATGCAGGGTGGGCAGGTGGGCGGCCCTACCACAATCCCAACGCCTCAGGCGGCGCTAGGGTTAAGGGTTTAGGATTTAGGGTGAAGGGTTTAGGGCTTAGGGTTGAGGATTAGGGTTCAGTGCTTAGGGTTTAGGGCCGACTCAGGCGTCACCTTGACTTGCGCGGATCAGGCGCGCCGAGATCGCCTGAGGCGCATCCCCGACCGCCTCAGGCGCCGCCTGATGCGCCGCCTTGGGAGCCCAACTACGTTTAAGGCGCACTCTGACCGCCTCAGGCATTATCACCGCCTTGACTGGCACGGATCAGGAGTTGGGATTGTAGTAGGGCTGCCCTGCCACATTCCCAACGCCTGAGGCGGCGCCTCAGGCGGCGCATGTACTTGCGCGGATCAGGCGGCGCCTCAGGCGCTCCGATCGCCTGCGGCGCCGCCTGAGGCGCACCCACGATCGCCTGAGGCGCACCCACAATCGCCTGAGGCGCCGCCTTAAGACGTTATCCAAACCGCCTCAGGCGCCACACCGACCGCCTCAGGCGCCCACCACCGCCTGAGGCGCACCCCAGACTGTCTCAAACGTTATGACCGCCTTGACGGGCGCGGATCAGGAGTTGAGATTGTGGCAGGGATGTGGCAGCTCCCCTCATACCCTCACTCAGCACTTTTGCCACGCTCACGCAAATCCGGCGGTTGTCCCACTGCGGGAGCAGCTCAGTTGGCCGATGTCGCCCTACCACCCCAACCTCAATGAACAAAATGCCCGAAGACGTGCCGAAAACCCTTGAGTCGAAGCTCACCGAGCACGTTTGCCGCCCTGACACGGACCTGACGGTCGTCCCACTGCGGAAAGCAGCTCGCTTCGCCGATGCCGCCCCACTACACCAGCCCTTATGAACTAAATTCCCCCAGAAAACTGTCCGAAATCCTTAAAACGACGCTCACTCAGCCCGTTTGCCTCGCTCACGCGGATCAGGTGGTCGTCCCACTGCGGGGAGCAGCTCAGTTCGCCGATGTCGCCCCACCACCCCAGCCCCAATGAACAAAATGCCCAAATACCTGTCCCAAACCTTTGAATCGAAGCTCACCGAGCACTTTTGCCGCCCTCCCTGCCACATTTACAACGCATTTACGTCGCATTCACTTGCGCGGATCAGGCGGCGCCTCAGGCGCTCCGACCGCCTGAGGCGCACCCCTGCTTGCCTCAGGCGCCGCCTCAGGCGTCATCCCGACCGCCTCAGGCGCCACGCCGACAGCCTTAGGCACCCAACACCGCCTGAGGCGCACCCCCGACAGCCTCAGGCGCGATGCCCGCATCCACTTGCGCGGATCAGACGATGGGGCTGTGGAAGGCCTCAGACTGACCTGGTGGTCGTCCCACTGCGGAAAGCAGCTCGGTTCACCGATGTCGCCCCATCACCCCAGCCCTAATGAAGAACATCCCTGAACCCCCCCCCCCAAAAAACTGTCCCAAACCCTCAAAACAAAACGCACTGAGCACTTTTGTCACCCTCACACAGACCTGGCGGCCGTCCCACTGCGGGAGCAGCTCGGCTCGCCGATGCCGCCTCACCACCCAACGAACGAAATTCCCGAAGAAATGCTCAAAACCCTCGAAACAAAAACTCACCGAGCAAAAAATAAAACTCGAAACGAAGCTCACCGATAACTTTCGCCGCCCTCACGCGGATCTGGTTTTCGTCCCACTGCGGAAAGCAGCTCGATTCGCCGATGTCGCCCCACCACCCTAATGAACAAAAAATCCCAAGTACCCGAACCCTTTCAATCGAAGCTCACCGAGCACTTTTGCCGCCCTCACACGGATCTGGTTGTCGTCCCACTGGGGAAGCAGCTCAGCTCCGATGTCGCCCCACCTCCCGACGCCGTGCCGTTCCAGGCCTTTCAGCAGCGCCGCGCACTCATCGAGCCCCCACCGCTTCTCAGCAACGAGCAGCACTGATTTGGGCTTGAAGAAGTCCTGTCGGGGAGTAGGAGGCAGCGGCAACAGGGCAGCGAGCGCACGTTCAAGGGCAGCCATGCAGGCGGCGACTGGCAGTGTTTGACACCGCTGCTTGGCGACGCGCAGCAATGATTTGGGCTAGAAGAAGTCCTGGCGGGGAGTAGGTGGCAGCGGCAACAGGGCAGCAAGCGCACGTTCAAGGGCAGCCATGCAGGCGGCGACTGGCAGTGTTTGACACCGCTGCTTGGGGACGCGCAGCAATGATTTGGGCTAGAAGAAGTCCTGGCGGGGAGTAGGTGGCAGCGGCAACAGGGCAGCGAGCGCACGTTCAAGGGCAGCCATGCAGGCGGCGACTGGCAGTGTTTGACACCGCTGCTTGGGGACGCGCAGCAATGATTTGGGCTAGAAGAAGTCCTGGCGGGGAGTAGGTGGCAGCGGCAACAGGGCAGCGAGCGCACGTTCAAGGGCAGCCATGCAGGCGGCGACTGGCAGTGTTTGACACCGCTGCTTGGGGACGCGCAGCAATGATTTGGGCTAGAAGAAGTCCTGGCGGGGAGTAGGTGGCAGCGGCAACAGGGCAGCGAGCGCACGTTCAAGGGCAGCCATGCAGGCGGCGACTGGCAGTGTTTGACACCGCTGCTTGGGGACGCGCAGCAATGATTTGGGCTAGAAGAAGTCCTGGCGGGGAGTAGGTGGCAGCGGCAACAGGGCAGCGAGCGCACGTTCAAGGGCAGCCATGCAGGCGGCGACTGGCAGTGTTTGACACCGCTGCTTGGGGACGCGCAGCAATGATTTGGGCTAGAAGAAGTCCTGGCGGGGAGTAGGTGGCAGCGGCAACAGGGCAGCGAGCGCACGTTCAAGGGCAGCCATGCAGGCGGCGACTGGCCGTGTTTGACACCGCTGCTTGACGACGCGCAGCATTGATTTGGGCTTGAAGAAGTCCTGTCGGGGAGTAGGAGCAGCGGCAACAGGGTAGTGGGCGCACGTTCAAGAGCAGCCATTCAGGCGGCGACTGGCAGTGTTTGACACCGCTGCTTGACGACGCGCAGCACTGATTTGGGCTTGAAGACGTCCTGGCGGGGAGTAGGAGGCAGCGGCAACAGGGCAGTGGGCGCACGTTAAAGAGCAGCCATGCAGGCGGCGACTGGCAGTGTTTGACACCGCCGGTTAGCGACGCGCAGCAATGATTTGGGCTTGAAGAAGTACTAGCGGGGAAGAGGAGGCAGCGGCAACAGGGCAGAGGGTGCACGTCAGTGTTTCCGCTAAGGATCTCGGGGGAATTTTATGGCTCAACCCGGGCCTCATGGCTCACCCCCCATTCTCAGCACGCCTGAGGCATTTTTTCGCGAAAAGGGTGCGAAAATGACATTTTAACGCTGTCAAGGTCGAACTTCCCGCAATTTGAACCCGCAGTGCCAGCCCTAGCCTGGCAATCTCCCTCTGTTGCAGGTTTGAGGGTTGTATGTCAGCTAACGGAAACACCGGCGCACGTTCAAGAGCAGCCAAGCAGCAGGCGGTGACTGGTAGTGTTTGACACCGCTTCTCGTTGCTGAGATCAGCACCGATTCGGGCTAAAAGTCCTGCAGGGGAGGCAGCGATTTGGGCTTGAAGTCCTGCAGGGGAGGCAGTGTTGCCGAGGCACAGGTAGGGGCACCTAGGTTGGTGAGCAGCACTGACTTTGGGGCTTGCTTGAAGGCGCCCTGGCCCTTCCTGAACCAGTGGGGAGGAAGATGCAACGATGCAGGGCAGTGGGCGCACAGCAGCAGCAGCAGCAGCAGCGGAGCAGCAGCAGCACCGCTCTTCGGCACTACGGCTGGAAGAAGCTGGTGGGGCCATCGCGATAGTGGGCCCGTTTAAGGGCAGCAATGAAGGCGGTGTGTGAGCAGTTTGACTCACGCGCACAGCATGTGGTCACATGCGGTGGTGGTGGTGCATGCGAGGTACTGCATGCGAGGCCTCACGCCACGCAGCGCCATGCAGCCATGCACCGCCATGCTGTCGCCTTGCATGGCGTGCCATGCCACCCCAGACGCCCTGCCTTTCACTTTGCCCAATCAGCATGTGCCCCCCCTCCCTCTTGATCACCTGTTCGATTCCCCCGTCCTCCCGCACCATGCCAGGGGGGCTGAACCGCGCGCGCATGTCGGCAGCCCATGCACATCGCCCTGCATCTAGAGATGGGCCTGCCACTCCCTGGGCTACATTGTTGTTACATGCGTCGAGCTCCATATAGTGGTGTGTGTGGGTGGTGGGTGTGTGTGAGTGTGCACTGGCGCCAGTGTGGGGAGTGTGGGTGGGAGGGTGATGCAGGGCTGTTCAAAGGTGGAAGGAGCCCTAATTCCAGCAATCCAAGGAAGCATGGACCCCCTCACGTCCGTCCGCCGCGCCTTTGCGTCTCCTCGCAGTCCTCTGAGCCCTCTGGAAGAGGCCATTTTGTCTAGCAAGACACTCCATGCAAGCATCGCAGCCGCTTGGTCGATCGCGTCTTCATCTCCGGACGCCCCTCTCGGCAGGCAGGCGGTGTTGGAGAGTGACGGCGTTGCCACTGTGTCGAGCAGCCTTTGTGGGAGCGATGACGACTGGGTTGGCGTGCGCACTGCTTTGCCCATCAGCAAGGCGTGTGTGGCAGTCACCCTAGCACTCCCCTCCCTGCTGGCGTGCCTAGACGGTGAGCTAGATTTTCTGCCGTGCCGATGCCTGCGCGTGGGTGAGGCCTTGCTGTAATGCATACTGCGACATGCACGCCCCATGCGCCGGCGCCCCCCCCCCCAGCCCCATGCGCCCCCCCAGCCCCCACCGCCCGCTCTTGCGCAGGCCTCGCAGTGGGAAAGCCTTCCTTCAACGAAGCAAGTGCACTCGCGGCGCGTGTGTGCCGGGCAGCTGGACCAGAGCCTGTCGACAGCGCCACGTTTGAGGTGCGTGCGTGTCCCCTCGGGAGGAAAACCCTAGCAGCTGTAGATCTCCCGACTGGGCACGCCCGCCCCGCCCACATATGCCCGCGTGAGTGCGTGTGTGTGTGTGTGTGTGTGTGTGTGTGTGTGTGTGTGCGTGCATTTTGAATGTGTGTGTGCCCTGGTCTACCTGTGTGACAGAAGCCCCACCACCACCACCACCACCACCACCGCACACACACACCTTCCCCCGCCGCACACACACCGCTGCCGCTCCCCACTCAAGCCCAGCCACCCATTCGGCTCCCAATCCCGCCTGCGTGCCTTCTGTGCGCAGGCGATCTGCATGCAGGTCGCGCTGGAGGCACTGCAGGCGCGGACCTCCCCAGAGGGCCGCGTCGCACGGCTGGGCGCAGCGCTCGTGCTTACGGCGCTGGCGGCGTGTGCCGCGCCGCTGCTGCTGCCTCCGCACTGCACCGCGCTGCGTGAGTCTTTCACACCAACACTAATACGAGCGCTAATCAGCACTGGTTGTTCTTCAATCTCTTGAATATCTATAGATATATGTCTATATCGGAGACGCTGCTTGGCAGGGGGGCGCTGCTCGCGTGCGCCGCGCGTCTGCTGCTGCCTCCGCACTGCACCGCGCTGCGTGAGTCTTTCACACCGACACAAATATGAGCGCTGATCAGCACTGGTTGTTCTTCAACCACTTGTGTATCTATAGATGTATGTCTATATCGGAGACGCTGCTTGATAGGGGGGCGCTGCTCGCGTGTGCCGCGCGTCTGCTGCTGCCGCCACACTGCACCGCGCTGCGTGAGTCTTTCACACCGACATAAGTATGAGCGCTGATCAGCACTGGTTGTTCTTCAACCACTGTGTATCTATAGATGTATGTCTATATCGGAGACGCTGCTTGATAGGGGGGCGCTGCTCGCGTGTGCTGCGCGTCTGCTGCTGCCACCGCACTGCACCGCGCTGCGTGAGTCTTCAACACTTGCGCGAATACTAGTGTTGCTCAGCAATAGTTGTTCTTCAATCACTTGAATATCTGTTTATGTATGTCATCAGAGACGCTGCTTGGTACACACACACACACACACACACACCACCACCACCACCCTTCCCTTGCACGCAGTCTACCTCCTGGCCCTCGCGTGCGGTGTGGCACTGGCGGTGTTTGCCCTCTTTGACACGCAGTCGGTGCACGCCGCGCTCGGCCTCACCACTGCCGGTGGTGGCATGCGCACGGGTGGCAGCGTGGATGTCTATAGTGACTCTGATAACTCTGATAGTGCTGCCACAGTAGTGGATGAACCAGCTTTGACAGGCAGCGGTGGCGCCAGCGGCAGCCGCGGCAGCAGCAGCAGCAGCAGCAGCAGCGGCCGGGGTGCCGAGGGCAGCGGGGCGCGGGCTGCCCCGCAGGGGGGGCGGGCGCCCGGCGGTCGCGGTGTTGCGGCGGGTGTTCCAGGCGGTGTTGCGGAGGGTGGCGTTGCAAGCGGTGCTGCAGCGGGGGCTTCCGAGCGGCTCCGCGCGATGAAGAGCGTGCTCGCGCAGGGGGGCGGGCCAGGGGGCGGCGCCAGGCGGGCGGCGGGGGGCGCGGCGAAAGAGCGTGATGCGGTCGCGCGGGTGTATGAGACGCTGGTGGGGGACGAGCTGGGAGCGTTGAAGAGGAAGGCCGAGTGACGGCGCTGTCTGTCGTCCCCCTACTGCCTTCCCCCCCACCTGCCCCCGCGCTCCCCCCGTCCACCTGCTGGTCCAAGCGCGTGCACTGGGCGCTCTGATGGCGGATTAGCTGTGCAATGGGGAGATGGAGACGTGTGACTGGCCTTGCTCGGCCTGTCACATCTCTTAACAAGACAGGCGAGTCGTGATGACTCCTCGCGTGGGGGTATTGGGAGTGTCTGTACTTGTGTTGGTGTTTAGCAAGGTGTCGTTTGTCGCGTCGTTGAGATCTGTGCCCACTAAGAAACCAAGACCGTGAGTAGGAAGTTTCCAAGTCGCCCCCTTTGAATGGTAGCTAGCCTCGTTTGGCAGCTCCCTCAATCCCACGCCCCAAGAGCGCGTACTGTAAACTGTAAACTGTAAACTTTCGCGGCGGGCTGCGTGGCCTTGCGGGCTCTACTAGTAGAGCTCCCCTAGACGTGAAGTCTAGGCCCGAACTCACGCCCCAGGGTCCTCTGGGCGCGTACATGTAAAAACTGTAAAAACTGTAAACTTTCCAAGTCGTCCGTGGCCTGTCGGTAAGCACAGGTAGTCTTCGGCCTCACAGGCAGTTTTAAAGTCAGGGGGTCGCCCACTGTGAAACAACATGCAAGTTCGATGCCACTACCGTTGAGCAATTGCCTCAGCAAGGTGGGGCGCATGCGAGCGTGGGGCTTCCAGGCGTGGGCGTCGCTTAGCTGTTTGAGAAAGGAGCAGAGAGAGTAAGCGAGACCAGAAGGAGAGCGGGGGTGGGGCATCTGATTGGATGCGCCCTGTAGAGCGGCAGCTCGCGGATGGCCTCGCCCGGGAAGTTGCGCTTGGCGTCTAGTCCATGCGCCTGCACTGCTGCGCAGTCATACGCCCTGGCTGCATCCCCCTTGGAAGTGAAGCACCCGATGTGCTGCTCGCGCTTGGTCTCAGGTTCCCACAGTCGCACGTGCCACGACGACTTGGTTTTGCTCCACGAGACGCCAACGTACTGCGAGCTGCTGCGCTTCTTCTTCTTCTGGCTTGCTGCCAGCTCCAGCTCGCTTATAGGCTCGCCTGGGAAGTTGCGCTTGATGCCTTGTCCGTGCGCCTGCACGGCCGCGCAGTCGTACGCCCTGGCTGCTTTGTTCTCAACGTCAAAGTACCCAATGTGCCGGTTGCGCTTGGTCAGTGGGTCCCTCATCTGCACGTGCCATGCAGACTTGGCCTTGCTCCAGGTCATGCCGGTGTACAGTGAGCTGCTGCGCTGCTTCCGCTGCTCGCCCATTGTCGCAGGCGGCTCGCTGATGAGCTCCTCTGGGAAGTTGCGCCTGGCGCCTGGTCCGTTTGCCTGCACAGCCGCGCAGTCGTACGCCTTGGCTGCGTCCTCCTCGGTTGCATAGGACCCAATGTGCCAGTTGCGCTTGGCCAGCGGGTCCCACAGCTGCACTCCCCATGAAGACCCGGACTTGTTCCAGGTGACGCCGATGAAGCGCGAGCTGCTGTGCCGCCCGTCACCCGGCACGGGGCCCTGGGGTCACCTGCAGCCGGCCGGCAGGAGGTGTGTGTGTGTTTTGAGATGATAATGATGAGCCAGCAGCATGTGCTGGTTAGCATGTGGTGAGCAGTGCTGTAGTCGTGCACGTGGGCACTGGCTGCATGCGGCGTGCACGCGGCGCCTGCTGGTCTGATCCAACGCAAGTCTCATCCAACGCAAGTCTCATCCAACGCAAGCGGTCTGATCCAACGCAGCTCTGATTGAACGCGAATGCAAGCGGTCAGTCAGTAGGCTCAGCCAAGATCTCAGGGATGCGTTCGCTCCTGACCTCTCTGGCTCCGTGTGCACGCCGGCAGCCGCGGCGCTCAGCAGCTCCAGCCCAAAGCACTGCCCCTCCTCTGGCAGCGCCATGGAAGCGAGGGTGGCGCCGCCCGGCTGGTTGCTAGCACCGTGCAGGGAGAGTGCCTGGCCACGCGGCAGGTGCGACGGGCGGGGGTGAGGTGGCATCTGGCAGGCAGGTCGCCAGGATGAGCGCGCACGCACGCACCCAAACAGATGCAATGAGAGGGGACAACACTGGATCAGCACATGCGTGTGAGGACCATGCAGCCCGCAGGCGGAACACTGCGGCTTTCCCCTGTTGTGCTGCCTTGCCTCCCCAGAACTCACCGGCCCACTAGCGCCACACGCAGCCAGCGAGCCGAGGCGCTCTGTGCCATACAGCTCAGCAGACGCGGGGCAGCCGGCTTCTGTGGTGATGAGCCTACCGCGAGCCTGCTTCACCATCACTGCGAGCAGCTTGCTTGCTGTCTCGCAGTCTGCGATGAGCTCGGCGATCTGTGCCACGGACACGACCAGGCTGCCTTCGCCACCCGACGCCATCTGTGCACGAGAGGGCGGGGGCGGCACAGGGGCGGCTCAGTTGCTAGAAATGCCGGGGGGGGGGTCCATGGGGAGGCCTGGGCGTACGTCGTCAGCATGCCAAGTCCATGTGTGTGCATGCGCGCATGGATGAAAGTTTGAGTCCTCGTGCTGGGCGACCAGCCCCCCCCCCCCCCCGCGTCCTCCTCGCCACCTCGCGCGGTGTCACGTACTGTAAGAAAGACGTCGTCGTCGGCGGCGGCGGCGGTGTCGTTAGACCCGCGGCACACGGCGCCAAGGCGGTCAGTGTTGACCCCAGTTGACCCTAGTTGACCAAGATGACACGCAGCAGACGGACGCACAGCAACCGAGGCGTGGTTGAAGGGGCAGCGGCGCACAGCGTGGTCCGCACAGGGGTGCGGAATGAGGTCGCGGCGGCGATGCGGTGTGGAGAGCGTTTCAGGTAGGGGTTTGGCAGGGGTTAGGCAGGGGTTTGCCTGCCAAAGCGAAGTGTATGATAGCCACTTTCAGGGATCCAGCAGCCACCATTGGTAAGGGAAAGGCGCACGGTGAGTGGCCCCTGGCGAGGAGTGGGCGGCGCTCTCGTCAACACTCTGCTCGGCAGGGGATGTGTAACACTACTCTCTCTCTGCTATACCTGGGGTCTGCTTCAGGGCCGAGCAGGGTCACCGGAAACGGCCAACGGTCCCCAACCGTTGGCGTTGGCCGTTGGCTGGGCCAACGGTGCGAACGCCAACGGGCCAACGGTGCCAACGGGGCGAAAAACGCTGGGAAGGAGGAAAAGTGTGGAATCGGACAATTCGCTCGCTACGAGCCGTTACTGGCTACAAAGCGTGGCTGTATGGCTCATGCAGCGCTGGGAGTACAGCCGACACCCTGATGAGGGCACTGGGAGCACTCGCATACCCAGGCACGCACACACATCTTGTGCTCAAGGGTGTTGCGTGTTGGTCGTGCTCAGTCAGTTTGTGTTATTTCCCATGCAAGCATCATCCCCACTACTCTTTGGCTGCTAAAATCCACGATAAGAGCACTTTTACGCCACCGTTGGCTGACAGTTGGCTAAGCCAACGTTTTCATTTGCCGTTGGCGTTGGCACCGTTGGCATTGGCCGTTGGCACCGTTGGCTCGTTGGCGGTGACCCTGGGGCCGAGTGTAGTGCCTGGCTTGCGGTGCTGCTTGCTTGACGCCCACCACCTATTGTGGGTGGCGCTACTGTGGGCTATTTTTGTAGCTTGACCTTGTGGTGGGCCTTGTGCCTGCTGTCTGACAGTCGCGCTGGAACTTTGGAACTGATTGTGACCGCCGGCAGTGGATGTGTAACACTACTCTCTCTCTGCTGAGGCCACCGATGCTGTACATGTTAGAGGGATGGTTGGATAGATACAACGGCAGAGGAAACCACCCAGAAAGTGGGAGGGAGGTGCCTCACGGGGGAGGGTGTGTGTGTGTGTGTTGTGCGATGCACGTAGGACAGCCTTGCGGCGCCGCGCCGCTAGCGGCAGAGGCAATGCTGCCTCAGAGAACCACCACCGCCAGGCTCTCTGGAGTTTCCAAAAGTGGTATCATTAAGGCAACCAAGAATGTCCCGTTTGCCCCCGCAACATAGGAGGGAACATGCCGAACTGCCCCCGCAGGAGGCATTTTTTCGCGAAAAAGTTTCAAAATCATCAAAGGATGTGAATAGGTGCCACATGGGCATTTGTTTGCATAATTTTAGGGTATTTATGACACAGACAGAGCAGCCCAAATTGCCGCAGAGACAGAGTAGCCTAAATGGGCGCAGAACAGGGTCAAAGCAGCCGAGGCAGGGGCTGGCTCGTGCCTGCCGATCAATCGCAGCCGACGCAGTGAGTCAGGGGGTTTCCTTCCCGATCGGGAGACGAAAAAATGCGTGCCCAGAGGGCACGCTCCCAATGGTTTTTGGGAGGTTGAGTTTGGGAAAAAAACGACGTGCGGAGGCGATTTCTTCGCGGAAACGTGTGAACACGCACATTTTCGCAGTTTTCGAAGTCATTCTTCAGTCCGGAATCCCGACGAAATCGGGAAACCCTCCTCGGGAAAAACGAAAGGATTACCAACCCAAATGACACCTCAGACAGTGACGCAGTGTGACGGTGCAGAGAAGACAGCCAGTGGGAAGGCGACCGGGTGCTGGGTGGTTTGATCAATCGCCCACCCTACCACATTCCCAACGCCTGAGGCGGCGCCTCAGGCGGCGCAATTAATTCCGCGGATCAGGCGGCGCCTCAGGCGCGCCGACCGCCTGAGGCGTTGCCTGAGGCACACCCGTGATCGCCTCAGGCGCCGCGTTAGGCGTCATTTTGACCGCCTCCGGCGCCCACCACCGCCTGAGGCGCACCCTCGACCGCCTAAGACGTTTTGACCGCATTCACTTGCGCGGATCAGACAACAGGGCTGTGGTAGGGCAGTGTGACGGTGCAGAGAAGACAGCGAGTGGGAAGGCGAGCGGGTGCTGGGTGGTGTGTCCAATCGCCCATCCTACCACATTCCCAATGCAGCGCCTCAGGTGGCGCATTTACTTGCGCGGATCACCTGATCCGCGCAAGTAAATGCGCCACCTGAGGCGCCTGCAGGCGGCGTCTCAGGCGCGCCGACCGCTCCCCTGATTGCCTCAGGCCCCGCTTTAGGCGTTATCTTGACCACCGCAGGCGCCACTCCGACAGCCTCAAGCGCCCACCACCGCCTGAGGCGCACCCCCGACCGCCTTAGACGTTTTGACCGCATTCACTTGCGCGGATCAGACGATGGGGCTGTGGTAGGGCAGTTTAACTGTACAGAGAAGACAGCGAGTGGGAAGGCGATCGGATGTTGGGTGGTTTGTTCCATCGCCCACCCTACCACGTTCCCAACGCCTTGGGCGGCGCTTCAGGCGGCGCATTTACTTGCATGGATCAGGCGGCGCCTCATGCGCGCCGACCGCCTGAGGCGTCGCCTGAGGCGCACCCCTGATCGCCTCAGGCGCCACCTTGGGCGTCATCTTGACCGCCTCAAGCGCCACCCCGGCCGCCTCAGACGCCACCGCCTGAGGCGCACCCCCATACGCCTTGGACGTTTTCACCGCATTCACTTGCGCGGATCAGACAACAGGGCTGTGGAAGGGCAGTTGGACTGTGCAGAGAAGACAGCGAGTGGGAAGGCGACCGGGTGCTGAGTGGTTTGTTCAATCGCCCACAACCATTGGCAGGCTCCCTCTAGTTGGTCGACCTACTGAGTTGCTTTACACCACCAACCAACCACACCTGCAAAAAAAACTGAGTTGTTGAGGCTCACGACAGCGCATCTGACGGCCCCCACGTGTGCGCACATTGTGTCGCGCCGTAGGACGCATGGCATGGTCGTCGAGCACGACGGGGAATCTGTGCGCAAGCACTTAATGGCGCGACAACATTAGCAGGCGCCACAGCTTGCGACAGCAGACAGCTGCAGCATGTGTGCGTGAGTGCGCCGCAGCCGCCTGGCACCCCGTCGATGCCTCACACCGCACAGATCTGTCAGCACAGACCCCGAGGGGGCCTATATTCCTCACATCCCATGGGTTGAAGCAAGTGGAAACATCGAGCTACGTACGTGCGCACGCTGCGCCAAGCTACCGCTGCGCCTGCTGATAGAGTATGTTGTGTTTGTATCAGAGCGTGCTTTCCCAGCCTGTACACGGCGCCAGAGATCCCATCCCATTTCACATCATCCATGCAATTTCCTGATGAAGGAGGATGAAGGAGGATGAAGGAGGTTGTGCTGGTTGGTTGCACTCTGCGCAGTCAGCGCGTTCCACACTTGAGCTTGGCATTTAACTGCTTTCTCATCGCCTCGCCTCATTCCGTGGGCTTGGCACCCCTTACCAGCGCCTTGCGCACCACGCTCTCTCATGGCCTCGCGATGGCTGGTGCTGGCGCTGTGCGCTTCTTGCGCCCTTGTGTTCGCATCCAGCTCCGCAGCGCAGCCGCAGGTCGAAGCGCCCCAGCTGCCCGAGCCATCCACCTGCTACGTGCTCGTGCGATCGCTGCCGGAGCGCGAGTGCCAGCTCTGGACGGACGACTGCACGTGAGTCGTGTGCAGGGTGCCCATGCGCTGCGCTGGGAGGGAGAGCTTGGGACAGCTGCAGCTGGGTGGGGCAGCCTCGGGGCAGCGCAGCGTGTGGCTGCTTGATCCACCCATGCGCTGGGATAGTCAAGGGATCGATCATGGCATCACATGATGGGGGCAAGTGGCGCCTGCACTCACCCTGCCCGCCTGCCCGTCTTGCATGCCCGATCACAGCGTGCCGAGCGCCGCGCAGTCGGACCGCTGCACGCTCTGCTCCAGGGGTAAGAGCTCATTGCGTGTACTACATCGCATGGGTGCACGCCGCTCGCCCCTCGCCCATGCAAATACCCACGCTCGCCCCTCCCTCCTTGCCGCCTCCCGTTTGCAGGCTGGGGAACGTATGCGACCAAAAAGGAGTGCCTCATCCCACCGGCCCAGGGCCCAGGGCCGGTTGGAGCTGCGCCGATCGACCCATACTCCTACCCGTCGCCTCCGTCGCCCTGGATGCCTTCTGCCTGCTCGTCCAACACGCGCTCCCAACTGGACTCGCGAGCCAGTGACGCGGGCAGCGCCTGCCCCCACCTGCAGCCGGGCCTCAGCCGCTGGGAGAACTCTCAGACCTGGAACTCTGTCGGCGGGGGCGTCCCGTCCAACTGGGCAACGGTCAAGCTACCTGAGAACAAGCGCGTGCTCGTGACGGCCTGCTCCTTTGGGAGCGGCGCCAAACTCCGCTCCATCGAGATCCCTTCCAGCAGCGAGGTGCGGGACGTGCCATGCTTGCCGTGCCCTGCACCTCGGCCAATGCGCGCTCATGAGCACATGCACACAGCTGCAGGCGACCATCAGGACCTTGTCTGTACTGGTCAACACCCCCCAACACGCACCCTCTCCCACTCCTATGCCCTCCACAGCTCATCTTTGACGACTCTGATCTCATGCTGACGATCGGCTCGATTTGGGTCGGTGGACGGCTGACCATCGGCAGCCCTGGCTGCCGCGTGAAGTCCAACATCATGCTCGTGTTCGACTCTCAGCTCAGCGGCGACGCCGACCTCGGCATCCAGGTCTGGGGGGGCGGCCAGCTCGACCTGCACGGCGCATGGTTCAACCCCACGTGGACTCGCCTGTCGGCCACGGTCAATCCTGGCCAGAACTGGGTGACTCTGAAGGAGAAGGTCAACTGGCAGCCGAACCAGCTCGTCGCGGTCATGACCAGCATTTTCAGGGATGAGGCTTCCAACCAGGTGGGTTGCTGCTGCGCATGCTGCTGCTGCGGCGCGGTGTTCTTTCGCGTTCTTGCTTGATCTGCTGTTCTGCTTTGCTGCTTTGCTGCTGTGAAGCTATGCATGTACTGCTGTGCCGCTGTGCCGCTGTGCCGCTGTGCTGCTGTGCTGCTGTGGGGCGTTCTGCAACGGCGCAGGCAGGCGGCGTCCTCACCACCACCTCCAAGGCCCCTGATGACCGCACACCGCCACTGCCACCCACCCACGCACCGCAGAACGAGGTGATGACCATCAAGTACATCGAGGCTGGCGGCAAGAAGGTCGTGTTTACTCAGAACTTCCTCCACTACCACTACGGCGGCTCCGAGTACCAGACCGAGGTTGCGCTTCTGTCGCGTAGCATCACTCTCCAGGGCGGTCCCGAGTCCGAGTCCCGGTCCAAGGGCGGCCACGTCAAGATCATGGGGCAGGCGCGCCTGGAGGGTGTCGCAGCGTACCGCATGGGCCAGCGCAACCTCCTCGGCTTCTACCCGTTCCACTTCCACCAGGTCGGCTGGGTCAACGGTGATTCGTACGTCACCGACTGCGCCGTGTACAACTCCTTCTATCGCTGCTTCGCCGTGCACGGCACCCACAACCTCCTCCTCAAGGACAACGTGGCGTTCCACGCCGCCGGCCACTGCTACTACCTGGAGGACGGTGAGTCCCCCTGCCGCACAGGTGTGGGTGGCTCACAGGCACACAGACAGACACGGACACTGACACACGGACGCACACAGACAAGCACAGAGACAGACACAGAGACAAACACAGAGTCAAACACAGATACAAACACAGAGACAAACACAGAGACTGACACTGACACACGGACGCGCACAGACAAACGTACACACAGAGCGGCACCACAGACTGCGCTCCCGCCCGTTCGCCAACCCGCCCCGCCCCCCTCCACCTCCATGTTACAGGCGTGGAGGAGTACAACCGCTTTGAGCACAACCTGGCTGCCTTCGTGCACGTGATTGGCAACCCTGCGGGAGGCCCCTCCCAGAGCGGCACTACCCACGTTCAGGACTGGTCGTGGCTCGCCCAGCCCGCAGATGCCGCAGCGGCTGGGTTCTACGCCCCCAACAGCAACAATGCGTTTGTGGGGAACGCGGCCTCGGGCGGCTGGGCGGGCTTCAGCTTCCCGCGCCTGGAGACTCCGATCGGCGACTACTCGTGGATGACCAACTTCGTTCCCCACAAGCGCCCGCTCCTGCTCTTCGACAGCAACACCGTTCACAGCACTGGCTACTACTTCAACATGGCTGGCGGCATCTACGTGGGCGGCAGGTGCGTTTGTGCTGGATGTTTTGGATTTGCTGTGCTGTGCCGTGATGTGCTGTGCTGCAATGATGCTGGGATGTGCTGGCTGTGCTGTGCTGCAGTGATGCTGTGCTGGCTGTGCTGGCTATGCTGCTGTGCTGTGCTGCTGTGGCGTCTTTGCTGTGCTGTGGCTGTGCTGCTTGTGTCGCTGTGCTGGCGGTGCTGCTGTGCTGTGCTGTGGCTGCACTGTGCTGCTGAGGCGGATTTGATGTGCTGCTTAAGCTGCTTGTGCTGGCTGTGCTGGCTGTGCTGCTGTGCTGTTATGCGGCCGCACTGTGTTGCTGTGGTAGCTTTGCTGTGGCTGTGGCTGTGCTGTTTGTGTTGCTGTGCTGACTGTGCTGCTGTGATGTGCTGTGGCTGCACTGTGTTGCTGAAGCGGCTTTGCTGTGTTGCTTGTGCTGCATGTGCTGCTTGTGCTGCTGTGCTGCTTGTGCTGCTGTGCTGGCTGTGCTGCTGTGCTGTGTTGTGACAGCCGTGCTGACTGTGTCGGCCGTGCTGTGCTGTGCTGTGGTGGTGCTGCTGTGCTTTGGCTGTACTGCTTGTGTTGCTGTGCTGGCTGTGCTGCTGTGCTTTGATGCGGCTGCACTGTGTTGGTGTGGCAGCTTTGCTGTGCTGTGCTGCTGTGCTGCTTGTCCTGCTGCGCTGGCTGTGCTGCTGTGCTGTGCTATGACGGCCGTGCTGTGCTGTGTCGGCCGAGCTGTGCTGTGCTGTGACTGCACTGTGCTGGCTGTGTTTATGTGCTGGCTGTGTTGCTGCGCTGTGCTGTGGCTGCACTGTGCTGGCTGTGTTGGCCGTGCTGTGCTGTGCTGTGGTTCTTACTGTGCTGGCTGTGTTTCTGTGCTGGCTGTGCTGCTGTGCTGTGCTGTGGCTGCACTGTGTTGCTGAGGTGGCTTCGCTGTGCTGCTTGTGCTGCGTGTGCTGCTCTGCTGGCTGTGCTGCTGTGCTGTGCTGTGGCTGCACTCTGCTGCTGAAGCGGCTTTGCTGCTTGTGCTGCGTGTGCTGCTGTGCTGTGCTGCGGATGCAATGTCTTGTGGTAATGGCTGTGCTTTGCTGTGCTGTCTGTTCTGTCTGTGCTGGCCGTGCTAGTGTGCCTTTTTGCTGCTTTACTTTGCTGTGCTTTGCTGTGCTGTGCTGTGTTGTGCTGTGCTGTGCTGTTCTGCTCTGATGGAGGATGGCACGGCACTGACACCTGCCATGCCATGTGTGTGTGGGTGTGTCTCTTGGACGTGCAGGCTTGCCCTTAGGCTGCTGCGCCACGGAGCTGACGCTGGTGGGCATGCCATGGGCAGTGTTGGTAATCCTCCCACGTGAGCGGGCGTGTTTGTCCCTACCACAATCCCAAAGCTTGATCTGCGCAAGCCAAGGCGGTCATAGTGCCTGAGGCGATCGGGGTGCGCCTCAGGCGGTCTCAAAGCGCCTGAGGTGCCGCCTGATCCGCGCACATGAAGGCGCCGCCTCAGGCGTTGAGAATGTGGTAGGGCATGCTCACATGCCAGCCTGTGCCCTGCACACCCTCATCATTGCAGGCTCTGGATCAACAAGGGAGACTACAACAAGCTCTACTACAACTCTGGTCGCTGGACGCACGACACCAGGGACGAGAAGGGCAAGCCCGCCACGATGACGTTCACAAACAACAAGGCTTGGCTCGCTCAGTGGGGCATCAGCCACTGGGTGCGTTTGTGTGCGCCACATGCACTGACGCCACCTGAAATAGTACTAACGCAAAGCGGCACTAGCACCGCCACGATGACGCTTCAGAAACAACAAGGCGTGGCTTGCGCAGTGGGGGATCAGCCACTCGGTGCGTTTGTGTGCGCCACCTGCACGAGAACTAACGCCACTGGCACAAGTACTGCCACGATGACGTTCACAAACAACAAGGCGTGGCTGGCGCAGTGGGGGATCAGCCACTCGGTGCGCTTGTGTGCGCCACCTGCACTAGTACTAACGCCACCTGCACTCACGCCACCTGCACTAGTACTAAAGCCATTCGCACGAGTACCACCACGATGACGTTCACACCTCCCGCGCGCCCAACCGCCCGCCCGCCCGCCCGCCCGCCCGCGCACCACCCGCACGCCGCCCCCTTGCACGCTCGTGCCACAAACGCGCACGCGCACACGCACACGCACTCTGATGCAAGCCGACTGGCATATATGCATCTTGCAAGCATGACACGTGCGCGCTTTTAAACACATGCGCACACGCGCACGCACGCACGTGCGCACACACACAAACAAACTCTGCACACACGCGCGCGTGCGCGGCTGCCGTGTGCGTACACACACACAAAAAAAACGTGTGCACAAGTGCGCGTGCTGGGCGGCCGTGTGCGTGCGCACACAAAAACACACACGTGCACACACCGCGCGCAGGGCGACCGCGTGTGTGTCGACCGATGGGAGGCGCACGTGCCATCACACGCGTGTGCACACACACACACACACACGAAACGTGGAAAAAAAACGTACACACAGGCGCACACACGCACGCACACACACACACACACAAGCACCCTCGTACACAAACACATGTACGCAGGGCAAACGTGTGCACGTTACAGCTAGGAGGCGCTCCACTGCACGCCTGCTTGCAAACAAGTCGACAAACACACGTGCACAAGTACACACATGCGCGTGCACACAAACACGTGCACACACGCACGTGTCTCGTACCCCATCAAATCCACCTGGTTGACTGAAACACTGACCACCACGCGAGTGCAGGACGACTGCGCGAGTGTCGACCGATAGGAAGTGCTTGCGCATGCACAAACACAACCACACATGTGCACTCACGCACGCGCACACACGTGCTCACACATGCACACACACGCGCGCAGGGCGACCGCGTGCAAGTACAAACACAAGCAAACGCGTGCACGCGCGCACACTCACACACACACACACACACACACACACACACACACACGCGCGCGCAGGGTGTCCGCGTCAGTGTCGACCGCTGGGAGGCGCACGACTTCACGCGCGGAGCACGAACAAAACAGACGTGCACAAACATGTGCAAACACGCGTGCACACGCACACACACACACACACACACACGTGCACACACTCGCATGCAGGGTGACCGCGTCAGTGTTGACCGCTGGGAGGCGCACGACTGCACGCGCGGAGCCAACATCTTTGGCGATGCGTCGCTGTCCAACGCGGTCATCAACGGACAGTCCAACAACTTCTACAACGACTTCCCTGGCAACCAGCTCTGGGAGCTCGACCCGATTGCGGGGTTCCGCTGGTGCGTGGGGTGTAATTATGCCTGCGTGTGTGCAGCGCCGTTGTGCAGCGCGCCGCTGTGCAACGCTGCTGGTCGTTGCGGTCGGGCGCGTGAGAAGGGCTGCTAGTAGTCCTGCTCGCAGAGCTGCTAGTTGTCCTGCTCGCAGAGCAAAGTGGTGATCTGCAGGGTATTTGATGAGTCTGGCATCATCATCAGAGCAACAGGCTGGCTGCATCCATCGGTTGCTGAAGCTCCTACCGATCGCTGGTGGGTAGGGTGCAGCGTGTTCTTGTGGCGCAGCACCGTGCAACGTTGCTGGTCGTTGTCGCTGCTGGTTGGCCGGGCGCGCGAGTGGACCTGCTAGTGCTGCCCGCAGAGCAATGAGGTGCTCTGCAGCTGCAGACCCTGCAGGGTATTCGATGAGTTTGGCATCGTCGTTAGAGCGAGAGGCTGGCTGCATCCATCGGTTGCAGAAGCTCCACCCGATTGCGGGGTGCCACTGGTGGGTGTGGTGCAGCGTTTGAATGGTGTGTGGCGCAGCGCTGGGCGCTGCTTGTCTCTGCGATCGGGCACACGAGTTAGGCTGCTAGTGCTGCTCGCAGAGCCAAGGGGTTGCCTGCAGGGTATTCAATGAGTTTGACATCGTCATCAGAGTGAGAGGTTGCCTCCATTTGTTGCAGAAGCTCCAACCGATTGCAGGCTCTCCGCTGGTGGGTGGGGCAGCATGTTTTTTTTGTGGCGTAGCGCCGTGCAATGCTGCTGGTCTGATGAGGCCTGGTACAGCTGCTTGTGCTGCTCGTTCTGCTCGTAGAGTCCAGGGGGTGCCTGGAGGGTATTCGGTGAGTTTGGCATCGTCATCGGAGCGAGAGGCTGGCTGCATCCATTGGCTGCGGAAGCTCCACCCGATCGCTGGTGAGTGGGGTGTAGCGTGTTTTCGTGACGCAGCGCCGTGCAGTGCTGCTGGTCTGATGAGGCACCGTTTGGGCGCGCTAGTAGAGCAGTCCAACAACTTCAACAGCGGCCTCCCTGGCAACCAGCTCTGGGAGCTCAACTTGATTGCTGGTGGTTGGTGTGCGGCGTGTTATTTGTGGCGCAGTGCTGTGCAGTGCTGCTGGTCTGATGAGGCACCGTTCGGGCGCGCTCGTAGAGCAGTCCAACAACTACAACAACGGCTTTCCTGGCAACCAGCTCTGGGAGATTTGACCCGACCGGGCGTTCGCTGGAGTATCCACTGCTCCTACACGCAAGCACACTCACCCACACTCAACACGCGCACACAAAACACACTCACCCGCACTGAGCACGCACACACACACACTCCCCCTCTCAGGTGGCCAACACGTGCGTGTATTGGAGACACGCTCTGCACGCAAAACACGCTCACCCGCACTCAACACACAAACACAAACACACACACACACACACACGAACCCTGACCCTCCCAGGCAGCCAACTCGTGCGCATATTGGAGACACGCCCTGCATACAAACACACTCACCCGCACTCAACACACAAACACGCAATCCCCCCTTTCAGGCGGCCGCCGTGTGTGCGTGTTGTTGGCGTCACGCTCTGGGGAATATCCACCGCTCCCATGCAAACACACTCACCCGCACTCAACACGCAAACACCAGTGTGCAGTGACCCCCCTAGGGTGATCCTACACCGCTCGGGGCCAGATTTCCCATTTCCCAGAAACCCATCCCACACCTGGTGGAGAGCACGGAGGGGTGCGGTGGACATCTCTCGCCGAGCGCAGCGCAGCAGCATGCGTCGGGGAACACCCGCTGTGTATTGCGCCTGGTATGAGCGGTCTTAGTAGCTTGAGCTGGGGAAACAGTAATCACCAAAATCCTTCCCAAGGGTCACTGCTTGTGTGTCCTCTCCCCCCTCCCGCTGATCATACACTCAAAAATACCACTAACACTTGACGGCTGCACGCTGTCGCCTGATGGCGCACACGCAGGTATGACAACTCAGTTCGCACGCTGCTCTCCAACATCAATTTCGGGATTTTGCACTTGAGTCCAGCGTGGTGTCTCTAGGGAACAGTTTCCGCTGCATCACACACACAAATAACCCCCGAGGTCCCCAATGCCCCCCCCTCCCCCCCCCGTCTTCCACACACAGGTACGGCAACTCAGTTGCCGTGCAGTGCACGGTCCTCTCCAACATCAAGTTCAGGAATTTTGCCCTGAATTCCAGCGTGGTGTCCCTTGCAAATAGTTTCTTTCCGCTGCATCACACACACAAATAACCCCCATGCCCCCAATGCCCCCCCCCCCCGCTTTCCACACGCAGGTACGACAACTCAGTTCGCACGGTCCTCTCCAACATCAAGTTCAAGAATTTTGCGCTGAAGTCCAACGTGGAAGCGGCGCGCCGCCCGTCGGTGTGGTACACCATGCCCGCAAGCGATGAGTTCAAGCCCAGCGTGAGTTTGCAGGCATAGTGGCAGGAGGGGAGGGGGATGTGTTGAGGAATCTTTGGCAGCAACATCCGCAATACTGACATAATTGTCTGTTGGGTACGAATATTGGTCAGGCCACATGTAAAAGGTAAATTATGGAAATGGAGAGTGTGGTCAACCATGCCAGCGAGCAATGAGTTCAAGCTCATCGTGAGTAAGCTCTCCTTTTTGCTCTAGGACTACGCATTGGCAGGCAGCCAGCTGGTGGCTACCGCCCCTCGGAAGTAATGGTTGGGGCGATAACTGGGCTTGGGTCTAGGCGGTGGTATTAGGATTAGAAGGCAGTCTTTGCCGGTAAGCCGATGTTACTGATGTTACTGTTACTGTGAGTTTGCAAGCAGGGGCGGGAGGGGAGAGTGGTGCACAGAGTTCACCGCCTGTTGGGTCAAGGGAGAGTGTCTCACGTATTGTGGGTGCAAGCTGTTGGTGCCGACTGACTGCAAGGCCACACAAGTGCCAAGGGTCTCCAGGGTCGAGGGTCAAGGGTCAAGGGTCAAGGGTCAAGGGTCAAGGGTCAAGGGTCAAGGGTCAAGGGACAAGGGACAAGGGAAAAGGGTCAAGGGTCAAGGGTCAAGGGTCAAGGGTCAAGGGTCAAGGGTCAAGGGTCAAGGGTCAAGGGTCAAGGGTCAAGGGTCAAGGGTCATGGGTCAAGGGTCAAGGATCAAGGGTCGAGGGTCGAGGGTCGAGGGTCAAGGGTCAAGGGTCAAGAGAGAGTGCCCCACGTATTGTGAGTGCAAGCCGTTGGTGCCGACTAGCTACGAGGCTCCACGCCTAGCCCGTGCCTGCCCTCGAGCAAGTGTCTCCAGCTCTGGTGACCTGTCAGCATGTTCTTCCGCCTGCCCACGCAGTACATCTCTGCCTCCCGTGCCGTCACGTACGAGAACGTGGATTTCCGTGTGTTCCTCAACAACGCGCCGATCGACACGGGTGCCTCGCGCTACTTCAACTGGATCGGTGCGTATGTATGGAGGGGCGGTCTGCTTGGTCCACCAGACAGCTGTGCAGGAGTGCTCAGTTCTCGTAGCAATAGGCCCGCCCGCCCGCCTGCCTCTGCCTGCCTCTGCCTGCCGCTGACTGCCGCTGACTGCCGCTGACTGCCGCTGACTGCCGCTGACTGCCGCTGACTGCCGCTGACTGCCGCTGACTGCCGCTGACTGCCGCTGACTGCTGCTGACTGCCGCTGCCTGCCTCTGCCTGCCTCTGCCTCTGCCTGCCTCTGCCTGCCTGCCTGCCTGCCCAAGCATCACACTAAACCACCTCTGTGTTCCTATTGCCCTCGGGTTCAGACTGGGACGGCAGCGCCAGCCGCCGTGGCAAGGCCAGCGTCGTCGGCTCGTGGCCGCAGTGGTGGCAGCTCGACAGCGGGTGCAAGCTGGACAGCAGCAGCGGCAGCTGGATTTGCGACTGGCTGCCGTGGAGGAGCGTCGCGCGCCTCGATGTGCACGTCTCCGGCTACACCTCGGTCGTCAACACCAACTCTGCAGTGCCGCCGACGTCTTCGTACCGCGCCGGTTACGCCGCCCAGTTTGGCTACCGCGGCTCCCAGCAGAGGTCCACCGTCATCACGCGCAACGAGGTGTGTGCGCATGTGGTGTGTGCTGGCGCACGGGTGTGCGTGCGTGCCTGCGTGCGTGCGCAGGTCAAGACACATGCGTGTGTGCACAGTTCAGGCAGGATCAAGGGGTGCAGGCGCCTGCGTTCAGCACAGCTCAGGCAGGCTGGAGATGCACGCGGTCTGTTAACTGTGCGACACGAGTGCTTGGCCCGCCCGTGTTGCCCTCCTGCCGCTCCTCCCCTCTCTTTCCCGGGCGCAGGGCATCACAGCCGGTGCTGGCAGCAGAGGCTGCTATGTGCTCTGCTCCCGCACTAGTGCTCTGATGACACGCTAACCGCCTGCCCGCCCTTGTTGCTCTCCTGCCGCTCCTCCCATCCCGTCCCCTGAGGCAAGGCATTACAGGTGTCACTGGCGTCGGAGGCTGGTATGTGCATTGCGCTAGAACTGTTTTGAGACTGCCGCGCCCACCGCTCGCCCGCCCGCGTTCCTGCCCTGCCGCTCCTCCCTTCCCCGGGCGCAGGGCATCGCAGCCGGCGCTGTCAGCGGCGACTTGCTATGTGCACATGCAGGAGGCACCAGTGCTCTGACACACTCACTGCTTGCCCGCCCTCATTCCCCTCCTGCCGCTCCTCCCCTCCCGTCCCCAGGCGCAGGGCATCACAGGCGGCGCTGTCAGCGGAGGCTGCTATGTGCACCTGCAGGAGGCACCTGTGCTTTGACACGCTCACTGCTTGCCTGCCCTTGTCCCCCTCATGCCGCTCCTGTCCTCCCGTCTCCGGGTGCAGGGCATCACAGGGGGGCGCGTGGAGCGCGTGGACTGTGTATTCAGCCAGCACTCATATGTCCCTTTCTCACCGCTCAACCGCCCCTGTTTCCTCCCCTGCCGCTCCTCCCTTCCTGTTCCCGGGCGCAGGGCATCACAGGCGTCACTGGCAGCGGAGGCTGCTACGTACACTGCGCCTGCACTGGTGCTCTGATGACACGCTGACCGCTCGCCCGCCCTTGTTCCCCTCGTACCGCTCCTCCCTTCCCCGAGCGCAAGGCTTCACAGCCGGCGCTGTCAGCGGCGGCTTGCTTGCTATGTGCACCAGTGCCCTGGCACGCTCACTGCTTGCCCACCCTCGTTCCCCTCCTGCTCCTCCCCTCCCGTCTCCGGACGCAGGGCATCACAGCCGGCGCTGTCAGCGGCGGCTGCTAGTGCACCTGCAGCTGCAGGAGGCACCAGTGCTCTGACACGCTAACAGCGTGCCCGCCCTTGCTCCCTCGTTCACATCCTGCCGCTCCTCCCCTCCAGTCCCCAGGTGCAAGGCATCACAGAGGGGCGCGTAAACTGTGCATTCAGCCAGCACTCATATGTCCCTGACATTCTCCCCGCTAGACACCGCCCTCATTCCTCCCCTGCCGATCCTCCCGTCCTCGGGCGCAGGGTACCACAGGCGGCGCTGTCAGTTACAGTTACAGTTACATCGGCTTTCCAGCAAAGACTACCTCTAGTCCTAGTACCATCGCCTAGACCCAAGTCCAGTTCTGGCCCTAACAATTACTTGTGAGGGGCGGTAGCCACCAGCCGGCTGCCTGCCAACGTGTAGTCCCAGAGCAAAAAGGAGAGCTATTGTGCGACGCCTCCAAAATAGGTCCTAACTGCTTCAAGGGGATAGGGGGTCAAGTGGCGCTTGCCAATCTACTTGACCGCCGTGGTGGAGGGGCCGGCGCCTGAGGGGCAGCCGGACCGTACACCACGGCTCTCCACCCGACCCTATCCTGAGCACGCTCAAACGCCGTGTCCGAAAAAGTCTTCCAATCAGAACGAGTGCCACTAGTTTCGCCTAGCTGCTGAATCAGTAGCTTAAGAAAATAGTGTCGGGAGGAGGCTGGAGGCCGGCCTTGCTGCCGAGCCACATCCATTGTGCAGTCAAAAGTCGTACGAGGAAGACGAGAAGCCGGCATGCGCATCACATGGCCTAGCCACTGCATTGATCGCTTTGCCACAAGGCTCTCAATTGGCTCAGTGTCGCACGCCTGCCGAATATAAGTTAATCTGTGCCGGTCGACCAGGCGCACACCCAGAATGCGACGAAGGCAGTTAGAGTGGGCAACCTCCAATCGAGTCAGTTGTGTTTTAGTAGGGGCCCATGTTTCGCAGCCGTACAGAAAGTGGGGCAGCACGAAAGTGTTGTAAACCCGCATCTTAGACTGCACTTGCATCTTCTTGCTGGCCCAAATCTTATCAAAAGACGCAAACACGCCCAGCGCGCGACCGACACGCACACCGATCTCCTTTTCCACACCACGACTCTGGGTTATCCAACTCCCTAGATACTTAAATGCAGAGACGGTCTTCACTTCACCACCAGTCAGCGCAAACGTGGGCAGATCCGCGTCAAAATCTGCTGGCAAAATCATCACTTCTGTCTTGGCGGCGTTGATTTGCATGCCAAAGCTAGAGGACACTTTGTCAAGGATTTTCAGCATAAGCGCCAACTGAGCTGGGTCATGCGAGAACAAACATAAATCGTCGGCATACATCAGCATTACTATGCGCTCAACCGACGACGACAACACAGAGCCGCCGGCTCGGGTCACGACTGACACGCCAGCCCCCTCTGGCATCATGTCTAGCGCCTTTTTCACTATGTGGTCAATAAAAACATTGAACAACACAGGAGCAATGACGCACCCCTGTCGCACACCAGACGACACGGGGAATTCGTGCCCGATTTTCCCAGCCAGCCGCACGGCAGCTGCGGTGTTGGTGTGAAGATCCTCCAACAGATCAATAATGTGCGGATGAACACTATATAATCTAAGGACTCTCCACAGTGCCGCACGGTTTATGCAATCGTAAGCTTTAGAATAGTCGACAAATGCCACAGCCATGCATTGTTTGTACTCGGCATGTGCCGCGCTCAGCGAGCGCAGAGTAAAAATTGCATCAACAGTGCCTCTGCTTTTTCTGAAACCACACTGAGCCTCATGCAACTGACCATCAACCTGCGTGGAGACGCGGTGCAGAAGTATGGCAGCGTACACTTTCCCGGCAATAGAGAGAAGGCTTATACCGCGGTAGTTACCAGGGGAGTCACGCGGACCCTTCCCCTTATATAACGGTGTGATAATAGCAGTTTTCCATTCCCTCGGGGCTCTCCCGACCGCCATACGGCGATGATGACCCGGTGGAGCCATGCGATGGCAGGTGGGCACCGCAACAGCATGGCGTCCAGCTGGTCACCGCCCGGAGCGGCGGCCGAGCGCAACGCTCGCACACACGCCTCCGTCTCAGCCAGGTCAGGGGGGCGCCCGTGCGCTTCGTCCACCTCTGTGGCGCGTGTGAGCTCAAACGCCGCTACATCGTTCTCCAGCTGGTTCAGGGTCTCGTCGCTGAGCTTGGTCTCCCCGCCATATAGCTTGTCGAATGACTCTGTCATGGCCTTCAGCACCCCGTCTGGACCGCTGTGCAGCGCGCCCGAGACGTCCCGCATGGCAGGTGGGATCTGATGGCTGCGGCTGCGGCCCGCCAGCCTGTCGCACGCGCGCGCAAACTGGCGCAGATTCTTCTTGCGTAGCATGTCTTGCGCCTCCGCCACCTGCTGGCCGATCCACCTCTCCCTGTCTCTCTGCACAGCTGCGTCGGCCGCGCGGTTGGCGCGGTTGCGCTCTCGTTTGGCAGCAGCAGACTTGCTCCTGAGCCATGCCGTGTGCGCGCGCTGCCGGGCGTCCATGAGCCGGAGGGTGCGCTGCGACAGAGTGAACTGCCAGCCGCGCCGCCGGCGGCTGCCGCGTGGAGCGAGGTGGTTGGTGGCCACCTCGCGAATGGCAGCAGCCATCGCGTCGTACTCCGCCTGGGCATCAGCGCCCTCGGGCGGCACGGCCTCCAGCAGCCCAAAGCGATCGGACAGCTGGAGGTTGAACTCACGACGGACAGCCGGGCGCCGCAGTTGTGAAGAGTCCCATGCGCGCCGCTGAGAGCCGCCTGCATGGCGGGAGGCTCGCATGCGGAGGCGCATGGACAGTACCACCATGCAGTGATCGCTGTCCCAGGTTGGGCTCCTACGCACCCTACAGTCTGTCACCGCATGCATGCGGCGGCGCGCGACCAGGATGTAGTCCTTGACGCTGTGCAGGCGGCGCACAGAGCATGCATGCCGTCTGCTCTGTGCAACAGCCATGGGGCTGATGTGGGTGTACTGGTGCTCAGGCCTGTGGGGGTAGAGAGTGTTGGCAGCGCGCAGGCTGCATGCAGTGGCAGTGTCAAGGAGCAGGCGACCGTTCCTGCTGGCCACCGCTGGCTCCGTGAGGGGCAGGTGCTTGCCAACGCATTCGTGGTCGGACACCGAGTCCCTCCCCACTGCTGCATTGAAATCACCTGCCACGATGAGCAGATCGCGCTTGTCGTTGGCCTTGTCCGCGAGCGCCGCTACTCGAAGGTAGAAGTCGCCAGCCTCCTCGTCGCTCGCTGCCTCCGTTGGACTGTAGGCGCTGACGATGGTGATCATCTGCCCACGGTCCGCTGCAAAGCGGGCCTGGATGAGGCGGTCGGACACCGCCTCCCAGGAGACGAGTGCCGATGCCCATGCAGGGGACAACAGCAAGCCCACCCCACGCTGCCGGTGCTCCCCACCCGACCATAGCAGCGTCCACGACGTGTCGCCCGTAGCCACTTGCGCCTCCCCGGAGCCGGTCCTGCGCAGCTCCTGAAGCGCTGCAACACCGACGCTAAGCTTGGCGCAATCTTGCACCAGACTCGCCAGTTTGACCAGTCCCTCGTCCTCTGCAGGACATGTCCGCACGTTGAACGTAGCCACTCTGGTGTTCTGATTGACGACTTGGACGCGTCGCCAGGCGTGCCCCGCTACACGCGGGGACTGGGCAGGAAAAGGCTGCATGCATGGGGTGCCTTGTTTCCCCTTTGCTCGCATCCGCGGCCAGCCAGCTCAAGTCCGCGAGGCGTCCTTGGCCGTCTGTGATGCCGGGCCGGTATGCCCTCCTTGGGTTGGCTCTACGCTACAGGGTCATCGGACTCGCGTCGTCGACACCTGGATCGCAGCGCGCCCGGGGGGTTGCCACCCCCCCGAGCGCACTAGTAGAACGTAGAAGCGGTGTGTTGGACTGTGTTTGTTGGACTGCGGTGTGTTCTGTTGGACTGTGTTTGTTGGACTGCGCTGTCAGTGGCGGCTTATTATGTGCACCTGCAGGAGGCACCAGTGCTCCGACTCGCTCACTGCTTGCCCGCCCTCGTCCCCCTCCTTCCGCTCCTCCCAACCCGTCCCCAGTCGCAGGGCATCACAGGCGGGCGCGTGGCGCGAGGGGGCTGTTCATTCAGCCAGCACTCATATGTCCCTGACATTCTCACCGCTCAACCCCGCCCTCGTTCCTCCCCTGCCGCCCCTCCTTTCCCCGGGCGCAGGGCATCACAGGTGTCACGGGCAGCGGCGGCTGGTATGTGCACTTTCAGGAGGGCGCGCCACAGTCGATGCAGGTCTACCCCACGCTCCTGCCACCTGGCATGAGTGAGTCCTCTGGTGCTGAGGATAAGGGTTTGGCGTTTAGGGTTGCCAGGCGTGCTGGCATCATATAGCTCTGTGATGGATGCACGCTGGCATCATAGAGCTCTGGAATGCGCCTCCTGCCTTGGTGCCTGCCCTGGCACCTGTCCTGGCGCCTGCCTCCTGACCTGGCGCCTGCGATGGCATCTCCTCCCCTGGCGCCTGCCCTTCCTCCTTCCAAGGCATCTCCTGCCCTGGCGCCTTCCTCCTCCCCTGGCGCCTGTTCTGGCACCTCCTCCTACCCTGGCACCTTCTACCCCGGCACCTGCCTCCTGACCTGGCGCGCATCCTGCTCTCACCAAGTCTGCTGCACAGCCTCTCTAATGTGGTCGCGCTGTGTTGTGCGCCCTCTCCTTGACGGTGCTGCACCCTCTCCTCCCACACTCACGCAGGTATCATGTTTGCGACTCGCTACCCGTCTGGCACCACCTTCTCCATCAAGCGCACCTTCATGTGGTACCCAGGTGCGCAGGGAGAGTGCACAAGAGCACACCGCAGAGCGAGTGCAGTCACTGTAACATCTATTAACGGCAAAGACGTCTTCTAATCCTAGTACCACCGCGTAGACCCAAGTCCAGTTCTGGCCCCATCAATCGCCTGTGAGGGGCGGTAGGAACCATCCTGCTGCCTGCTGCCTGCCTGCTGCCTCCTGCTCAAGCTGACACGGTGCCGCCTGTTTTATGTACGCAGGCTTCAACTCTCAGCTGAGCCAGGCGGGCAGCCTGTGGGATGTGCAGTACGGCAATGGCGAGTCGTATTACTTTGATGGCCATCACCTCTACATCAGGATGACCGACCCGGGTGGGTAGGATGTGAAGGGACAGGTGTGGGTGGGAGGTGAAGGGGCAGGTCTGGGTGGGAGGCAGCCGGTTTGGGTTGAAGGGGGAGCTGCTGAGCACGTGCACGGTAGGGTAAGTCATCCGGATGGGTGGGTGGGTGGGAGGCAGGGGTGGCGAGTGTTACCACTTTGACGGCAAGCACCTCAACATCCGGATGACCGACCCGGGTGAGCGCGTGGATGTGAGAGCGGGCGTGGGAGGCGGCGAGGAAGCTGATTAGCACGTGTACATCCTGTGTGTGTGTACATCATCATGGCTGACCCGCGCCAGTAAGTGGGTGGGGAGTGGGAAGCAGGCGTGGATGGGGATCGAAGGGGGAGCTGATAAGCACATGTATGCCAAGATGACTGGCGTGGGTCAATGCGGGTGGCGGTGGCGGGTGGGAGGCTGACACAGGGGAAGCTGCTGGGCACGTGTACACCAGGACGATGTGTACACCAGGACGATGACCAAAAGGGAGGAGTGTGCAGGAGGCAGGCGCGGGTGGGACACGTGTGGAGAGATGGCAGGCACCTGCAGGTGCACAGCTGTGCATGAGGATGAGCGGCACGCGTGAGTATGGGTGGTGGGGGTGGGGGTGGGAGGCAGGCAGAGGGGAAGGTGCGTGTACGCTGGGCAGAAGGCACGCCGAGGGGAGACAGGAAGCAACGTGGCGAAGACGGGCGCGCAAAGGGGAGGGTGGCGTCGACCTAGCTCTGCCGCGCCCCCATCTTGAATACACCCACCCCGTCTGCGCAAGGCTCATCAGAGCGCATGCACTCGCAGTTGACGCATGTCCAGCTCCCTTGATGCCCAGCCTCTGCTCCCAATTGACACACCCCACCTTCCTGGCCTTCCCAACAGAAGGTTCATCAAAGCACGCGTGCGCACCGCCTATGCAAACCCTCAGCAATGAGTGGTTAACAAAACCCAAACTAAAAATCACGATTCGTACGTGCAGGCGACGCGAGCTCCCTTCACGCCCAGCCCCTGCGCCCAGTTGTCACACCCCGCCTGCCCAGCAGCACAAGGATCATCAGAGCACGCGTGCGTATCGCCTATGCAAACCCTAAACAGTGCATGGTTAAAACACCCCAAACCCCAAATCAGGGGTCCTACGTGCAGGCGACGCGAGCTCCCTTCACGCCCAGCCCCTGCTCCCAATTGGCACACCCCATGGTGGCCACCTGCTCAACAGCAAGGCTCATCATAATGCGTACGCGCAACGCCTATGCAAGCCCTAAACAATGAATGGTTAACAAACCACAAATCACGAGTCGTGCGTGCGTGCAGGCGACGCCAGCTCCCTTCACGCCCAGCCCCCACTCCCAATTGACACACCCCACCTGCTCAGCAGCAAGGCTCATCAGCGCGCGCGTGCGCACCGCCTACGCAAACCCTAAACAATGAATTGTTAACAAACCCCAAACCCCAAATCAGGGGTCCTACGTGCAGGCGACGCGAGCTCCCTTCATGCCCAGCCCCTGCTCCAAATTGACACACCCCATGGTCACCTGCTCAACAGCAAGGATCATCAGAATGCGTACGCGCAACGCCTGCGCAAACCATAAACAAAGGATGGTTAACAAAACCCAAACCACAGATCACGGGTCGTACGTGCAGGCGACGCGAGCTCCCTTCACGCCCAGCCCCTGCCCCCAAATGACTCACCCCACCCGCTCAACACCAAGGCTCAGCAAAGCGCGTGCACGCGCAGTCGACGCGAATCCAGGTCACTTCACGCCCAGTCCCTTCTCTCAATTGACACACCCCAACTGCTCAACACCAAGGCTCATCAGAGCGCGTGCACGCGCAGATGACGTGAGTCCAGCTCACGTCCTGCCCAGCCCCTGCTCTCAATCGACACACCCCAACTGCTCAACACCAAGGCTCAGCCAAGCGCGTGCACGCAATGCCTGCGCGCGAGCGCAAGACCTCAGTAAACCTTTTTGTTTTTACCAAGGATGCACCGCGAATCACAGACCCTGACCCCCTGCGCGCAGGCGACGCGAGCATGCCTGCTCCCTTCACGTACGCCGGCGTGACCGTGTGGCTCCCTCGCTGCCCTGTCCCCGTCCCCTACACATTTATTTCAAACAATACACCATAAAGCCGCCATGCACCACGATTCTTGAATAAAAAAATCACTTGTAAGCAAACGCGCTCACAAACCCATGTGCGCAGGCGACGCGAGCGTTCCTGCTCCCTTCACGTACGACGGCGTGACCGTGTGGGGCGAGCGCACCAACAGCCTTGTGTACGACATCACAGCAACCAACCTGAACTGCTACAAGGCGAGTTGATGGTGTTTTCCAATCTAAGTAGGGACCCTGATGAAGGATCTGGTTGGAGTGCTGGTCTCAGGGTTGGACCCTGGGTCGCCTCCGGAAGATGCAAACAGCCTTGTGTGCGACATCACCGCACCAATCTGAACTGCTACAAGGCGAGTCGCTAGTGTTATCCAAGCTTAGAAGATACCCTGAGTAAGGGTCTGGTTGGAGTGCTGGTCTCAGGGTTGGGCCCCAGTTCTCCTCCAGGAGATGCCAGCCGCCTCGTGTGCGACATCATCGTGCAGTGAACTGTGACAAGGCGAGTCGACGGTGGTGTTTTTGAAGCTCCAAAGGGACCCTGATCAAAGCCTGGTTGGAGTGCTGGTCTGAGGGTTGGACCATAAGTCTCTTGCGGGAGATCCCAACAGCCTTGAGTGCAACATCAGTGCTACCCACCTCAACTCGGCCACAGGTTGAGGCGATGGTGGTGTTTTCCAGGCTTGTCCAGATGTGACCCTAATTATTCGGGTCTGGATGGAGATCTGGTGAGAGGACTGGTTGGAGGTACGGTTGAAGGGCAGGTTCTCTCAGGAAGATGCCAACATGAGGGAGATGCCAACATCACCCCCACTTACCTGACCTCAACATTGCAAACCCTCACGCCGTAACCCCGAATTCTCAACTCGACACCCCAAACCTCACCGTTCCTATACCATGTCCAAACCATCAGTGGCAGCCTCAACGTGAACCCTAAACCACGCACCCCTGGCAGCCACGCATCTCAGGCTAACCACCCCAGGTACACCACCCCAGGCAAACCACCTAGCCAGCCACGCACCCCAGGCAAATTACCCCAGGCAAACCACAGGCAAACCCAGACAGCCTCGCCGTGAAACCCAAACCCACGCACCCCTGCAGGCGTGGGGCCAGTTCTGCGTGATGTCGGACCAGTGGAACGACATCCCCGACGTCTTGCCTGACGGCCACAATTGCACTCTTGACCTGTATGCCGCGCTGCACACCGACTGACAGCCCTCACCCGCTGCCCTGAACCCTCAACCCCAAAATGTTCAATTCCTTATCCTTGAGCCCCAAAATGCTGACCCCCTCAACCTACGCACCCCACAGGCGTGGGGCCATTTCCGTTCGATGTCGGACCAGTGGAACGATATCCTGAATTCCTGCCTGACGGCCACAACTGCACTCTAACAATTTACATTTGACCTTTACGCCACTCTGCACACCGGGTGACAGCCCACACCCGCTGCCCTTCACCCTTAACCCAAAAATCCTCAAATCCTCATCCTTGAGCCCAAAACGCTTAACCCCTAAACCCACATACCCCGCAGGCGTGGGGCTAGTTCTGCTTGATGTCGGACCAGTGGAGCGACATCCCTGACTTCCTGCCTGACGGCTATAACCGTCATTACACTATTGACCTGCACGCCGCGCTGCACACCGGCTGACAGCCCACACCCACTGCCCTCTAAGCACTCACCCAAAAAATCCACATATCCTTATCCTTGTGCCCAAAACGCTGACCCCCTCAACCCACGCACCCCACAGTCGTGGGGCCAGTTCTGCTCGATGTCGGACCAGTGGAACGACATTCCCGACTTCCTGCCTGACAGCTACAAGTGAGCACCGTCCACGCACGCACGCACGCGCGCATGCATGCAAGTACACACCGACCACACGCACGCGATCGTGTGCAGACATGCACAAATGTGCGTGCGTGCGCACGCACTCACACACACACACATGAACACACGCGCACATGCGCACGCACACGCACACTTGCAATGGGTGCTGTCCTCACAGAGGTTGCACACACGCACGCACGCACACACAGGTCTTGGACCGAGGCCTTCTGCTACGATGTCGCCCCCGACCAGACGCAGACGTGCGCGCAGCAGGTGGGATTCTGTTGCACCTGCTGACTCACTCATGAAGATGATGAGGATGGATGTTACAGTAAGGGTGCAGTCAGGGACACCTCTAAAGTCGTATAAAACCCGAGCACTTTAATGAAATGGCTGGCTGTTGGTGGTGGGGAACCCCAACTCTGTAAAGAGCGTGGGCGCACCCCTAGGTCCCCTACCGCAGCGGCAGCAAACGCTAGTGTATTTATGCCCCTGCAACTTCCAAATGGCGAGTGTGCGCAACCTGACCGGGCGGGCATGCAGGAGAACATGACACGCCGCGTGTTAGACAGCTCGTTGGTCGCTTTCACCCCTAAGCAGCCCCCCCCCCGGACATGATTCCCCACACATTTGCACAGCAGCAGTCCAGAAGGGATCCGGGCACAGAGTGTGATACACTACCCCTGCGCCAATCTTCCCCGCCGCCTCAGGGTAGCTGGCCTCATGGTAGCTAGCATCGCTAGGCAGCTCCCTTCATGCCAAGCCCCGAAGGTGCGTACTGTAAACTGTAAACTGCCCCGCCGCCTCCTGCACGCCGGCCGCTTTCCTAGGGGGCGCAAGCACACGACTTATAGACCAGCACAGGTGTCACCACCAGATTGGTACACCAGCACACCAGCACACCAGGACACCAGACTAGTACACCAGCACACCACGCAGGCGAGCGACAGCCTCGTGTCCAGCTCAGCAACATGGGCGGCTACGCAGCTGATCGCGATCGCGCACGCCTTGACAGGCGGCATCCCTGACTAAACAATCCATAATCCATCTATCTTTACAATCCAGCATCAATCGGTGCAGGCGACAATCCATCATCATCCATCCATAATCACAATCCACCATCCCACGCTGCAGGCGAGCAGCAGCAAGTGCAACGACACCATCATATTCAACAACCTGGGTGGTTACGCGGCTGATCACGGTTGCATACGCCTTGATAGGTGGCATCCCCTGACTTTACAATCCATCATCCCACGGTGCAGGCGAGCTTTTGAAAGTACGACGACACCATCATGTTCAGCAATCTGTGCGGCTGTGTGGCTGATTGCGATCGCATACACCTTGACAGGTGGCACTCCCTGACTGTAACCGCCATCATCCCACGGTGCAGGCGAGATTTTGAAAGTACAACGACACCATCATGTAGGCGGCGTCTCGGCTGATCGCGATGGCATACGCCTTGATAGGTGGCACTCCCTGACCGTGTCAATCCATCATCCCACTTTGCAGCCAAGCAGCGGCAAGTGCTGCTGCAACCTGGGTGGTTACGCGGCCAAGCTCAGTCGCATACGCCTTGATAGTTAGCGTCCCTGAATTCCCTATCCATCATCCCACGGTGCAGGCAAGCAACGGCAAGTGCAACGACACCATCATGTTCAGCAATCTGTGCGGCTGTGCGGCTGATCGCGATCGCATACGCCTTGACAGGTGGCACCCCTGACTTTACAATCCATAGTCCCACGGTGCAGGCAAGCAACGGCAAGTGCGACAACAGCTTTATGTTCAACAACCTGGGTGGTTACGCGGCAGAGGTCGGCTCCTACTGCGCCGTCACGTGCAAGCGCTGCACGCAGGGCGCGACCCTGTGCGGTGACAAGCTGCCGCCGGCGTCAGGTGGGGCGGTGTTGGTTGTGTTGGTGCCCAGCTGGACCAGCACTAGGAAGAAGTGTCAGGAGCGTCTTCAAGGCGCCGCCTGCGTCAGGTGAGGGTGAGTGCGAGGTGGAGGGAGGGGCGCCGGCGCGAGGCTTTGCCGCCGTGAGCTGCCGTGAGCTGCCACGTGCAAGCGCTGCACGCGGGGCACGGCCCTGTGCGGTGACAAGCTGCCGCCGGCGTCAGATGGGGCGATTTTGGTTTTGTTGGTGCCCGGGTTGACCAGTGTGCCGCCGGGATCAAGTGAGAGGTTGGGGTGAGATGGTAGCGCCGAGCTGAACCGGCCCTACGAGGTAGCAGGGGCGTCTGTGGAGTGCCGCGTGCATTATATCAGAAGGCGAGGCGGTGCGTGGGTTGCGGGGTTTTGCTGGAAGCTGAAGAGACTGCGGCAACAGGGCAACTGCTGCAAGGATGTGCAGCGTTCACCTCACGCTTGCCCACCCCCCGCGTGCCCGTCCGTCCCCCCACCCCACGCCCTCCCACCCCATTCCTGACCTAACTCTGCCTACCATCACGCCCATTCCCTCCCACCTCCAGGCGGCCGCACATGCGCGCAGCGTCGCGATGCTGGCAACTGCTACAAGGACTTGCATCGCTCCCCTCACGCTCGCCCACCCCTGCGTTCCCTGCCTCTGTCTGCCGCCCCTCACGCCCCTCACCCCATGCCCGTCAAGCAGGCGCCTCCCCTGCCTATATTTTCCACCTCTCAGACCCCTCACACTCACGCCCATTCTCCTACCAGGCGGCCGCACGTGCGCGCAGCGCCGCAACGCAGGCAAATGCGACAAGGACGTGCAGCGTTAACCTCACGCCCGACAGGTGCCTGGTCTGCTTCTGTTCACCACCCCTCCTTCCCCTTGACCCTGCCACCCCCAGGCGGCCGCACGTGCGCGCAGCGCCGCGACGCAGGCGACTGCTACAAGGACTGGGTGAAGCGCGATGGCTACTGCTCGCGCACGTGCGGGTTCTGCACCGGCGGCGGCGCCGCGCCGTGCGTCGACCGCGCACCGTCTGGTGAGGGAGGGAGAAGATGTGTGGCTGAGGGGTTGCCAACAGCGCACGACAGCCTGTACTTTGTACCAGATTTTGCTGGTATTAGGGAGCGAAGCTGGCTGACTGCACTGTTTTGCTGATTTGTTGGATTGCCTGCTTGGGTTTTAGTGCTTGCCCACACGTGACACAAGCAAGGCGCCACTGTAGACAGACGCTCGGACCCTGACTGCAAATCCGGCACTGCACTGTGCAGCTGCGCTGCACTGCGCTGCGCTTGCTGCATGGCGCATCATTGCTTCTGCCTGCTGGCGGATCTGCCTGCTGATGGCGCATGCCTGCTGCTTGACGCACGCTTGCACATGCGCGTCGCGTGCACCACTGCCTTTCGTCATACCACAACTCGCCCACGCTCCTTCCTCCGGCCTCCCTGCTCCCGCTGCCGTGCAGACGGCAGCTTGTGCGCGCAGTGCAAGAGCTACTGCAGCTGCATCTGGGAATACACTTTCGATATGTGCACGCGCCATGCCCTCACCCGCTCAAGCCCCTTCCTCCTGTGCAGACGGCATCTCGTGCTCGCAGCGCAAGTCCTGGGGCAGCTGCAGCGAGAGCTGGATGATCGACAACCACTACTGCGACGTGGCGTGCGGGCGCTGCGGCTCATCGGGCGGCGACACCTCAGGCGGTGGCTCCTCTGGCGGCACCACTGGCGGCTGCGCCGACAAGAACCCCCCAGGTGCGACCCTGAAACGGGCTAGGAGCTCCTATAGGCTAGGAAATCCTGTAGCCCAAATGCGGCCACGGCGTGTGGGCGCTGCGGCGCATAGTGCGGCTCCTAGGCCTCTGGCGGCTCCACTGGCGGCTGCGTCGACAAGAACCCCCCAGGTGCGACCCCGAAACGTGCTATACATCCCAAATGCGGCCGCGGCTTGTGGGCGCTGCGGCGCATCGTGCGGCTCCTAGGCCTCTGGCGGCACCACTGGCAGCTGCGTTGACAAGACCCCCAGGTGTGCCCCCGTAACGTGCAATACAGCCAAATGCGGCTGCGGCGTGTGGGCGCTGCGGCGCATCGTGCGGCTCCGAGGCCTCTGGCGGCACCACTGGCGGCTGAGCAAACAAGACCCCCTCATGTGCGCCCTCTGAACGCAGAACGGTCTATAGCCCGAATGCGACTGTGTCGTGTGGAGATTGGCAATTAGCGCAGCCGTGAATTGCTTTGAACGTGAACTACTTGCAACGCTCTCGCTGTTGTATAGGCGTTTACATGGAATTTGAGGGGGTGGCTGGAGCGTGGGTCCCGATCGGTTCTTTTTGGCTGCTGCCTGCTGTATAGACGTTACATTTTTCTGCAAGGCGGGTTAACATGGAATTTGAGGGGGTAGCTGGAACGTCGGTCCCAATCGGTTCTGCTGCACCCAGCAACAGGCCATCCATAAGCAGACCTTGTACCCAGCATCAGGCAATCCATGATCAGACCTACCAGCATTTCTTCCCTGAAAAGGAGTGGCATCGCCACAGCTCGTGACCACCCCACTTACCCTCTGTGCAGAGATGGCATCTTGTGCGTGCAGCGAGGTTGAAGACAGCGCACAGGCCTTGCCCTTCTGTGTGCACACGCTATGCCCTCACACCGCTCACGTCCCTTCCTCCTGTGTAGATGGTATCTCGTGCGCGCAGCGCAAGACATGGAGCAACTGCAATGACGGCTGGCTGGTGACCGGTGGCTTCTGCGACGCCACGTGCGGGCGCTGCAGCTCCACTGGCAGCTGCGTGGACAAGGCCCCCACTGGTGCGCCGCCAGAACACAGTGCCAGCCCAATTGTGACCTCGGATGGGCATGTAGGCAAAGAGGGTCAGCGCTGCGCAAGACTTGAGTCCCCTGCAGGGCAGAGCTGGTCATGGCAGGGCAGAGCTGTGAGCAAAAGCAGGGCAGCGGTGGGCAAGATTTCGTCGCCCTGCATGGCAGACCTGTGGAGGTCTGACCTGGTCAGGGAAGAGCTGCAAACAAAGCAGGGCAGCTGTTGGCAAGATTGTGCCACCCGGCAGGGCAGAGCCGGGCAGGGCAGGGCAGAGCAGTGAGCAAAGCTGGTCAGCTCTGCGCAAGACTTAAGCCCCCTGCAGGGCACAGCTGGACAGGGCAGGGCAGAGCTGTCGGCAAAAGCGGGGCAGCTGTGTGCGAAATTGCGCCACCCGGCAGGGCAGACCTGGGCAGGTCAGACCTGGGAAGGGCAGAGCTGCGAGCAAAGCTTGTCAGCGGTGGGCAAGATTGCGCCACCCGGCAGGACAGAGCTGGTTTTACAGGTTTCACGAACGCGCCCGGAGGACCCCGAGGCGTGATTTAAGGCCTAGGCCACACCTCTAG
>VFSX01000842.1:0-29856 GCA_016618255.1 Chlamydomonas sp. UWO 241 | reverse complement strand
AAGGCGTTGTAGAGGTGGGTCTTGGTAGTGGGAGAGATTGAGTTGGAGTTCCAGAACCGGGGAGTGAGAGGGTTGAAGGCGTACCAGGCACTTCCGATCCGGCGTGAGATCTCTGAGTCGAGGATGTCGGAATCAGACGTGTTGGGAGCGTCATCAGAAGGGGCGGCGGGGGAGACCAGAATACTTCCCAGGTATTTGAACTTGGAGGTGGAGTGGACCAGGTGGGGGGTAGATGAGGAGTTGGAGGGGATGGTGATAGGGGCGGAGGGGACGGTGTGGGCAGAAGGGTGGCCGAGGGATTGTGCCACGGTTTGTCGTAGTTGATCGCAAGGGCCAGGTCTGAACAGATGCGGTCGAGGAGGGTGAGCATGGTGCGGAGGTCTTCCTCGGAGGGGGCGAGCAGGGCGATGTCGTCGGCGTATAGAAGGAGGGGGAGGATGGTGGTCAAAAATCCTTGCAGGACTCAGGGGTGTACAGTTTTCCGTCGATCATGTAGCCAATTTGAATGCCAGCGTTGGGGAGCTGGGCAATCAGGGACCGGACAACTGTGTCGATGTAGACATTGAAGAGGAGGGGGGAGAGGGGCAGCCTTGCTTGACGCCAGCTTTGAGAGGGAAAGGGGCGGAGAATGCACCGTTGACTCGGGCTCTGGCGGTGGCACCAGAGTAGAGGCTTTCGATGCGTGCAAGGAGGGCAGGGTGCGCGCCGCAGTGGAGGAGGGTTTTCCAAAGGGCGGCGTGGTTGACACTGTCGAACGCCTTGGACAGGTCGACGTAAGCCACATGGAGGGGGGAGCGGGCGCGGTGTGACTCCTCTTGGAGACGTCGTAGGGTGAAGATGGCATCGGAGGTGCCACGGCCCAGACGGAAGCCTAACTGGGAAGTGTGGAGGATGGGTTCCAGCTGGAGCTTGAGGCGGTTGAGGAGGATGTGAGTGTAGACCTTGCCAGCGACGGGCAGGAGGGAGATGCCGCGGTAGGACTTGCTGCGCGTGGGTGGGCCCGAGGATGCGCCCTTGAGGGGGCAGATGTCTGCTTGGTTCCACGCGGCGGGGATGGAGGTGGTGTTCCAATAGGTTAGGATGATCTGGTGGAGGGCGGTTGTGGTTGCGGTGCCGCCGTGTTTGAGGAGGGGGGAGGTGATGTCGTCAGAGCCGGGGGCAGAGTTCCTGAGGGATTTGATCGCGGAGACCACCTCGCTCAGAGAGGGAGGGGAGGCAAGGAGGGGAGGAGGAGGGGGAGCGGGGGGGGCCGGGGAACAGTGGCGGACAAGGAGGAGGAGGAAGGGAGGGGAGGAGGGGAACGGGAGGGGGGAGGGGGGGAGGGGGAGGGGAGGGGAGGGGGAGGGAGGACGGGGACGGGAGGAGGAGGGACGGGGGGAGGGGAGGGGACGCGGGGAGGGGAGGGGGGTAGGGAGGGGGACGGAGGCGGAGCGGGGGTAGTGGAGGGGGAGGAGGAGGAGGGAGACGGGGGCGGTGCGGGGGTGGTGGGTGTGAAGATGAGGTGGGAGGCGAGGGTGGCTTCGTCGACTTCCGAGCGGAGTGGAGTGTGGAGGACACAGAAGTATTCTCCAAACGCGTCTGCCACCGCCTGAGCTCCAAAGCACAGGTGGTCGCCGACACGGAGGGCAGGGAGGGCGGCGGAAGGGGGGCGGTCGACGAGTTTGGACAGCATGCGGTGGGCGGAGTGGGGGTTGTTGTCGTCAAAATCGTGTTGCACGCGTTGAGCGACACCGTCCCAGTGCTTGTTGGTGGCGCGTGCAATGGTGGACTTGAGCTCGGCAGTCATGCGCACCTCCTTGGGGGCGTCACGGTTGCCAGTCAGTGCACTGTCGGAACGCATGGACTGAAGGTCGTGGGCGAGTTTGAGAGTTTCGGGGGGGAGGTAAAGTAAATGGGGACCTCGCGTGGGCGGGGGCCAAGGGTGGATCTGGCCGCTGGGTGGATGGCCGCGGTGAGGTGGCTCGTCATCTGGTCCAGGGTGGGGGGGGTCGGGGAAGGGGGGAGGGTGGCGAGGGCCTCCTCGACTGCTGCCGCGAAGTGGAGCTGCGTGTCAGGGTCTCGGAGCAGGTCGGTGAAATAGCGGGAGGGCGGAGGAGGACGGCGGGAGTGGGTGATGTTCCAGGCTCTGGAGAAGCGGAAGAGGATGCGTGCGGTGACAAAGGCGTGGTCAGAGCGGGCGATGGTGTCAAGTCCCCGGGTCTTGGTGCATCGAGCTCGCACGTCTTGCACGGATCCCAGGTGAGGGCGGCGGACGAGGATGTAGTCTGGGATGTTGCAATCCTTTTGGGTGTTGCTGTACCAGGAAAATACGCTCGAAGGGGGGTGGGTGAAGAAGGTGTAGGTGACGGCAAGATTGTGGGCGGCATACAGGTCGAGAAGCCGGTGGCCGTTGTAGCTGATGCCAGGTTTGTGGTAAAACCCGGCAAGGGGGGAGTAGGGAGGGAAGGAGGAGGGGCGGTGGAGGGGGGGCAGGCGTACGGACCCACCGACGGGTGGGCGTCGGGGGATGCCGCTGTGATCTAGGCGCCAACTTTATTTATAACGTTTTTCTGCCACTCGTTGGGGGTTTGATCAATTGTATGCTCGCACTGTCGTAAACATGGTATAGGACCAAAAGGAAGTGGTTTGCGGGGGTTTGGGAGTTGTTCGTAGAGCGCGTCCTTGGCGACTGCGTCATCCGCGGCGTCTGTGGGGGCGTAGGCGATGACTGCGGTGAATGGAGGGCCGCCGGAGGAGCGGAAGCGTAGGACGAGGATGCGGTCGCTGAGTGCGGCGTAGCCGTCCTCTTTGAGGAGGAGCTTGGCGGTGTCAGGGCAGAGGAGGGCGCCGACGCTGTGGGTGTGTTTGGTCCCACCGGACCAGATGAAGTGGTAGCCATTCTCTTCGAGCGGCTGGCTACCGGAGCCGGGGTGCCGCACCTCTTGGAGGCCGCATATGTTGATGCGGAAGTGTGCGAGGTGTTTGGCGAGAGCAAGGGTGTGTGCTATGGGGTTGAAGCGTGAGCCATCTGCTGCGCCCCAGAGGGTGCAGCAGTTGTAGGTGGCCGCGATGAGCTCGTGGCGTGGGTGAAGGAGGTGGGCACGCTTGGTAGCCAGGGGGACGGATGGTGCAGGGACGGTGGCAAGTCGTCCTGCCCGTCGGTGGGGTGGGGCCCGCCTACTCCTGCCCCACCCCGGGGCCGGAGGGGGAGCTGATTGGAGCGGGTGATGGAGCGGGTGATGCGCTGACCTATGCCTGCAGATGCCTCGCGGATCTTGATGGCCTCAATCATCGAGCCCTTGCCCTTGTGGGTGACAAAGGCCGGGGACTCGTGCGTGGAGGGGCCGCCGTAGTCTGCGAACCCTGTGCCGGGGTTGGAGAGCTCGGAGGGTGTGTGCGCATCGGTGGTAGTGAGGGCGTTCTGGGGGGTGGTGGGCGAGTCGGCGGTGCCGGCTGCGTGGTCCCACCCCTGGAAGGAGGGGGAGCCTGCAGTGGCGTGGGTGGGGGCGGCGGGGGCGGCGGAGGGGGCGGGAGTGGTGGAGGTGGGGGATGCCGGGGCAGAGGGGGTGAGGGAGGTGGGGAGGAGGGCGGCGGCTGCGGCAGATGCGACTGCGGCAACGCCGTTGGCAGCGGCGTTGAGGGCGCGGAGAGGGGAGGCCGACCGACCGCGCGCTGCAGGCTTGGCAGGCTTCGCGGCGGGGGCGGTGGAAGTGGTGGAGGGGCGCGCGGTTGGGCGCGCGGGCAAGGTCGACTGGCCGCGTTCGAAAAATTTGGCGGGCCTAACGGCGGGAGTGGTGGCGGGGGGGGGGGCGGCAGAAGTCACGGGGGGTGAGGGCTTGGCCGGAGGGTGCCGATTGGCGGTGGGGGTGCCGTTGGCGGGGCGGGGGTGCGGAGGGCGTGGGGGGGGGTTGGCGGAAGGCTTGGAGGGAGCGTTGGGGGGCGCAGGGGGGAGGGGTGGCGGAAGGCTTGGAGGGGGGCGGCAGAGGCGCGGGGGGGGAGTTGGCGGTAGGCTTGGGGGAGGCAGCGGAGGGCGCGGGAGAGGGGTTGACGGAAGGGTTCGGGGCGGGGGCGGCGGGAGGCGCGGGGGAGCAGTTGGCGGAAGGCTTGGGGGCGGGGGCAGCAGAGGGCACGGCGGCGGCAGGCTGCTCAAAGCAAATGCGCTTGCCAGGTGGGGAACGGGCGCGCTTGGGAGGCGGCCTGTGCGGCGGCGTTCACCACCTCGGACACACACACGCACACAAACACACACGCACACGCAAACACGCACACTCGTTAGGTGCTTGCACTGCAAGAGCGGCTTGCGTCAGCAGAGGCAGAAATCGCACGCACGCACACACACACACACACACACATACACACACACAAACACACACACGCACACGCAAACATGCACACTTGTTAGTTGCTTGCTCTGACAGCTCTTGCGTCAGCAGAGGCAGAAACCGCACTCACACACACACACACACACACACACACAAACACGCACACACACACGCAAACACACGCACTTGTGAGGTGCTTACTCTGCAAGAGCGGCTCGCGTCAGCAGAGGCAGAAACCGCAAAAGCACACACACACACACACTTTAGGTGCTTGCACTGCAAGAGCGGCTCGCATCTGCAGAGGCAGAAAACGCGGGCCTGCGTCACCAGCTCAAGCAGCAAAAGGCTCTGATGAATCAGATGCAGACGGCGCTGATGGAGCAGGTGTGTGCGTGTGTTTGTGTGTGTGCTTGTGTGCATGTTTATGCCATCAGCTCAAGCAGCAAAAAGCTCTGATGAATCAGATGCAGACGGCGCTAATGGAGCAGATGCATGTGTGTGTGTGGGTGTGTGGGTGTGTGCATGTGTGTGTGTGTGTGTGTGTGTTTGTGTGTGTTTGTGTGTGCGTGCGTGCGTGCGTGCATGTGTGTGCATGTTTGTGCCATCAGCTCAAGCAGCAGAAGGCTCTGATGAATCAGATGCAGACGCTGCTGATGGAGCAGGTGCGTGTGTGTGTGTGTGTGTGTGTGTCTGTGTTTGTTTGTCTGTGTGTGTGTGTGTCTGTGTCCGGGAGCCGGCGGTACTCTAGTACTTAAGTGTGCTGGAGTATCGGCGGGTGTCTCTAGTAGAAGAGTAGCCTGCTTAGCTGGAAACCCCGTGTTACTGTTACTGTGTGTGTCTGTGTTTGTTTGTCTGTGTGTGTGTGTATCTGTGTTTGTGTTTGTGTGTGTGTGTGTGCGCGTGTTTATGCCATCAGCTCTGATGGATCAGATGCAGACGGCACTGATGGAGCAGGTTCGTGTGCGTGTCTGTGTGTGTGTGTGCGTATCTGTGTTTGTGTGTTTGTGTGTGTTTATGTGTGTGCGTGTGTGTTTGTGTGTGTGCGTGTGTGTGTTTGTGCGCATGCTTATGCCATCAGCCCAAGCAGCTCAGACGGAGCAGATGCAGACGGCACTGATGGAGCAGGTGTGTGTGTGTGTTTGTGTTTGTGTGTTTGTGTGTGTGTGTGTGTGTGTGTGTGTGTGTGTGTGTGTGTGTGTGTGTGTCTGCATGTCTTTGTGCGTGTGTTTATGTCATCAAATTGCTTTGTTTGGAACGTGCACATCGAGGAGAATGATAGCGGCATGCCTGCAAAAAAAAATGTTGCGCCCCCCCCCCCCGGTGCCTTACTAAACCCTCACAAAACGCAGGAGCCGCAGCATGCGGGCGGCAGCAGCGGCGGTGATGGCAATGGCAGTTGGCAGGGCGATTGACAGTGATGGGTTTTTTAGTACCCCTTTACTTGTGGCTAGTTGAAGCCTTCAACTCTGAAGCACCGAACCCTTCCCAAGCGCATGAGCTACAGCATGCAGGCGGCAGCAGCAACGGCGACGGCACCCCCCCCTCCCCCCGTTCCTTACCAAACCCTACCAAAGCGCAGGAGCCACAGCATGCGGGCGGCAGCAGCGACAGCGATGGCGACGGCGATTGGCAGGGCGCAAAGACTGCGGCTCCTGCAGGGGTGAGCGGAGTGTGTGTGTGTGTGTGCGTGTGCGTGTGCGTGTGCGTGTGCGTGTGTGTGTGTGTGTGTGTGCGTGTTTGTGTGTCTGTGTGCCTGTTCACCTCAACCGAGGGGCGACGCTCCCGTTGCTGCAAGGGGCGCAGCCAATGGCAGCATGGCCGCTCCCTCCCACCTGCCACCTACCTTCCGCCCACCCGCAACCCACCTGCCACCCACCTGCCACCCACCTGCCACCCACCTGCCACCCACCCACCTTCCACCCACCTTCCACCCACCTTCCACCCACCTTCCACCCACCTGCCACCCACCTGCCACCCACTTGCCACCCACCTGCCACCCACCTGCCATCCACCTGCCACCCACCTGCCACCCACCTTCCGCCCACCTGCCAACTACCTGCCACTCACCTGCCACCCACCTGCCACCACCCGTAACCCACCTTCCACCCATCTTCCGCCCACCTGCCACCCACCTGCCACCCCCCTCCCCCCCCTGCGCAGCCGACGACAGCAACGTTCGTCGCGGCGGCGCCCGCACCCCCGATGCCTCCCCCGTGGGAGTTGTACCCCCAAGCAGCACCAGCAGCACCAGTTGTTGCCCCAACCGTCTCCGGTAACCCGTTCAGCGGCCTGGAGTCGCCCGCTGCACCTTGGTACCCCGTCCAACAGCAGGCAGGCCAGCTTCCACCAGCTTCCACCAGCTTCCACCAGTCCCCGTCAGCTGCCGCTGGCAGCCACTATGGTGTTGGCTTCGACCCGATCGCGGACTTCACCAGGGTCCGTGGCGGTGGTGGGGCCTTCAGCACCAGTGGGGCCGCGGCTCAGTGCTCTCCCGCAAGCCATCGTGAGTTCGGGATGGGTGGAGGAGGTGGCGCCGCCGCCTCGCCGCCGCACGCCGCTGCTGTGCACTCCGAGGCGTCATGGGCGACATTCGACCCGACCGACCAGGCACGCGGCGGGGTCGCCTCAGCTGCTGCTCGCAGCCCCACCCTCGCGCCACCACCGCAGTATGCACTGAAGCAGCAACCGAGTAGTGGGTCAGTGGGTGGAGGGGCAGGGGGAGGCGACAGACCCGCTGGGGCTCGGCCGTGGGCGTGCCAGGTGTGCACGTATGTGCACGCGGGGAGAGAGACAGGGTTCCTGCGGTGCGCGGTGTGCGGTGCACTAAAGTAGTGAGTGAACGCCCACACACAAGCCAGTTGTCTTAAAGTTGGATTGTATTGTGGATTGGACGACAGACTGCCAGGGATGCCAATCGTCCACGCTGCAGTGACGCCCTGGGTCCTTTGTGCATACATGTAAAACATGTTGAATTCAGTTGCAGTGGACGGGCAGCCCGCGACCGAGCGCTTCCATCAGGAAATCCTGTAAGGGCTTAGTTCAGTGCAGGTCGGCCAAAACTTGGTAAGCACGTTTTTTTAAGAAACGTTTTACACAGAGAGACAGAGTGACAGAGTGACAATAAACGACAGGCCGAGGCCAGGACAGAGATGGGGACAGTAGAGCTAGCACAGCGTTTGGCAGCAGACAGACATAATGAAAGCAGCATGCAGGTTTGCGAGCCCTGGGGACAATTCCAGCGGGACGCGGCACAAGCTGTAACAGCCACGCAAGTAAGGAGTTAGCACGAAGGGTGCTGTTTGTCAGACCAGCGAGTGGTCAGACATCTCGAGATCCGACCTTTTAAGAGCAGGAACCCACACCCGACTCTCTCCGATTGAAAGCCTAGTGGTTGAGTTTGTTTTTCTCGGACTGGGTTTTAACACGAGTAGGCAAAGCAGAGTCCCTCTCCTGGCGACCTCCGCTCCACACTCTGCAATTGGCGTGCCCCAAGCGCGTGCCCTACTATGGCACGCCGTATGGCCACACAAACCCTAACTGGGCTGTTACACCTGAGACTGGCCTTGCTCGGCCTGTCACATCTCATCCCCCCTTGGTGAAACACGACGTCCGCGTCGTGCACAATCTAAGCAAGCAATGCAAAGCAAACAACCAACTGGTAACAACCCACCCACCCAGGTGATCAATCCAGGTAGGCAGCCGTAACACGCGTTAGCGTGCCGATCTGATTCAAGCACAGGAATCCGGAATCATTTCGCCTCACGGCAAGCACTATGAGTTTGCGGTAGCAATTTCTGGAATGACAGCCCTGACGCGGTCAGTGGACAGGGGAACACAGTAACCAATACTGAAGGTGGCAGTTCGGCAAGAATTATTGAGTGCGGCCGACTAGCGCTCCTTTGCCACAAGCAGGCGCTCGCGATCTTTCTGGGTAGCCATCCCACACAAGCGTCACGGTTTCTGCTCCGTTGACGTTGGGCCTTCCACCGGTAGAACAGGGTTGGAGGGCGGTCGAGAAGTCGAGCCTTCTAGTAGAGCACTGGCTGGTCCAGAACCGTCTCGAGCGCGACGCTGAGAGCCGGTTAACAATCACAATGATGGCGGTCTCGCCACTACGTACGGGGAAGTCCCATGGTCAAGTCCTTGGACACGTCCTGTCGGAGATCGGCAGGGCTTGGGCCAGCCCATCTGCCTACTGAGAAGAAGACACGATCAGATCCTTTGACGCGGACTGTTGGGGTTCTGGTATCTGCAGTGGCTTGTGCAGGCCCATCTGCTTTTGCTGAGAAGGCTTGGTGGTTTGGCATGAGGAGCAGGTTCAGCAGCAGCCCCACCACCTCAGAACGCATCCCGAGCCAATAGTCGCTCTGAAAGAGACGGGAGTAGGTCTTATCGCGACCAAAGTGAACAGACAGAGGGCTGTTGTGAGATAAACTCAACAGTCGACTGCGCACGGAGGACTGGGGAACATAGAGGCGCCTGCCTTTGTACACAAGTTTGTCTGAGATACTGAAATCAATGCGCTGCCGTGCAGCGACCTGCTGCACGGTAGCCGGTAGTGCGTTGGAGAACTCTCTTCCAAGCGGCGCTTTGTGTCACCTGGTTTCTTGACCAGTGAGACCGATGACGACGAGGGAAACACTCGGCCGAATGAATCCTTGATGGGAACAGGGAACAGTAACGGCACTGTCTACCGGTCGCAGTCTGTCCTGGAGCAGAGAGTGCAGGTACATGGGCCGTGCCAACGGCCTGGCCCCAAGTACTTCTAGCTCAATCTCATGCTCGAGTTTCCTTGCGGCGGGAACCCGTGTTCGATCTGTCGAGGGAGGCAGAAAGTCGTAATCACGCCCTTCCTCCTCCCACGCATGAACAGTCGACTCCCTTGACTGTCTCTCTGCGTCCTCCTCGACCTTGATCCAACACAGGTCCAACTGAGTGGTGCAATTGTGGTTTGAGGTTTGACTGCCCCCTGCACACCTGCCGGTGTGGCAGCTCTTAGCTCACCCCTCTTAGGAAAACACGACGAACGCGTCGTGAACCCCGACGTAGAGTGGGGATGAGCAGCTAGCGTACCAACCGCTGATCGTTTGGTTTGGTGTGCACCCTAAATCTGGGTGTGGCGAGCCTGACCGCTGAGTGCGTGGGTGTCTTCTGCCAGGGATTGCCCGGGATGTCGGAGTGCTCGGCTAGAACGAGCGTGTAAGCAGTCATGTGCTCTACCACTCTCAGTACACCAGTCTGAGACACGCGCTATAGTGTGTGATCTTGCCAGAGAACCATGTGCCTGCCGCACGGCGTGCGCACAAGGCTTCCGGTAGGTCAGCAGGTTTGCTATCTTTACGGGCTCGGCGATGTCGAGAACGTCGTTGCAGCCTGTATCGACTAGCACCTGCTCGTTCTGCTGGGCTGCAGTTTCAGATAATTGTCGGAAATGATCATATGACATTATAGCGGAGGCCCAATGTCTTCTGATTTACAGTTTATTGTAAGGCTCATGCGTCGCGGCCCGTTCAGTGGTGTGTCCATGCCCCCCCCCCCCCCAACACAACACACAGCACACGCCCACACACGCCTCCCTCCCCCACACACACATACACCCCCCTGACACACACACACACACATCACACACACACACACACACACACACATATACACACACACCTTGACACTTTGACACACACACACACACACACACACATCACATAGACACCCCCTGACACATTCACACACACACACACCCTGGCATACACACACACACACACACACACACACACACACACACACACACACACACACACACACACACCGCCTCCCCCCTACAGCCCCCGCACCCCCTACAGCTCCCACCAGGCCCCCCATGCTCCCCATGTGAGACCCCCCCTTTCCTCAGCTCCCACGGGCACCCACGCCCACGCGTCCATGCATGCACGCATGGACAGGGGAGGAGCCCCGCTGCTCCCCGCTGCCCTTATGGGGAGAAGCTCCCAACAGCATGCTTGGGTGGGAGTTGGCCTCTTCCTTGCGTTGCTCCGGGGATGCTCCCACTCCGGCGCACGACACGCGTTGCCCGCCTGCCCCGTCTCCGGACCCCCCCCAACCCTGGTGAATCGCAAATGACATGCGATGACGCGATGCCGAGGCTGAGGTGCCGGCGCGGGACGGCGCGGGACTGATGGAGTTCACACATCCCCGGGCCCTCGCTCGCTAATCGCCCCCAAAGTCGCACCGCAGTGATGGCCTGCAAGACACAGGCGACGCTATGCATATACAGGATCTGTTGGCACGCGCGCGCAGGACGGACGGCGTGCTCGCATGCTGACGTGATGCCGACAGGGGTGGGGACACCCACACCAGCTTCCGTCAGCTTCTCTCGCTCCAGCGTAACCTTTATCAACCCTTTCAGGTCTGAACGGGGACAGTGTACAGTACGCACCCTTGGGGCGTGGGATTGAGGGAGCTGCTTAACGAGGCTGGCTACCATTCAGAAGGGTTGTAGGAGGGGCTCGATTAACGGAGGCGCGTTATCGTCGCCGAGCCCTGGACCCAGCAATGCGGCGCTGCTGGTGACGAGGATCTCCGTGCCGCTGACGAGCGGGGTAAAATACGACTGGCCCGGCTCCTGCTAGACTGCCCCTCGGTGGAACACTTCAGGAGCGGCTTGCCCGGCGCTGCCATGGCTTGGCGAGTAGCCGCGGCGCTGCCGCGGCCCGTGCTGGGAGACGGCCCTTATCCTCCCCCCATGCTGGACGCCATGCGGCACCGATCTCGACGAGTTGATCGACGAGCGGAGGAGCTGGCGCCTGTCAATGCATGCTGGACATTGGACACTCAAGATGGCTGCCCGTGGAGGCGGGCTACCATCACGTCTTCAGCGGTGGCGACCGCCGAGGCAACACAGAGTAAATCCGCTTCACCAATCGCAGCGTTCGTCACCGTGCTCATCCTCGGGGTCGCTCTTCTGCCGGTGACTGGCGTTGGAAGGTCTTCAGGCAGCCTCCATGACAACTCTGTCGTCCATGCACCCCTGGAGGGTGGGACCTGGCCATGCATGAGGCATGGGGCGCCGGCTGAGCCCCATGCAAACGAGAGCTGGCCAGGCGGGGACCGTTCCACTCAGCGCCAGTCGGCTCTGCCGGCTTGACTGGCCACAAGGCCACTACTGTAACCTTGAGGAAGGTCCTCTCCTATATGCTCCTTGCCAGACACGTCTCTCAGAGACCGCTGTTTGGGGTAGTCTAGCCGGCGGGAGCGGTAGTCTATCGGCCGGGAGTCGGCGGTACTCTAGTACTTAAGTGTGCTGGAGTATCGGCGGGTGTCTCTAGTAGAAGAGTAGCCTGCTTAGCTGGAAACCCCGTGTTACTGTTACTGTCACTGTTACTGTGCCGGGCCGCAGGATTTTCTTGTGCGTCGCGGCTTTGCGAAAGAGCGCTTCCATCAAAAAATCCTGTCAGGGCTCAGCTCGTGCCGGTCCGCCGAAACTTTGTGAGCATCAAGTTTGGCGACGAAAATAATGATGCAGCTTGCTGCAGTAAGGGGGGTTGGCGAGCCCTGTGAAAAAATCCAGTGGACGCGGCGTGTGCCGCAATGCGGGTATTTCAGAGCAGCGCTGCTTTGTGGTTGAGCCGATGTTGCATTTTTTTTCAGAGGCCAACGTTACACTCCAGAAAAGCAGCCATGCCGATAAGCAACGAGGACCTGCGCAGGGCGCGGCAGGCGCCGGGCAGCCCGATTCCGGTGCCGTAGAACTTTGCGGTTTTTTTTATGCGTGGGGGTTCCACCCTTGGAGGTGGATGCCCGTGAGGACCATCACGCCAAAATTGCCGAGGGATTAAAATCGCCAAGTGTGGAGTGCGCACGGCAAAAAAATTGACCGGCGCACGGTTTACACCAGGCTGCAGGAAGCTGTGTGCAATTTTTTTTCAGAGGCCAACGTTAAATCCATGACCGCGACATGGAAGCGCGTCCACGCGCGCAGCTCCTTCTTCTTAGCTTTCGCCACGGGCGCGCCACTCCACCCGGACATGTCATCGGCAAGCATAACGGCGGCGGTGAGCGGCGGCGGCGCGCCACCCGTCAGCGCCGCCCACGTGTCACAAAGCCATTGCATGGCTGGTCGTGCCGCCGGGCAGTCGAGAAACGTGTGAGCGAGGGTCTCGAAAGGCGGGTCGGTGAGAGAGGCACAGAACGGGTGACCGCAACACGCAGTTGACACGTCCGGGTTACCGTCCGCATCAGCCGGCGCGGTGTCCGGGTCGAGGAGCTTGACCGCGATGAAGGCGTTACAGCCAAGGCAGCAGTGGAGGATGCGCCAAGCGGTGATTACAAAAGGCCGGTGGATGGTCGGGTCGAGGAGGCGGGTCCAGACCTGAGTAAACCCCTCTGGCAGGTCGGGGTCGCTGATCGGCGTCCCGCTGGGAAGAGGCTGCGCCTGAGCAACAGCCTCCCCCTCGGAGCGACGAACCTGCACGCTGTTGGGCTGCCGAGGCGCGGAGGGGCCGGCACCTGACTGGATCCGTCGCACCCACGCCACGGGGTTGTCAACGTCCTCCGGCAGGAAACCGTTCTTGACCACCTCTAGCGTGCGGCACCAGCGCTCGTCACGCCCAACAAGCCCGTGGCGATCGAGCTGCCCAGCAGGGATCGTTGCACGATTGCGGAGGGCGCCCGCGCTGATGCCAGCCTTGCTCGGGAGGCGACACGCTGGGGGGAAGAAAGCACCGTATGTTCGGACCCCAAACACGTTGGAGCCGAAGCCCATGTCCTTGCTGGCTGCCTTGGTGTAGCGCAGGCGCAGGCGCGCAGCACGAACGGTCATTTCGAGGAGAGAGACGGTGTCTTGGCCGATCCCCACGACGGCCGGGATGCCCCAGGCACACGGGTCAAGCTGCATGGTGTCCCACACACCCACCAGCCATGGCTCAGTGACAGCGCGGTGATCGTCGGGGTCAACCTTGACCATCTCGCCCGCGAAGAAGTTGTAATCAGCGCGGAGCCAGCGCTGACGCGGCTTTGGGCGGATGACGACCATCGCCGCCTGACCAGGCCGCCCCGCGCCCCCCGGCAGCGGGTGCAGCCTACCAGACGGCCTCTGGCGCCATCGAGTCAGCACCGCGGATGATTGCCCAGCCTGTTGCCGTGTCAGTGCCAACACGAGACCGGGGGGCAGTCGGCGCTGCGCTGCATTTCACATTGATGCGCCACTTGCCAGGCAATGCCGCGATGATGAGGTCAAGGTCAGAGAGAGCGGCCGCTGACAGGGCAGCGCGCTGGAAATCGATGCCCGGCACGGCGTCATTGCCAAAAGTGGCCTCGCGCATGACGGATTCAAAAGACAGCGAGTCCGGAGGCATGATGCGCGTGATGCGCAGCTTCATGAACGCCTTGACGCCTTCCCGCACAATAGACTTCGCACCCATGCTGAGGCCGGAAACCGCCCCCGGCTGCGTAGCGACCCAGAGCGGCCCAGGCGGGAGATAGGGGACGGCAGCAGCAGGCTTGGCGACTTCCGACGAGTACAGTGCTCTGCCCACGGGTGTGAGTTGAAGCCGAACAGCTGCCAGATGGCCTTCGCCCGCATGGCCGTCGCGTGCGAATCGAGGTCGGGGAGACCAATGCCCCCCATGCCCCGGGGCAGGTGGGACACAGCAGCGCATGGGTAGAGGCACCCCGCGTTTGGAGTGACCTCCTCCGCATGCACAGAGGCTGCGACGTAGCGGTTTGTGACCTGTTGCATGGCCTGAAGCAGGGCACGTACGGTCATGGTGAAACCCGCCTGGTAGACGAGCTTGGCCGCGATGCACTACGTGGCGACGTGAGCACGGCCGATGAGCGTGGGCGCGACGCCTGCCCACCGCCTAGTGACAGCAAGCATGGAACCCGCCATGGTGCCGTACGCGGCGGCAACGACGGCGTCCAGGTTATCAGGGGCGATAGGCTCAGGCGCCCGACACCACCGCGTCCCAACCTGCCCCCCACAGGTTGAGACCGCCTCTGCAGCGGACGTGCGCGGCAGCGGTGGCACCGACCGCGGCCCCAAGCCCAGCGACCTGCACGGCCCACTCGCGGCTCACGTCGCTGAGAGACAAGGAAGTGCAAGACTTCTGGCGCGAGCAACTGCGCGCGTACAGGTCGACGCCCCCACCCGCACGCAGCCTCTTAGCCGCTGCGGCGGCCGATGTCCTAGCAGCAGCTAGGGCCCTTATAGCCTTGGTATATCTGTGTACTCTGCGATGCACGCACACCAAAAGCCCCGACACCAGCGAGGCGAGCCCTAAGCGGTCGCTCATAGAGAGAGCTGTTGCGATCTGGACAAGGACCCTCAGGGCTGAGAAGAGCCCCAGCCGAACGACTCGCTTGAGGAATGGTTTCACTTTCCACTACAACCTGACAAAAAAGAAGTACATACGCTCTATCCGCGCGCGCTTCCTGGGCCCGCGAGCGCTCCCAGAGCCCGCGCGCGCTCCCGGCGACGCATACCCCCAGCGCCCGCCCGCTCGCCCCAACAGCTCGTCGAGCCCACCCTCGCACATCTACCTCCGCGCCCTCGCAAAACAGCGCCCACGCATCACGCAGACCCACATTAACACGCTTGTTCGCATGTGCCAAGTGCTCCAAGCTCGCGCTACCAAACCAGCCAGGCCCAAGGCGCCGACTACCAGGCGACCCCCACGCCGCAGCGAGCAGAGACACTGACGCCAGAACACGCGTGGCCTTGTCGCAACTACCTACCAACGATACAAACAACAACAACACAACTGCCAACGCTGAGCACAATGCATCGTGCCGGCACGTCGCCGACACTCTTGTTGACAAAGCCATCGCGCACGCCAAGCAGGAGGCAGAGAAAAATACCCTCAGCAGATCTAGAGAGGAATCCAAGCCGCCGACGCATAGCACGCCACGCTCCATGACCCACGACCCACTCGGGCGCAGCGTGCAGCGCTGATGCACGCCGCCTGCAGATCTGACAGGCACCTCGACGTGCGCAGCGACAGCTCCCCCGCCTCCCCCACCTCCTACACACTTGCACGACCACCTGGGACAACAACCCCGAGGTGGGACAGACGCTGACACTGCGCCCCACGTGGGACAGACGGAAGGCGGAGAGGGGAACTAACCCTACTTTGAGAAACAGGATCGCCTCATGTGCATGGTACACGCTACAAACATGATGCTTGGGGACCGACACATCGACGCCGACGAACTACTCAGCCACATCACCAACATGGACCAGAATTGGCAAACGGAGACCAACCAACTCCGATCCCTCAACGGCCAATACCAACCGGAACAGGGCAAATTCTGCACCAACACCATGAACCACTGGCTGCGCATCAACCCTCTCGGCGGACGGACATTCCATCTCGCCGTTGGAGCCACGTTAAATGGCAACAGGGACCAAGCGAGCGTCCTCCAAACACTGCCAGCCGACACGACTGCCTTCCAACTCCACTGGAACGTGCCTTTCGGCCACGCAATCTGCATCAAACAACACGCAGGAAACTGGTGGTGGCTAGACTCAATGCACCCAGCGCGCACGATGACAAATGACGACTGGAGCGGCATGACGGGCACTATCTACTGCGCGGTCGATGGCCCCGTCGACGCCTCGGAAGGGGGCTTCCAGGACATGGCCGCGGCCCAGAAGTGTCTTGACAAAACCCGCGCCGGGCTCGCCCAGTCACCCGCCCCCCGGCCCCTATCCCCCATCGAACTCGGAGACACCCCCTCGCCTGGGCGCAACCCGAACGGGCCGCCACACCGTGCAGACCCCGACTCACCCATGGACACTGACAGCCCCCTGCCCGCCAACGACACCGCCCCACCTCAGGCGCAGCGGACCGAAACCAACACGGACACACAGATGCAAGACACACCCACAGACCAGCCAGAGCGCGCCCCCCTGCCCCCCGACGGGCCCGAGCCCGTGGCACCGTTGCGACGCAACTGGCTCACAGCCCGCAGAACACAAGCCACCAAGGGGCAGCCCAAGAAAGTCAAGAAGACCAAACCCGCACCCGGGAAGCAGGCCTCCATCATGAACTTCCTGCGGAACCTCCTCACCGGGGACACGCAACCCCCGACAGCCCCCCCCCACCCGGCAGGCCAACCCCTGGGCAAGCCCACTGCCACCACACCACACCAAACCCTACGCCCCGACCCGGTGGAAGGAAGAGATCCAGACGGCCCGCCCCGCACAGACCAGGCTACGCCTCAACCCCCCAACGCCAACACACTAACGGTCCTCACCCACAACGTGAGGGGCCTCCAAACAGCCAGGGAAGACGTGCAACGTCTCATCGAGGATCACCACCCCGACGTGCTCATCCTTACGGAGACGCTCTGGGACAGTAAGCAGAAGCAGAAAGGCTGGGTTCACCTGGCGCTTGGAGGCTACTCCCACTGGGCCGCCACACACAATGTCGGCAACCGGGGGGGTCGAGGCGTCGTGATCGCCATAAAGAAACACCTAGCGGACCTGGGACGCCCCACCCGGCGCACCGACAAGGACGACATGGGGCGCGTGCTGCACATTACCCTCAACCTACCCAATTCACGCCCACTCGGCATCACCAGGGTCTACGCCCCGGCAGGAAACTCACCTTCAGAACAAGAGGAGCGCGACCGCGTGTACGCCCTAGCCCTCGCCCATGCAGACGCCTACCAGACCGAAGCCGCCGCGAAAGGGACAACGGCAGTGCATCTGCTCGCCGGCGACTGGAATGCCGTGCTGACCACGACCGTCCGCGCCAGCGGGATGATGGCTCCGCAAGACGATACTCACACGGCGTTCGTTCTGAAGGCCGGCGCCCACAGTCTCGACGCGCACGCCCCAGCGCGCCCCCACACTTTCCGCCCAGTGTTTGAGGACGGAGAGCGCCACACCAGCAGCCACATAGACGACATCATGCTCTGTGGTGTGCATAGCGGATTCAGCGCTTGCGTCAGCGCGGACGACACTGCCACGCTCTCGGACCACGTGCCGCTGATCGCGCGCATCGACACAATGGGAACAGGCCTGTTTATCCCCAGCCACAAGGCAGAGCCCAACAAGGGAAGCCCCACGAGAGTACTAGCCCAGCCTATTAGCAAAGAAGACTTCGAATCCTTCAAAGCCAAAATCGAAAGCGAGACGGTGGGGCAAGGAAAGGCCATCAAATCCCTGAGCACCGAGCTCACCAATCTGCTCAGCGCGGAAGTGTCCCACTTGACAGCAATCGAGGCAACGGACGGCAGGCACGCGACCCGCCTCACCAGGCTTGCGAGCAACACCGCCCTCGCCACAGCGGAGCGGCTGGCAGGCAAGCTTGCCGAGATCCTCAAAGGGGCCCACGAGCTGGCGCTCGCGACGTGTGCCACGACAATGACCAACCCAGGGAAGGTCGGACACCTTCCCCGCAAGCAAAGCCGCACACGGCAAAGGCTCGTGATGCAGCTCCAAACCTTGCGAGACATATATGAGAACGCATCAAGCGATGACGACCGGGAGGCCGTGACCACACGCATCCTCAATCAGCTCGACTCACACCCCACAACCCGCGACAATACCAAAAAGACTTGGCGAACCACCTGCGAGGCCGCCAAAGACGAAAGGGGGGACGAGAGCGTCCATGCCCTTCTCGCAAGGGCGATACGGAGCACCAAGCATCAAATCAAAAGCCTCGACGCGGAGCATGCCAAGCTGCGCAGTCTGGAGGCGATCCAAAAGAAAAGGAAGCAGATGGACAAGAACCCAAAACGGGAAAACCGCACTATCTTCAAGACGCGCAAGGAGGGGGCCCCACCAGGCCGATGCCTTGCCCTCCAAGACCCAGCCACGGGTATAGTCACCGACGACCCCAAAGACACCAAGACAATCGTCGAGCAACACTTCCGTGCCCTGGGGCGGCCCCCAAGCGCGCACAAACATGGCACCTACCAGACGACGAGTGATGCTCGCTCTGACTACCCGTGGGAACGGCCGGGCGCACTCGACTCGTTCAAGCTGGAAACGGGAGCGACCAACCTCGCCACCCGCCCGTGGCTCCATAACAGCATCAACGACAAAGCAGCCTTTGATCGCAGTATCAACAAACTGGCCAATGGGAAAACCCCTGGGCCAGACACGATTCCAAACGAGATCCTAAACATGCTCCCTTATGACCTGAAGGAGTGCATTAGGCAGCTCTTTGTCATCATGTGGGCCACAGGCACCACCCCTACGGCCTGGAAAGAGAGTCAGACCATCCTCTTGTACAAATACAAAGGAGACATCACCGACATCACAAAAAACAGGCTGGTGGGACTGCTGAACACGATGTACAAACTGTGGACGAGGCACATCACAACAGCGATGGCGGACTATGCTGAGACGTACCAAATCCTCAGCCCCAACCAGAAGGGCTTCCGCCAGGCGTCAACGACCATGCAGCGGGCACAGACCATCATCATGGCGCTCGAAGACGCCAGGGCAACAAACCAAAACGTCTACATGCTGGCTGTCGATTTCTCAAGCGCCTTCAACATGCTCGACCAAGACAAGCTCCTGCAGATCATGTTTGACCTGGGATTTTCAACCTACGCGGTCGACGCGGTGCGCAGCCTGTATGAAGGCGCGACCACGAGCGTGCGATGGGGACAAGACAGCACCCCGCCCATCCCGATGGAAAGGGGCAGCATTCAGGGAGACTCACTGTTGCCTCTCCTGTTCCTGCTCTACATCGAGCCACTGCTCCGGTGGATCCACGTCGGCGAACGTGGATACCATTTTGGCTGCTTGCCCACCAAAGACCGCACCCGACACCAAATAAGTGCGCTCGCGTACGCTGACGACCTCAACTGCTTCACGACGACGGTCTCCGACCTACGCGTGCAAGCACAAAAACTCAACACATTTGCAAGCGAATTCAGCCTGTCCATAAATGGGGGTAAGACGGTCGCAACTGCAGCACTCCACCGGGACGTCCACACCTAACTGTGCACGGTGACCGAAATGCCCAGGCGGGTCGCCCGGCAGCTAGAGGGTCAGCTGCAGATCCAAGGCGAGCACGCCCAATCCATAGGCCCCCGAGACCCCTTCCGCTACCTTGGGGTGCTCCTCACCATGATGCTAGACTGGGGCCCACAACACCGGGCCAACGAGCAGACTCTGCACACCAAACTCCAACAGGCGCGCGACTCGCACGGACGCGCCGACCAGATCCAGCGCCTCGTCCAACGGAGCGTGATGCCAGCAATCACCTACGCCATGGGAGTGGTGCCTCACAACCGCAACGACCTGAAAGTCCTAGACGTGAAGATAGGCACAACGATCAAAGCGGTGCACGGACTGCCACGGAGCGCCCCCAGCACCATGATGCATGAAGACATCGACCGCTTCGGCATGGGAATCACGTCCCTGGCCGTCCCATATGCCACACGCAGCGCTCAACTTCTGATCAGCTCCTTGCAGGACGAGGGTAAACTAGGGAAGGTCACCAGGGCCTTGCTCGAACTGCAACTTCCCCTCTTTGGGGGCGCCAACAAAAGCACCACCCAAACCATGCGCCTGGCCAACTACTGCATGCGGGTGTGGCAACTCGCCCTCATGACGAGCAACGACCTGGCCATAGTCGAAAAGGGCTGCCGGATCTTCAGCAACCGCGCACAGGTCATGGAGGTGGTACGACAACTGAACCCCACACATCACGCGCTCCAGGACTGCGACTTTCTAGCCCCCTGTTCGAAATCGGAATCACCCACCTGGGTTAGCTGGTACAGCCCGGAGGCTCCCACATCCTCACCGGCAAAGCGCTCACAGCCCTGCGCAAGCATGTGGGCACTCCTCAAGTGGTCGCCCCTAACCACCTAGCCGCGCTGCTCAGCGAGCCCCCCGCCGAGGGCGCAGAACCGCGCCCGGCGAGGCTAGTGCCCCGACGCACAGATAAGAACCTCAACCGGGCAGAGAGACGCATCCACCCCGACAACACACACCTCACTGCCCTAGCCACACCCGATGAGCACCCAAACGTTTCCACGACTGTGGTCTCGCACCCGGACCAGCACCTCATCACTGAATACGCCACAAACCTGGCTGGCCAAGACAGCCCCCAACAGGCGAATCCGAGGAACGCGCCCACGGGCCCACAAGGACCCACACAGACACGGGACACGCACCCAACGACAGAGGGGGGGCCCGAAGCCACACAGGACACGGCTCACCAGGATGGGGGCCATCAAGGCCGAGGACCCAGTCGGGCCCAGCCCATCCACAAGCTCACCCCACAGATCCAGAGAAGAATCCCAAAAGCACCCGCCACATTCGGCCACGACTACAAGCAGTAAACCGCAGCAAGCGTGTTTACCAAACTCACTCGCCAAAACACATACAGCACAGAACAAGCACGGGCTGGCGCACTCACAGAGGCGCTGCACGGAGACGCCTACCACCCAGAGTCACTGCGAGGATGGTAAGTGGTCACAGAGGAACAACACGGCACCACGCACATCAAACAGTCCCAATGCCTCGTACGGTGGCTCCCCAACACCATCGAAGCCTGGGCCCTCGGCCTTTACAAGAAGGCGGGCCATTTAATCGAGAGGGCGGAGCCCATGCCGCCGAACGCTACAATCCTGGACGAGGAGTGCACGTGCGAGATCTGCTGGCGCGCTGCCAGCAAAACACATGACGGAAGACACACCGACATGCCAGTGTGCGACGGATGTAACAAGACGTACCACACGTCATGCATCAAACACTGCACACACTACCACGCCCCCTCTGAAGATGAAACAGAACAGTGGCAATGACCGGCTTGCAGCGGCCCCACAAACACAACCCCACCCCCGGACGCTCCTATGGTGCGCGCCTTCTGGGAGGACGCTTGGAAACGGAAGAAAACCTCTCCGTGGACCCCGGTATGGCAGCAGCAATCAAGGAGTGGAACACGGTCTACAAAGACCAGGCCCCTGCACGCCAGAGTGCAGACGCACTCGACAAGGACCTCACGAACAGTGAGCGACAAGGCATGCGGGCGGATGCAGGGGGAAAGTGGATCAGCACACACGGCAAGCCGGTTCGCTCGAAACTCATTGCTAGCACCAGGCCCACGCGCCCCGGGCTCGACATCCCACCGGGCGAAAACTGCCGAGTGCAAACTATGGATGTTGAGCTGTGGCAGCGGCCCCCGACGCGACGCGCCGAAGAGCCTCTACCTCCCCGCCCAACCACCCACCGCAGCACACTGGCTTGCATGTTCGCACGCGACGGCTCGTGAGTGGGCATGACCTCCCTGGCCCGCCTGGACACCATGCGCCAGATGCACGCACAACACAGCGGAGCGACCCCCAACCGGGAACACGACTTTGCCAGCCGCATGGTCGACCTTTTCAGAGCGGTCACGCTCACGCACCGACATGCCCCTAAATCTCAACGGGCCCTCGCGCCCCAAGCCGTGGACGGCCGCATCATGCGCGTGCTCAAACAACACCTACAGGTGGCTCAGGAGAGATACGCAACACCCCTCACAGCACACGGCCACCCACTCACCTTCTGCAGCACCAACCCGATCGATGCGGCGTTTGGGGCCCGAATTGACCCGTACTCATTGCCATGGGAAGGCACATCAGTCGCCTTCACACCACTGACAGCGGCCGCACAGAGGCGGGCGGTCTGCTGGGCCCTCTTGTCTGCGATGCACAGCGACGTGGCTGTGGCCACAGTCCTGATCCTGCCAAGGCAAGTGAGCGACAAAGGTGGGAACACATACAACGAACTGCTTAAGCTGCTGCCTGAACTTTGCACCCCGGTCGCCACGATCGCGGGTCTGCCCACTACCACGAACGTGGCATGGGACGGCACTGACACGCCGACCACAGCAACGGGCTGGCGCACCGACATTCTCATCATCTCCAACCCATCTGGCCGCACGGGGCCTGTCTGGACAGTGGCCGGAACCGGGGAACTCCTCGCAGCGCTCCGGGTGGGATGCGCTGCCACGCCAGACGAAAGTTGCATGAGGTTGGTCAACGCCGGAAAACGGAGCAACACAGAACACCTAGGCACGTGCTGGGGCAAGGCGCTACCTGACGCACGCGCGGCCAACAGCGCGGGCGGAGGCATCCTCTGCATGACAAAGAATTTCCGGGCAGCACGTGAACGTGACGGCTGCAGCTGGAACCCACGGCCGCACCACCCACCACCGCAAACGACTTGCCGGTAGGATTGGAAACCGACCAGACTCCTCCTTGCGCACCCCTGCACCAGTGGGAGGCCCTCACCTAAACTGATGCCTCACGAAGACGCGTAAAGCTGCCTTGCGGCCGGGCCGTCATCCGACTGGGCGCGGCAGTGTACACACCGCACGACAGCCACCGCGTGCGCACAATCGACCCAGGACACAACCCTGATGGGGACACAGCCAATCACGCAGAGGTCGTGGCAATACACGCAGCCATCGCGGACGCGCGGGAAGTCGACCAGCCAACCCCAATCGTCACAGATTGCGCGGCGGCCATCGACCAGATCATCACCATAGTGCACCAACCGGCAAAACTCACGTTCCACCGCCACAGAGCCCTACTTCAACGCATCTACGACCTCCTGGAAAAGAGAGCAGACAGGCAACAAGGCCCGATCGAGCTACTGAAGGTGGCCGCCCACACAGGCGACATCGGAAACAGCTGGGCTGACATGGGCGCCAAATGGGCAGCCTCTCAGACCAACCACAACGTCCCTGCCCCCCAAGGGCTGCACTCGGTGAGAGACGACACTGTGTGGCCGTACCGCACGGCACACGCAAACGACCATGAAACCCTGGCACCGCACGGGGACCAGGAAGCCGGCACACAAAACAGACACCCGCCGGGCCTGAAACCCTTGCTCAAAACCCGGGAACGGAATCGCGCAGCACATGCACACGCGCCACCGCCTCGGAGCAGTAAACACCGACAGCGCGTACTACACGTTCTGGCAGAAAATCCTGGGAGATACGGAGGGCACCATCAGCAACGCCTACCTCACGTAGCGAGCAATCACTCACGCACAGCGACGCACCGTCCTCAAGTATCGGTACAGCCAGCTGTGGAACAACAAACTGGCACTCCGGTACAAGTTCAGCGACACAAACAAATGCCCATTGTGCCGCCAAACTGACGGGGGAGGCCACATCGCCTCGGGATGCCAAGACCCCGTCATGAAGCGCATGTACACCGAGAGGCACAACAAGGCCGGCAGAGTTGTGCTGGACACAATCTCCAACGGCACCAGGGGTGGCGACATCTGCATGGCAGATGTAGGGAGCCAACAGCGCTGCAAAGACGACGGGGCGCCCTACGTCGGCCTCAACCACGTGCCCGCCGAGATGCTCCCCCCCCAAGCTGATGGCATGGCATCAAGCATGGAACCCGCCATGGTGCCGTACGCGGCGGCAACGACGGCGTCCAGGTTATCAGGGGCGATAGGCACGCCGAGGTGGCGAGAGACCGCAGCTGCAATGTCACGGAGGGGGTAGCCAGTCGCAACGTGGCGCTCGCGGACGCCTGCCTGAAACACGAGATCATCGGGGGTCGGGCCGGCGAGCCGTGTGAAGAAGAACTTGTTGACCGACTCGCCCGGGTTGCCAGCGCTGCGGGAGAGGGCGAGCGCCGTCTGGAACCTCGCGATGTCGCTCTCGGGGCAGCGCGTGGCGAGCGTGACGTCATCCGCGAACGCCTGCGCCGGAGGGGCCTCCGACCCCTCACCGACCCCGTTTGGTCCGGGCAGCCTGAACGTGGTGAGTGTACCGCCAGCCTGCAGCGACGACAGGTAGGACATCACGGGCTGCAGAACGATGACCCACTCCATGCATGAGAGCGCCGAGCCCTGAAAGAGACCAGAGTCCATGGGGAAATCTGGCGTGAAGAAGCCGTTGACGCGCACCCTGACCTTGGCCCCTCCGAGGAGGATTCGACACCACCTAACCACCCCATTGGGTCGGAAACCCATGCGGATCATGGCTTGGTCGAGCCAGCCCCTGTTCACCGTGTCGTACGCCTTAGTCAGGTCGCTGTGCACCAGCCAGCCCGGCAGGCCGAGGTCGCGGAAGCGGGCAGCCAGCGCGAGATGGTAGCGCACGTTGTGAGAGATGTCACGGCCATGGATGAACGCGCCCTGCCCGATGTCGATGAGGTAGTCAAGCGGGACTTGTAGGCGGTTGGCTATGATGCTCATCACAAGCTTCACTTCTGCATTGAGGAGCGTGATGGGCCGGTAGCCATCGAGCTCATCGCCCGGCTTGCCCGGCTTGGAGGGCAAGCAAACAACCCCACGGAGGAGCAGAGCAAACGGGGTAGGTGACGTGCGGCCAGCCTCTCCAAAGCCGGTGTTGAACACACGGAGGAGGAGGGGGGAGAGGGAACCGCGCCAGTGGCGGTAGACCTCGTACGGAATGCCGTCGCCGCCGGGGACCTTGCCCCTAGCCGCGTGGGAGAGCGCAACCTGCAGCTCTTCTGCCGTAAGCATGCCAGCAAGCGCGTCGTTGGCACAGTCGACGCCCTCGGCCAAGGCAGCGAAGGGCCCATCCAGCCTCCTTGGCAGGGTGGTCAGGAGGGTGTGCTGGGCTGCGGGGTCAATGCCCAGCTGCGGGCGGAACAGACCGATGGAAGACTCAGAAGAGAAGAAGTCGACAACGTACTTGGTCGCTTTCGGAGCGTCCGACACAAACGAGGCGGCATCGGGGCTGTCAGTAGGGGCACGGCCGGGTCGGTTGAGGGAGAGCATGGTGGTGACTGTGTGCATCTCGCGTGCCTGGTGGTGGAAGTAGTACGAGCTGGTTTCACCCTTGTTCTGGTCGAGGGTGGCAGCCACGTCCCATGCCAATGCGGAGAGCGCACGCCATGCCGCCGCAGCGTTGTCCTTCTGCGCGAGCCAAATGGTGGCAGCCGCACCGACGTCCCCCCCGGATGCTGCTGCAGCAAGCATGCCCTCTCGGGCGCTGCGCGCGCAGTGGTCGGCGGCACGCGCGGGCGCCTGGCGGTCGCGGCGGTGGCGCTTGTCAACACCAACAGCCATGTCTATGAATGCCGACTTCCAGGCATCGAAGGCGCCGATGAGCTCAGACGCCGGGCACACCATGAGTGGGGGGACCGTCTTAACGATAAAGGCGCTCACGGCTGCAGAGGGCTCCTTGGAGTTCAGCAAACGCAGGGGGAACGACAGGATGCCCCGGCCACGCGGCACGCCTGACGTCATGCAAGTCACCATGAGGGACACAGGCAGGTGGTCGGTGGAGACGGGCGCTGAGGGCAGAATGTCTGAGGTCGCACTGAGCGCAGTGGCGGCAGGAAGCGCAGCTGTGGTCAGAGCTGGTGAGAAGCACTCAGAGACAAGGAAGCGGTCCAGGCGTTTTCCCGATGATGTCGACGCCGACCAGTGAGTGAAGGCCATGGCGGCAGGGTTGAGGTCGCGCCAAATGTCGCACAGCTGTGCCGAGCCCATGACGGCCAGCAGCTCTGATGCACCGATGTGCACCCCTGGCACCGGGCAGGCGACGCGGTCATCCTGGTGCAGGGTGACGTTGAAATCGCCAGCCACAACAGTCGGGGTAGGGTCATTGACCGGGAAGTATCCAGCCAGGGTGGAAGAGAAGAAAACTCCCCGGTGGACAGGCTGTGCCGGGGCGTAGACTCCAATGAGGCGGAAAGGCGATCCATCGAGGAACGCGTCGACGCGGAGGATGCGCCCCGACGTGTCGAGGGGGGCATCATGCCTAGTGGGCTGAGTGAGGGGGCAGTCCGGACTGAGGACCATCACCACCCCGCCGGTGGAACCGGCACCCGGCGTGTGGAAGAACCGCGCGCCAGGCCAAAAGGCGCTCGCACCGGGCTGCCGCCGCAACAAATCTTGTGGATCTGCGGCGGTTTGCGTCTCAGTCAAGATGCCCACGTCCGCCTGCTGCTCGCGCAGCCAGGCCATGACCTGCACCAGCTTAGCACCAGTGAGGCCCTGTACGTTGAGCATGATGACTGAGAGGCGGCGGCCGGTGGGCGCACCGGGCGTACTCATGGCGCCCTGCGCTGGGGACCAGCCCACATGCCGTGGGGGCCGCAGCGCGCTGGGAGAGAGTCGTCTTCGTCGTCGTCATAGGACCTGCGGCCTCGCTCCGGGTGGTGGCGGAAGGCGGGGCCACGGTCGTGCTCGCAGTAGTCGCCGTGAACCTGATCGTGGTAGAAGACGGGGTTTGAGTCGAACCACCTGTCGGGAATGGCATGGCTAGACACCCCTGACCCAAGCTGGTACCGTGTGCGCGGGTCGACCGCTGGGGAGCGCGAGGCCGGTTGGTCCGGAATCGGCTGCCCGAAGATGGTGGGCCGCGGTGGCAGCGACGTGGCGGCTGCCGATGCACCACGCCCGGCAGCACGTGCACCCGTGGGCGGGGTGAGCGCGGCCGATGTCCCTAGGGTTGGCTGCCCGAAGATGGAGTTGACCTGCAAAGGCAGAGTCTGGGTGCCGACCGGGCCCCGGGAGGTGCCAGCGTGCGCCCCGAGGCCCATGCCAAGATCCGCCGGTGCTGACTGCCTGGGTACGGTGGGAGGCACCAAAGGCGCGGCAGCAGTGACAACGGGCAGGTCGACTTCCATTGCCATCGCACCGGCGTGCGCGCGGCCGTTCATGCCGGGGAGGTTTAGCCAGCTGCCCGGCGGGCTGAGGGCAGAGCGGTTCCGGAGCATGTAACCGCTGCTACTCGTAGTACGGATTACAAGGGGGTTGACAGGTGTGCTCCGCCCGCCCCGAGCACGGCTAGCAGCAGCGCGCGCGAGGGCGACGGCCTCATCGTCGCGGCTCGGTGATGCCCGCCAGGAGCCGGCCCTGTCAGCACGGCCGGAAGCAGCCGGAGTCCCGACGCGGGGTCCTAGAGAGCCACCACTGTCCCCGCCGTCATCACCAGGGGTTGAGTCAGTGGGTAGTGACCCCGCAACAGCCATGGGGGCGGAAGCGCTGGCTGTCGGCGGGGCAGCAGACCCAGAACGCATGGCAGCACCCATGACGCTTGTGCCTGCAGAGTGCACCTCGTGGCCCCCTGCGGTCCCTCCAGTGGCAAGCACATCGCTGCCCCCTTCTGGCATACGCATGGAGGTGTCCGTGTGCACCTCGTTGGCACCGCCAGCCACGCGGCCAACACCTGCAGAGTGCGCGATGTGGCCACCGCTGGCCGTGGCACCAGCACCGCCAGCAGTGCGTGCACCGATGCCGCTGTCAGCTACGGGGAGGGTTGCGACAGCACGACCTGCATCAGCGCCACTGCCACCAGCGGAGTCAGCACCACCAGCTAGCACGGCGGCCGCACCACCCTCGGTGACACCAGCCCCCGCAGAGCGGCCAGCGTCGGCAAACCCCGACGTGTTGCCAGCGATGCCTTCCTCGTCCGACTCATAGAACCCATCGAGGACGCCGGCCCACCCCTCCCGCAAGAGGCCACCGGCCCCCGGTGAGTCAACGGATGCCCCGGGAAGAGCGGGGATGGTGGTGCGGCAGTTGGGGCACGTGTTGTGGCCAGCGCGCCACTTGTCAAGGCAGCAGAGATGGAATACGTGGTTGCAGCTGGTGCTGACCAGGTTGACGACGTCGGAGAGAGGCTCGCGGCAAATAGAGCAAGACCCCAGCTCCGGGGGGTTTGGCACCTCAGTGGCAGTGGCAGAAGCGGGCCCCACGTGCGCGCGGCCATCCTCGGGGGCAGCGGCGAGCGGGGGAGCCTCGGCCGAGCCGGAAGGGGCGTTTAGCCCAGGCGGCACGACCCCCGCCGCTGCTCCCGCAGCCGGAGAGCCAGCGTCAGCAGAAGTGGAGCCAGGGGCGGGCCCTTCGGACGCGCGTGCGACCACGTCGATGTCAAGGTCGAGGTGGGCGGGAAGCATGACCCCGTTTGGCAGCGTGGTCCCCGGCAGCGCGGCCGAGCCGCCCCCGATGGCGGCAGCCGCGACGGCAGGCATAGCCGCCTGAGAAGGGTGCCCTGGTGAGTAGAGGACCGCGGGGGTGAGCACAGAAGCTCGCACGAGCGGGTCGTCCTTCAGGAGCACGAGCACCGGTGAGGTTGTGATGCCCGGCACGTAGAGCGCAGCCGGGAGGCGGCGCAGCCAAGGGTCCGACGCCGGCGGGGTTACCCACACCACGATTTTTCCACCGTCGGGCTGGTTGGTAGCCTTGTAGCATGCAGGAGTCAACTACCTTAGGGCTGACCTACCGGTCCCCCACACAACCGTCAAACTCCCGATCAAACTGCCTCTAAACCGCAACGGCCGGAAATCCAGCCGGGGCTCTGAGTCGCCGCCTTCGTCCCCTCCTTCTAAGTTCAAACCACCCCCACAGGCACCGACAACCCGGGCCGCGAGTCGTCGGGGCCGGGCGGCGGCAAGCCGGCGCCTATACGGGCAGGACAAACTTAGAAGAAAAGTAAGAAAACAGGGAAGGCGAGGCCGGGGGGGAAGTGCGGACGGGGGGGGCTTTGGGCTGGTGGATCGGGAATTGGGGGCGTGGGGGGGTCAGCAGTCGGGCAGGTCAGGGACCTACCCAGGGGGCGGCGACTTAGGGGGTCGGTGAGTCGGCAGGCCAGAGGAGGCCAGGAGGGGGTCAGAGCAGCACGGTTTGGGGTGGCAGCGGAGTGCGACCCCCGTCTGGACGGAGCCGCTTGAGCTGGCGCCGCTTCAGGGCAGAGAAAAGGGGTGCGAGTGTGCGTGGAAAGCGGGGTTACTAAGGGGGGGGGCGGGTCCAGTGGCTGGAGTTGCCAGAGGGCTAAAAGGGAAGCGGGCAGAGAAAACTAGAGGCCCCGGGGAAGGGGGGGGGCTCAGGGCCCCTTGTGAGTCACTAGGGCGGCCACTGGGAGGGGCAGGAAAAAACTACGAGTCGGAAGGCTCCTGGAAAGACAGGGAGCAGCTAGAGGAGGCACCGGCAGCGCTAGACTTAAAGGATGGCGTGCATTCTAGTGGGCGTGCATGCGTGCCGATGCGTGCTCAGGCAAACGTTTATGCCTGTGCGTTTTCGTGCGTGCGTGCGTGCGTGCGTGCGTGCGTGCGTGCGTGCGTGCGTGCGTGCGTGCGTGCGTGCGTGCGTGCGTGCGTGCGTGCGTGCGTGCGTGCGTGCGTGCGTGCGTGCGTGCGTGCGTGCGTGCGTGCGTGCGTGCGTGCGTGCGTGCGTGCGTGCGTGCGTGCGTGCGTGCGTGCGTGCGTGCGTGCGTGCGTGCGTGCGTGCGTGCGTGCGTTCGTGCGTGCGTGCGTGCGTGCGTGCGTGCGTGCGTGCGTGCGTGCGTGCGTGCGTGCGTGCGTGCGTGCGTGCGTGCGTGCGTGCGTGCGTGCGTGCGTGCGTGCGTGCGTGCGTGCGTGCGTGCGTGCGTGCGTGCGTGCGTGCGTGCGTGCGTGCGTGCGTGCGTGTGCGTGCGTGCGTGCGTGCGTGCGTGCGTGCGTGCGTGCGTGCATGCGTGCATGCGTGCGTGCGTGCGTGCGTGCGTGCGTGCGTGCGTGCGTGCGGGCGTGGGTGCGTGCGTGCGTGCGTGCGTGCGTGCGTGCGTGCGTGCGTGCGTGCGTGCGTGCGTGCGTGCGTGCGTGCGTGCGTGCGTGCGTGCGTGCGTGC
>VFSX01000625.1:2500-79057 GCA_016618255.1 Chlamydomonas sp. UWO 241 | reverse complement strand
CAACTGGGTATTTTGGCGCGGGAGGCGGGGTGGCGGCCGCTTGCGGCAGATTGGCTGCGCCAGGCGACGCGCTTTTGGGATAAGGCGCGGGGGCGGCCTGACGGTGACCTGCTTAAAGATGCAATGCGGGAGAGCTGGGGGCTGGCCGAAGCGGGGGGGACGTCCTGGGCGGCACGCTTGCAGGTGTGCCTCGGAACTGTGGGGCACACACTGGCGTGGGACCAGGAGGGACCGGTACGCATCACCAACCTGCTGGACGTGGCGACCGCGGCGTGGCTGGCCGCCGCGACAAACACACCGGCGCTGCCGAGCGGCACTACCGTGCGTGATGTACCTGAGGAGTGGTCATGCGGCTTTAGATGCTGACCTACATGCGGTGGATGGCGGGTAGCGACAGCGAGCCACCGGCCCTGTTGAGCTCAGGGCTGAACAGTGCTGCCCGGATCACGGCTCTAGCCTCACAGAGCATGGCAAACATATGCGACGTCTCCTTAATCACGGGAAGGACGCACTCGCCGCCGGGGGCGCGGGGCGGCAGGACTTTAAGATCGAACAACGCGATGATCACAGCCCTCGGGTCCACTAGCACAGCGGGCGACGAGCGGAAAGCGGGTGGGCAGCGAACGGGCAGCGGAGAGGCAGCGAGGGCGGAGGACACAGCGACGAGGGCCGCCATCACGGCGCTACCCCACCCCACGGGGAGCGCCGCGACCCCCCAGCGCGCAGCCCCCGGCACGTCCAGTGCCGGGATCGCGCCAGCGGGGCCGGCAGCGGCGTCAGGCATCGGCGAGGAGGGGGGCGCGGATGGAGAGGGGGCAGCGACAGGGGCCGCCGGCATCACCCCCTCACTCGCTCTGGTCCTGTATCAGGACGAGCCGCTCGCGCCACCCAGCGGCTATGGCGAGGGCATGCAAGGCGGGGAGGGCATGAGTGCCCTTGCACGGCAGCATGCGGCCATGCACGAGGTGGCCATGCGCCAAGCGGATGCCATGCGGGCGGACGCCAGGCGCAACCATGCAGCCACGGAGACACGCCTGTCTGGGCTCGAGACGGCGCTTGGCGGGCTCGGCAGCGGGTACGGGCGCATGAATGCAGAGGTGATCAGGCTGGGGCTAGGACTCACGGCCATGGAGGAGCGCACGGCGGGCCACGAGGCCCTCGTGCGAGAGGACACCAAGGCGCGGCAGGTGCAGTACAGCCGCGACCTGGCCAGCAGGGGAAGCAAGGACGAGCTCGGTGCACACGCCGCAGCCCAGCAGAGGGACACGGCTGCTCTGCGGGAGGAGATCAGGCAGGCGGCCGGCATGGGCCCAACTGGGAACGTGCGAGCCGCCATCATCGCAGAGCGGCGAGAGACTCGCTGCAACCGCATGTTCAAGGTCATCATCCCTCAATGGGTGACCGACAGACCACTCGAGCTCGCGGACAAGCTGCACACGTGGCTCATCCGGCCGGAGCTGCTGGGGAAGCCACCACCTGCCGCGGGGCCGCTGGTGTTTGAGGACGCGTGGGTGCTGCGGCCGAAGGGAGGGGAGACCAGCAGCCAGGAGGGCACCAAGGCGGCGTTTGTGGTGGCGAGCCCCCTGCTGGCGCGCTGGGTGCACAGCCGCCTTGAGGCGGTGTCCGCGGCGGGGGTCAGCATCAGCGTGGAGCGGACGCCTGCGCAGCAGCAGGCGTGGCTGCCGCTGAAGGCGCTGTTCGCGCAGGCGATGCAGGAGGGGGGGAAGGTGCGCTCTGCCAGGGGTTGCCTGTGGGTTGATGACAAGCAGGTGCTCGCGGGGGGGGTGCTGCCGCCGCGGGAGCCGGCGCAGCAGGGCGGGGGAGAATACCCACCACCACCACCACCAGGGGCGCAGCATGCCGGGGGGGGACAGCCAATGGACACGGGGCCGGACATGGGGCAGCTGCCGGGAGCGGCGCTGCCGCGGCCGGCCGGGCCGGGGGGCACCACGGGGGACAGGCACTGACACTGCCACCAACAGGGGCGCAGCAGGCAGGGGGGGGCCAGGCGGTGGTCACGGATCCGGGCAGGTTGCAGATGCCGAGGGTGGCGCAGCAGGCAAGAACGGGGTACCAGGGGGGGCATGCACTAACACCACCACCACCCGGGGCGCAGCAGGCATCGGGGGGGCAGATTGGGGGCACGGGGGCGGGCATGTGGCAGCCGCCGGGGTCGGGCATGTGGCAGCCGCCGCTAGGAGCAGGGTTCCAGGGGGGCAGGCACCAACACCAACGGCACAGACCGCAGGTGGGGGGCATCCCTGGGGCATGGGTCCGGGCATGTGGCAGCCAGGGGCAATGCAAGAGGGGGCAGGGACGGCAGCACTGCAGCTTCAGATACACCATCTGCAGCAGCAGCTGCAACAGCTAACGGGCACAGGGCAACAGATGGGCATGGGGCAGCAGCAGCAGCAACAGACTGCAGGGCTGCAGGCATTGCGCGTGCCGCAGCACACAAACGCAAGGCAGCAGCACATGGGCAATGGCGCGCAAGCACAGGCACAGGCGGCACAGGCACAGGCACAGGCACAGGCACAGGCACAGGCACAGGCACAGGCACAGGCACAGGCACAGGCCCAGCACAGGCACAGGCACAGGCACAGGCACAGGCACAGGCACAGGCGCATGCACAGAAGGCACAGGCACTGGCACAGGCACAAGCACTGGCACATGAGGGCATGGGGCAGGCGCAGCAGCAGACGCAGCATCAGATGGCAATGGGGATGCAGCAGCAGCTGCAGCAGCAACATCAGCAGGCGGGGGCACAAACATGGGGGCCGCAACACATGGGCATGTGGCAGCACCAGCAGGCTGGGGGGGGCCAGCATGCGGGGACGGGCGGGGGGGGGACACCACTGGCGGCGGGGCCGCCGCATCAGGTGATGACTGGGCCGCCGGCATGGGACCCCATTGGCGTAGGGCAGCAGCATGCTGGAATGGAACAGCAGCAGGGCATGGGGTCGGCGACGGGGGGGGCAGGGCCACTGGGGGCGCTGGGGGCGCCCCCGGTGGCGGCAATGGGCCCCATGCACGACGCGGAGCACACCGGGATGGCCGGGCACGGCGGGGCCGGGCCCAGCCGGCCGGGCCACGCCCCGGCATCGGGTTACGCGTAATGACGTGGAACGTTAAAGGGCAACACTATCACATAGACCAGAGCGCCGACGTCAGTAACTGGCTCTGGGCCACAACGGACATCATCGCATTCACTGAAACTGGGCATACCGGCGAGGCCCCCGGGGCTATTAGGGGGTTCAAGTGCCTAGCATGCAGCCGACGCCCATACACCGCTAAACACGGGGGGGGGGCGCTTCATGTGCGCTCCACGATCGCGAGCCACGTCAAGGTGATGGAAGACACCCCAGCGCTGGGGATGCTTTGGTTCAGGATTAGGCTCAAGGGGGGGAGGGACGTGTACGCGTGCGCTGTCTACCTCCCCCCCCCCACCTCCACGTAGGGCGGGAGCCTGTCAGCGGAAGCCCACATGCTGGCTCTCGCCCAAGGGATAGCCAAGTACAGGGAGCTGGGGGAGGTGCTAGTTTGGGGGGACCTCAACGCCCGCACCGGCCAAGCGGACGACAGGGGGGGGCACGACGCCGAGGGGGGTGACCCCGCCCTCGCGCTGACCGCTTGGGACATCACACGGGCTGGGCGGGTAGGACGTCTGCCGACCACGGGCCGCAGAATGCGCACGGGAGGGACATGATTAGACTGTGCCGAGACACCGGGATGGTGATTCTGAACGGGCGCTTGCCAGAGGATGAGGGGGGAGCACACACATTCCATGCAACAGGCAGGAATGCGCACAGCGTTGTTGACTACCACGTTGCATCGCCGGCACTCATGTTTAGCGAGACGGGGGCCCCGCGGGAGGGGGCCACGCTCAGGGTGCATACGATCCCCACCCTGCCAGGCTGGAAGGGGTCCTTTGACCACTGCCCAGTTGTGCTGACCATGGGCGAGGCGGCCGGTGAGGCGGTCGCCACGCCACACCCCACCATGCCATGCACCACGCCAACTAGATTTAGGTGGCCTGAGGGGGGGGAGCGTGCCTACGCACGGGAGCTGCAGGGGGTGGCGGCAGAGATCAAGGGGGCGCGGGAGGCCCCCACGGTAGATGAGGAGCAGGCGCTCCTAGAAGGGGCGGTTGAGCGGGCAGCGCGGGCGCTGCACGCGTCAGGGGCGGCTGGGGCGGTGCTGGTAAAACCAGGGGGGGGGGGCGCATCAGTGCGACCACACAACACATGGTATGCCCAGGAGTGCAAGGAGGCACGGCAGGCGTATCGAGAGGCCGAGAGGGCGCACGGGGCGCATTCGACGCTGACCTCAGCAGCGTCCAGGGCGTATAGGCAGACCACGCGACGCGTGCGCTGGGCATGGGAGGCCCAGGAGTACGACGCTATGCTCAAACACATGCATGGCGCCCCCAGGAAATTCTGGCGCAAGATTAAACCAGGGAGCCAGGGAGGGGGGCTGAGGGATGTAGAGGGGTGGACGACCTACTTTGTGGGCCTGGTTGGGGGCGAGCATGCCCATGGGGAGCTGCAGGAGGGAGGGAACCCGTTTTCGGATGCCTCCGAAGGAAATAAGCAGCGGGCACGAGTACTCAACGCTTGGATCACCGAGGACGAGGTGAGCACAGCCCTCCTGGGCATGGCGGCGGGCAAAGCGCCGGGCGTGGACGGCGTACCGGTAGAATTTTATCAAAGGGCATGGACTGGGGAGGGGGACACAGGGGGTGGGGGAGATGTGGAGGGGAGCGAGCCGCAACACGCGCTGCTTGAACCGATCACACATCTACTCAATCGGGTCTTCCGCGAGGGGTATCCCAAAGCATGGCACATGGGGGCAGTCACGCCGGTGCCGAAGAAAGGCAATCTGGACGAGCGGGACAACTATAGGGGCATCACGGTGGGTGGGGCGCTTGCTAAGCTCTATAGTCTGGTGCTACTCTGCAGACTAGACGACCTTGCTGAGAAGGGCGGCCATAGAGCCGCCGGGCAGGCAGGGTTCCGGAAGGGACGGGGGACCCCTGACAATGCCTTCATCCTACAGCACATGATTGAGAGGCGCAGCCATGAGCGAAAACCGCTGTATACTGCCTTCATCGACTTTAGAAAGGCATACGACTGCGTGCATCGGCAGCTCATGTGGGAGTGCCTTAAGAGCCTGGGGGTGGGGGGGGCGTTTTTAGCAGCCCTGACATCACTGTACGATGGGGCTGGCATGTGCGTGCGCATAGACGGCACGGTGGGACCAGGCTTCACCACACGCCAGGGGGTCATGCAGGGCGACCCAATGTCGCCGCTTTTGTTTGGGCTGTTTATCGACTCACTAGAAGGGGAGCTTGACGCACAGATGCCAGAGGTCGGGGTCCCCCTAGGGACAGGAGCAAACAGGCGGCTCCTACGGTTACTCTTGTATGCAGATGACCTCGTGCTCATGGCAGAGACGCCGGAGGCGCTCCAGCGCTTGCTAGATGCACTTCACGTTTTTTGCAGGACGCACGCTCTCACTGTCAATGTCCGCAAATCTGAGGGGGTGGTGTTTAACGACCAGTACTGCCCGGTCACGAGCGCCAGGGGAAGGGTGACCCTGAAGTACGCTGGTATGGACCTGCCCATGAATCACGAGTTTAAATATCTGGGCATGCTTTTTGGGAGCCGTCGGGCAATAGGCGCGGGGCTGGAGCAGAGGCAGGGGGCGGGCCAGCGTGCACGCTTCGCCCTAGCGCGCAGATACGATGCCATGGGCCTCCACAACGTGGGAGTAAAGGCGCACCTGTTCAACGCACTGGTGCGACCTGTAATTAACTACGGGTGCGAGATCTGGGGCCCAGGGTTGATGGCGGGGGCGGGCATGGGGGTACAGGGGATCTTCTCGGGGGCAGCCGACAAGTGGGGGTTGGCTGGAGGGGACGGAGGTCCCTCCAAGGCGGCGCGCCGCAAGTGGCGCGCCATGGAAGCCCTGCACTTGCAATCTGTGCGCGAGGCCCTCCGTATTCGCAGGTGTGGGCAACAGCTATCGCTGCTGGCGACGGAGGTGGGCTGGCGACCGCTGTCGACCGACTGGCTGCGGCAGGCGGCGCGCTTCTGGGCGAAAGCGCTACGGCGGCCGGATGGCGATCTGCTGAAGGCGGCAATGCGGGAGAGCTGGGAGCTAGCGGCGGGTGGCGTGCGAGAGAGCTGGGTGGCACAGCTGAGCGAGTGCCTCAGCACAGTGGGGCACACGCTGGTGTGGGGCCAGGAGGCGGGGGGCATCGCCCGCCTGCTAGAGACAGCAGCGGCAGGTTGGCTGGCATCAGAGACCAGCACACCAGAGCTGCCAGAGGACGCCAACCAGCTCAGCGTCGTCCGCTCAGTGCCTGACTCATGGTCACACCGCTTCAAGATGCTTACTTACTTGCGGTGGATGGCAGACGACTGTGGCGGCGCACCAATGCTCTGGACGGGGCTGAACAGCGCCGCCCAGATCACGACACTCGCACGCTTTAGAATGGGGCTGCATGAACTGCAGATAGAGAAGGGGCGCCACACGGCGCAGGCAGAGCCACGCAGCCAGAGGCTCTGTCGCCTTTGTGGCATGCGGGAGGATGAGGCACACGTGATTTTTGAGTGTCCAGCGTATACGGAGACACGCGTACAGTTCCACACCCTTTTCCTGAGCGTCCCTGGGGACGATAAAGGCTTGGATGCGAAGATGCGGGCGTTTATGAACCCCAGCCCGGGGCTACTTTACCCTTGTTTTTGGCGTGACATGGCCAACTTTCTGGTCTCGTGCCTTGATATACGTAACACAAGCCTGGAGATGGTAGAGGATCGGGAGGAATAATTGACCTGAAGCGAACGATGTTTTGAATTAGGAGTCAATGAGGCAGCCACGATAGTGGCGGGGACCCAAGCGTGGGTTCCCGAGGAGCTGTGGTGGACTGTGCCGTTTGCAGTGTACCGCAGCTGGCGCACCTGAGAAATGCCCACGCTGGGTCTCACACGTGAAAGCTGCCTCAAAGATGACGACCTCAAAACGGAGTATGCAGAAGAAACATATTTATCCGCTATAATCGGGGGGCAAGCTTGCTTTCTAACCTATTACCAAATCCCACACTGTTGGTCACTACTGACCGCCTTTTCCAGCCCCTTTCTAGGTAGTTAGGCTTAGGGATGTGCCCCTCACCGAGTCCTTCTGTGCCTCCCCCCTTCAGCAGGGGGGGGGCCTGCGACACGTCCAATGTCGTGCTCGGTGCAACAACAAGGGGTCAGATTCTGCTCAGAGCCGGGTTAAGGGTAACAGGTTGAGAATCCTGTGAATGCTGGTTGAAATCCCAGTTAGAAAACCCCTTAACACGTTAGAGGTTGCGGCCCGGCTGGATATCCTTTTCGGCCACGTCTTGGCCTTTCTCCCCACGGGGGGATGTCTCTTCTGGCAATTGGCGACGAACCTGCCTTGCGTTTTCCGTTTCCCAACATGCGCTCACCGACTTCAACAAGCGTTTGCTGCCGCTGCGGTAGGGGACCTAGGGGTGCGCCCACGCTCTTTACAGAGTTGGGGTTCCCTACCACCAACAGCCAGCCATCTCAGTAAGGTGCTCGGGCCATACGCGCCGAGCACGGTCTTATACGCCTTTAGAGGTGTCCCTGACTGTAACATCCATCATCATCATCAGCTAGGTTCAGGATGGGGCTCCATGAGCTGCAGATAGAGCGGGGGCGCTACGCCGTGGCGGGACAGAGGCAGCGACGCAGCCAGCGGGCGTGCTGCCTATGTGGTGGGCTAGAGGATGAGGCACACATGGTATTTGAGTGCCCTGCCTATGAAGAGGCACGGGTGCAGGCCCACAGCCTGTTTCGGTCCATCCCTCGCCCCGAGGAGGCCGATTTAGATGAGCGGATGCGGGAGTTTATGAATCCTCGGCCAGGCCAGGAGAACCCCAGGTTTTGGCACGAGCTGGCTGACTTCCTTGTCGCCTGTTTTGAGACACGCACCGCGTGCACAGCAATTATGATGGCAGATGGCATGCTAGGGGTCTAATTTTGACAGCTGCCGGCCTCTGTCCTAGGGTCTAATGCGCCATCAAAGGCGTCCGACGGACTGTAAAATCGACCACACGCGTGCGCACACACGCACCCTCTCCGCGCACAGCTTCTCAGACAACTACAAGGGCAAGCCGCGCTCCCTCATCCGCGTGATGTACCGCCTGAAACAGTACCAGGTATGGGAAGAGCCCCAAAGTACACACGCACACACACTCTCGCCCGCCCACCCTCACACTCCCACACGCTCCCTCTCACCCACCACTCACGCTCCCTCCCTCTAAACAAATAGTACGTCCTGTAGAAGCACTGCCTGCTGCACGGCCTCAACGTGTGGGTGGCGCTGAGCGGAGGCATCCTCCCAGCAACGCCAAGCTTCCGATGCTTTTGGCTGTCACTAAATGCGGCGTGCGTGCTTGAGGTGTGGAGGGGCGCGCGTGTGTGGGTGTGCGCGAGTGTTGGCCGCAGACGCGTCCTGTCTCTCCGCCTCCTCCTCTTGCCTATGCAGTGAGCCATCTCTAACAACCAAACGGCAGTGCCCACACACTTCTCCCTGACCCCCCCTCTTCCTCGCCTCACGCGCCCGGCCCTCGCAGTTCTTTCTACAGACCCTCGTGAAGAGGTCGTACATGCGCCAGGGCGTCATGATGTGCCTGAATCAGCTCCTCATGGCGATCACGACTGCTCCCGCGCTGCGAATACTGTGGCAACACGTGTGCCTGCCAGCCGCAGCAGTGTCGGTGTGCCTCAACCTGATCGGCAGGGGCAAGCCGTGGGTGGAGCTGCGCAACGTGGTCGATGCTGTGGTGGCGGCAGCGGCGGCGGGCGCGCTGACCGGCTCTCCGGTGATCGCCCCGTGACCTCCTCGCACACACAACGTTGTGTGCTTACACGGCATGCATGCATACACGGCGCACGCTTAGTATCGGCCAGGACCTCTTGCAGCCGGGCCTAGCTAGCTACTTCACGTTACTGTGGACACAAGCTCCAAGGATTAGGATACAAGCCTCAATTTTGGTGTTGTGCACCATTGGCCCACACGACTGGCCACCAACTCCACGAATCCAGCCACAACAGGGCCAGCTCAACCCCTCACACATGCCAGGGAAGGCAGCAAGCCGGCCCGCTCACATAGCTTCCTTTATCAGAGCAGCTCCGCGAAGAAGTCCTCGCCCTTGTTGTCGACGACGATGAACGCTGGGAAGTTCTCGACCTCAATCCTCCACACAGCCTCCATCCCCAGCTCCGCAAACTCGAGCACCTCGACCTACGCATGGTTTCAAGGGTGTCCAGTTTCTGAACTCAGGGGGTGCGGGTTGATGGCCTTCGGGTTGAGGGTGTGTGGTGCATGTTGTTGAATGGTTGCGAGGTGTCAGCCCCAGAGCTGATGGTCACCATCACAGATGGTTGATAAGTGCAGGGCTCAGCTGGGTTGGCACCTCAATGCGCGGGGGCGGTATGCAGCGCCCGCACAGAGTGAGGTCCCCCATCTGTCAGAAGCCAGCCATCCCAGTTAGGTGCTCGGGCACTATGCGCCGAGCATTGTCGTAAACGCCTTTAGGTGGCCCCGAACTGCAACATCCATCAGGGCTGAGTTGAGAGCTGAGGACGGGGTAGGGTCGATGGCCGCGCTCACCTTCTTAATGTTGTTCTGCGCGAGGATGGCCGCCGGCCCTCCGATGGACCCCAGGTAGAAGCCGCCGTGCTTCTTGCACGCGGTGGTCACCTGCTTGGATCGGTTGCCCTTGGCGAGCGTGATCATGGAGCCGCCGGCCTGCGTGAACGTGGGGGGGGAGCAAGCGAGCGAGGTGTGCGTGCATGTGTGAGGTGTGCACGCGCGTGTGTGTGTGTGTGTGTGAGAGTGTCTGTGTGAGTGTGTGTGTGTGTGTGTTTGTGTGTGAGTGTGTGTGAGTGTGTGTGTGTGTGTGTGTGTGTGGAAGAGAGAGCTGGCTTCGCGCAGTTGACGGCCCAAACGAACCATTCTGCACCACACAGCCCACAGGCCCCCTGGCTCCCAGGCTTCTGGCAGACTGTACAATTGACCACCACCCACCGCCATGAACGTGTCAATGTAGGCATCCATGTGCCCTGCGGTCGTCGGCCAAAACGAAGCATTCTGCCCCCCCACACCCCATTCGACCTCCCTCCCCCCCACACCCCAGCCCACCCACCGCCATGAACGTGTCGATGTAAGCGTCCATGCGCCCTGCGGTCGTCGGACCAAACGACCCAGACGCGTAGCCCTCAGGCGTCTTGGCGGGGCCGGCGTAGTAGATGATGTGGTCCTTTGCGTATTGGGGGAGGCCCTGTGTGTGTGCACAGAGCAGGTGGGGGCAGCGGCAGCATTCAGCATCACACATGGCACACTCTCCAGTTTCCTGGGTGGGAGTCACTCAAATGAGTGGATGATGTGGTCCGTGGCGCATTGAGAGAGGCCCTGCGTGCGCGCACACAGCAGGTGGGCGCAGCGGCATGCAACGTCACACATACCTACGGTGTGCGGGAAGTGAAAGTGAGCGTGAGAGTGAGAGCGAGAGTGGCAGTGAGAGTGTAAGACAGGTAGGCTGTGCCACGCAGGCATACACCCGCCACCCCCACCACCAACACTGTGCCTTTTTGCTTCCTTGGAGACTCCTGCCCCCCCCCCCCGCTTTCTCCTCACCTGCCTACACCCATGCGCTCCTGCAGCTTTGCGTATGCGGTCACATGCCTGACTGACTCCCTCCCCTCCCTCCCCCTCTCCCCTCCCTCCCCCCTCTCCCCTCCCCCCCTCCTACGTCGACCTCAGCAGACCCATGGCTGACATTCTCAAGCAGCTGTCCCAGAACCCCATCCGCACACACGCTTGACTGCCCGCCCCCCCCCTCCCCTCACCTTCCCAGCCTCCAGGTTCTCTTTGAGCTTTGCGTGCGCAATGTCGCGCGCCACCACGAGCGTGCCAGTGAGCGCGAGGCGCGTGCGGATGGGGTGCTGGGACAGCTGCTTGAGGATGTCGGCCATGGGCCTGTTGAGGTCGACCTAGGAGGTGGGAAGGGGAGAGGGGGAAGGGGAGAGGCGGGGAGGGGGGAGGGGGGGCAGTCAGGCGTCGGTGCGTGCAGATGGTGTGTTGAGTTCGCAAGCACAGGTCAATACGCCAACACAGGCGTCCGACTGTACCATCGACCACGCACGCACACACACACACAAGAGTGCACAAGCACAAGTTTACTGCGCCATTTAAGTGCCTGACGGACGGTAAAATCGACCACGCACGCGGACACGCGCGCAGGAGCGCAGTCTGCACACCAGGGGGGGGGGGCATGCGAGCACGAGCGCAGTGTGCAGCCCACAGTAACACAGTAACACAGGGTTTCCAGCTAAGCAGGTTACTCTTCTACTAGAGACACCCGCCGATACTCCAGCACACTTAAGTACTAGAGTACCGCCGGCTCCCGGCCGATAGACTACCGCTCCCGCCGGCTAGACTACCCCAAACAGCGGTCTCTGAGAGACATGTCTGGCAAGGAGCATATAGGAGAGGACCTTCCTCAGGGTCACAGTAGTGGCCTTGTGGCCAGTCAAGCCGGCAGAGCCGACTGGCGCTGACTGGAACGGTCCCCGCCTGGCAGTGCATGGCTGTCCAGCTCTCGGCTGCATGGGGCTCAGCCGGCGCCCCATGCCTCATGCATGCAGCCCACACAAGCGCAGTATGCACAGACCAGACAGCAGGCCAGGGGGGGGAGGGTACGCGCAGATAGTGGGACATACACACGCACCTGCACCACGTCGCTTGACAGCTTCTCCTCGGTCACCTCCGGCAGGTACTTTGCAGGGTTGCGCTCGAGCGCCTCGATGAAGAGGCCCTCGGGCGTGATCTGTGTATATGTTCAGGGCGCAGGGTGCAGGGTGACCAGGTGTATGTGTGTTTGTGTGTGTTGGTGGCAGTTACTTTGCAGGGTTGCGCTCAAGCGTTTTGAGGAAGAGGCCGTCTGGCGTGATCTGTGGGAGAGTGACCAAGGTGGTGGGGGTGGGGAGGGAGGGAGATGTTTGGGGTGGAGTGGGCGCCAGTGGGTGGGCCGCGCTCGAGCGCCTTGATGAAGAGGCCGTCTGGCGTGATCTGTGCAGGGTGGCCAGGTGGTGGGGGAGCGGTGGGATGAGGGGTGGGGTGGGGGTTTCGATGAAGAGGCCCTTGGGCGTGATCTGGACCACAGGAAAGTGGTGGGGTGAGGGCGTTTTGGCACGGAACGGCACAGCATGGTACAGCATCGCGCAACCGCGCAACCACATGTGTTGCACGCGCACCTTTGCCACGCCTGGCGGTCGGCAGAGCACGCCCATGCCAACGGGGCATAACACAGCACAGCACAGCACAGCATAGCGCAGGCAACACAGCGTCGCACAGCGCCGCACAGCGCTCGCACAACCACATGTGTTGCATGCGTACCTTTGCAACGTGCCGTGGCAGAGCATGGCACGCCCACGCCGACGGGGCATCACACAGCACAGCGCAGCACAGCACAGCGCAGCAAATCACACAATGCACCTTTGCCATCGCCTGGCGGTCGGCAGAGCACGGCACGCTCACACCGACGGGCCATCACACAGCACAGCACAGGACAGCACAGCACAGCACAGCACAGCACAGCACAGCACAGCGCAGGCAGCACAGCACTTGCACAACTACATGTGTTGCATGCGTACCTTTGCCATTGCCTGGCGGTCGGCAGAGCACGACACGCCTACGCCGACGGGGCACGACGCGCCGTGGCGCGGCAGCCGAATCACGCGCACGTCGTGGCAAAAGTACTTGCCGCCAAACTGGGCGCCGATGCCGGCCTGTGTGTGAAAGCGGGCGTGGGCGCGGGCATGTGAGAGTGTGGGAGGGGTGGCATGCTAGCAGATGCTTGAACAGGGAGTGCATGCACAGCATGCGCGTGTGGGAATGTGTGAAGGATGTAATGCGGGCTGTCGGGTGACGATGGCACGCGAGAGAGGGTGCTGTGTGTGTGTGTGGGGGGGGGGGGGGGAGAGTTGAAAGCATGCACGCGTGCGTGCGCCCGTCAACACAAGCACGCCAGCCCCCCCCGTTCTTCCCCCACACACACCTTGCGCGTCATCTCTAGAAGCTTTGCCTCCCATTCGAGGTCACGGAATGCGCGGCCGAACTCGTTGCCGGTCGTGGGCAGGCCGTCCAGGGACCTAAGGCAAGGGAATCAGGAGTTCCGAGCTTAGCTTGCATAAGACGCATGCGTGTGTGTGGGGGGTGGGGGGGGGGGGGGGGGGGGCCGCGTGGGCAGGCCGTCCAGGGACCTAAGGCAAGGGAATCAGAAGTTCCGAGCTTGTACCTGGCGCATGCGTGTGTGTGTGTGTGTGTGTGTCTGTGTGGGGGAGGAAGGCGTGCGGCCGCACTTGTTGTCAGTCGTGGGCAGGCTTCCAGGGATCTGAGGCAAGGGAATCAGGAGTTCCGAGCTTAGTAAGCGTAAGGTGCATGCGTGTGTGTGTGTGTGGTGGGTGGGGGCGTGCGGCTGTACTCGTTGCGCGCGTGGGCAGGCCGTCCAGGGACCTACGGGTTCCAAGCTCAGTTTGTACAAGAAAATTGAGAGTTGAGTCCTCATCGCGTGTGTTTTGGGTGGATACCAGGATAACAGGATGATTCACGCGGATTACTACAGCCAGAGTGACATCCTAGCGCTTCAGGGTCAAAACATGTTCAGCAGAGGGCCCCCGGGTGAGGGAGGGTGTGCCACGCTCTCTCCCCCACTTCTTCTTCCCCACGTTGTGCTCGACACCTCGACTGTCCTGAGCGTGTATTCCTGCGCTCTCTTTCTGCCATTCCCTCGTCATCAGGACAGCGGTGCCTACACCCAAACTTTTTCTGCACCTCTGGCAGCCACCGCCTCACGAGGCTGCTCCCTCAATCTCATGCCCCGAGGGATGCGTACTGTCAAGAGCTGTCAACTGTTAACCCCCCCACCTTGTGCTCGCCATCTTGACCGTCTTGAGCGTGTACTCTGCGCTCGTGCCGCCAATCACGACGGCAAGGTGGTAGGGCGGGCACGCGGCGGTGCCGAGGGCCTTGATCTGAGTGTGTGTGTGTGTGTGTGTGTGTGTGCACGTGCACGTGTGTGTGTGTGTGTGTGTGTGTGTATGCCGCCAATCACGACGGCGAGGTGGAGGGCAGGCATGCGGCCGTGCCGAGGGCCTTCATCTGAGGGGGCACGGGTGTGTGCACGTATGCGAGTGAACCCTCATGTGGCATAACGTGTGTGTGTGTGTGTGCGCGCGCATTTGTGTGTGTGTGTGCGTGTGTGTGTGTGTGTGTGTGTGTGTGGTGCGCGTGTGAAACCCGACTGTGTGTGTGTGTGTATGTGTGTGCCCTCCCCATTCACAGTACCACCCCTTTGTCCATGCATCACACACATGGCCGGGTGCTCCGTTTATGTGGTCGATTTCACAGTCCGTCGGACGCCTACAATGGCGTATTAGACCTTAGGAAAGAGGCCGGCAGCTGCCAAAATCAGACCCCTGGCTGCCATCTGCCATCATGATCGCTGTGCATTCGGTGCGTGTCTCAAAGCAGGCGACAACGTAAGTGGGCCATCTCGTGCCACAACCTGGAGCTCTCCTGGCCCAGGGTTCATAGACTCTCGCATTTGCGCATCTAGATCGGTGTGTGTGCTCGTGTCAGCACCAGCACCTGCGCCCACTCTCAACACACACGCACCTGCAACAGCAACACCGGCTTTCCAGCGAAAACTACCTGACTGCACTAGTACTGGTACTGGTCACCACCTAGACCCAAGTCCAGTTCTGGCCCTAACAATCATATGTGAGGGGCTGTAGCCACCAGCACATGCACCAGCTGCACCAGCAGCACCAGCAGCACACGCACCTGCTGCTCCATGAACTTTGTGAGCGCCGCAGGGTTGAGCAGCATCTTGGTCTGTGGGTTGGTGGGGTGGTGGTGGGGTGGTGGTGGGGGCGATTTTACAGTCTGTTGGATGCCTTTGTTAGCGATGGCGGTGTAATGCGTGGGCAATGGCGGTGTTGACGATGACGGTGTGTGTGTGTGGGGGGGGGGGGGGGATTTTACAGTCTGTCGGATGCCTTTGTTGGCGATGGCGGTGTTAGCGATGGCGGTGTGTGTGTGGTGTGTGTGTGTGGGGGGGGGGGGGGGGGGGGGCAGGAAGTGCAGTCTACGTGGGGGGGGGGTCGGCCCTCATCTGCTGGGCTGACTGACCCTGATGACACAAGCTGGCCCTGCCACAGCTGATGTCCCAGTCACCAGCAACCAGGGGCAACAGGGTACGCGCCTACGGTTGCAGCTCGGTTACCATGCATTACTTTGGAAGTGACGGGGGCAGCGGCTATGTGGTAGGAGGGCGGGGGTGGTGGAGCGCATGTATGGTGGGGCGGTGGGGTGTATGGTATAGTGTGGGGGCAACGCAAAGGGAGCATTGTTTGGGCATTCATGCATGCTGCCCCCCCCCCCGAGGCCCCCCCCAGGCCTGCTGAAACCCTCAACCCTCCCCCCCTCCTCCCCACCTGCTGAAAGAACGACGTCTTGTTGGCGGAGCCTCCACCCTTGGAGATGAACAGGAAGTCGTACTGGCCGCCGGGCGCGGCGTAGAGCTGGGGAGGGAGGGACATGGGGTGAAAGCGTGTTTTTCAGGACTTCAGCGTGTGTGCGCGCCTGTGCTGTTGTTTGGGAGATGAACAGGAAGTCGTACTGGCCGCCGGGCGCGGCGTAGAGCTGGGGAGGGAAGGACATGGGGTGAAAGCGTGTTTTTCAGGACTTCAGCGCGTGTGCGCGCCTGTGCTGTTGTTTGGGAGATGGCCAGGAAGTCGTACTGGCCGCCGGGTGCGGCACAGAGCTTCAGAAAGATTGAGATGGTGTGTGAGAGAGTGAGAGCGTTTAGGGCTTCCGAGTGCATGCGTGCCTGTGCATCGGCGTATGGTTTTGGGGATGAACAGGAGTCGTAGTGGCAGCCGTGTGCAAAGGTCTGTGAAGGGAGAGAGCGTGTGCACGTGTGTGGCCGAGCGAACAAAGGGGGCACTCTCCCCTTGCCCCCCCCCTCCCCACTGCGACCCCGTTGAGCGTCCCTGGCTACGCTCGTTTAGGTTTGTGTCACAGGTGCTAAGGGTGAAGGGTTTAGGGCTTCTTAGGCGCGTTGGCGTCCCTACCAAGCTTGCTCAGCGCCCCCCCCCCCACACACACAGCGTCCCCCCCACACAGTTCCACACCCCACCCACGTCAATCTGCGCCGGCAGGTTGGTCCCCGTGTTCTTCTCAGTGAACATGTCGAGGGGCGCGACCTGGGAGTACCTGTGTGTGGCGGGGTGCATGTGTGGGTGTGGGTGTGTGTATGTGGGGGGGGGGGGGGGGAGATGAGGGCCAAGGTCTCAGTCTTGGGGTTGGTGTCTTCTTAGTTAGAGACCGTGTCGAGGGGCGCGATCTGGGAGTGCCTGCGGCAGGCAAAACAGCACAGCAACGGTTGGAAGGTGCCGCATTCCCCTGAAGTGAGCATGCGTAGATGCCCAGTGACAAAGCCTCCCCACCCTCTCCGTTCGTCCACACACCTAGGAGGACTCCTACCCCCCCCCCCCCCCACACACACACACCTGATGGTTGATGCGAATGCGCGGTAGATGCCCAGTGACAGAGCCTCTTCACACTTTACATCCGTCCACATTCTTAGCTAGGAGGAGTCTCAGGTGAGACACACACACACCAAAACAGACACACACACACCTGAGGTTGGTCTCTGTGAATGCGCGGTAGATGCCTAGTGACAGAGCCTCCTCGTCCTTCTCGTCTGTCCACACGTACTGCCCGCGCTTGCCGATGACAGTGGCAGTGCCAGTGTCTTGGCACCCCGGCAGGATCATGCCTGAAGCACAGATAGGGTTCGGGTGTCAGGGTACAGTCACGGTCACAGTCACAGTGCCCTGGCATCCGGGCAGGATCATTCTTCAGCACACACATTTAGAGGGATCAGGGCAGTGATGTCCATTTTGGCTCTACACAGCCATTTGGCTGTATTCCGGCTGTACTTTGACATTGCACACAGCTCGACCCATGCAGTGGATTGCAAGTCTGACAAGCCCGCCAGACAGTGCACGTCAGCAGCTTTCAAATTACCTATGCATGAGGGCAAATGGTCAATGGGAGCTCGACGGTCAGCGCGGTCACAGCAAAATCCGGCTGTGGAATAATTAATTGAAAGTCCTGAGAAAAAAATCACTGGTTCAGGGTGTTCGTTAGGGTACAGCCACAGCCACAGTCACAGTGTCCTGGCACCAGGGCAAGATCATGCCTGCGTCACAAAAACGCAGCGCGGGCGCACAAGCGTGACTCTGGACGCAACTCCATGCGAGCCACCTAACAGGACCAGATAATCACAAACAGCGACACTGCCGGCATGAGGACACCTCACAAATCCCCAATACACGCACCCGCTACGATCCCAGTGCTCTTCAGCAGATCTGCTGCTTTACTGCTCACACATTCACACACACATGCGTCCACACGCATGCACAAAACACACGCACACACATGGGCCTGAAACGCCATCAAACGCGTCCGGCGGATTGCACCATCGGCCACACGCACGTTCCACGCACCCGCTGCGATGTTTGCATTCTTGAGCAGCTCCAGTGCCACGAACTTGTCGTTCTTGGAGGCCTGGGAGGAGAGGCGGTCAGGGGGTGGGGTGGGGGGCATTGGAGGGGGGGGGCGGGGAGGAGGCGGGAGAGAGCGAGAGAGACCACCTTTGCCCCTCTAAGATGACCCCCCCCCCCTCACACACACACACACAGGGTGAGACATTCGGTTTCCACCGCACGGGCAGCCTGGATTACGGCTCTTGCCTGTGATAAAGGACACACCCCGGAAATCATTTCAGAAGACGAGAAATCGCTGTTTCAGAAGCCGAGAATGCACACACACACATACACACACACACACACACACGCCCCCACGTGGAGGCGGCTGGTCCACTTCGAAACTGTGCAGCATGGGAGCATTGATATCCCACACCCCAATCCAGCCACCTGTTGCAGCGCTCGGGTGCTACAAGCCGAGCAACGTCGAATACGCCGCCTGTACGGTGCACCACACACGACTGTACCGCCCACCATCACACGTGCACGCACACCTCTGGGTCGTCCAGGATGTTGCACAGCTGCTGCAGGTGGCCGCACACACACACGCACACACACACACACACACACACACCTCTGGGTCGTCCAGGATGTTGCGCAGCTGCTGCAGGTGGCCGCACACACACACACACACACACACACATGCACACACACCTCTGGTTCATCCAGGATGTTGCGCAGCTGCTGCAGGTAGGCCGCACACACACACACACACACACACACACGCACACCTCTGGGTCGTCCAGGATGTTGCGCAGCTGCTGCAGGTTGCCACCCACACACCCACACACGCGCGCACACACATGCACACACACACACACACCTCTGGGTCATCCAGGATGTTGCGCAGCTGCTGCAGGTGGCCTGGGCGCAGCAGGTGTGAGATGTCGACCATGGCTGCGCGTGCAAGTGTGGCGAGGCCCTCGGGCTCGACCTGGGTGTTGTGGTGAAGGGGGAGGGGTGATAGGCGGTGCGTCACACACGAGTGTAACAACCATCATCAGGAGGGGAGGAAGTGGGGCTACCATGTGGAGGCAGCACGTGCGAGATGTCGACCATGGCCGCCCTTGCAAGCGTGGCGAGGCCCTCGGGCTCGACCTGGTTGTTTGGAGATGTAGGGATTAAGTAGGAGGGGTGTTGCGAGTAGGAGGGGTGTGGGTGCGATGGGGAGGCAGCAGGTGTGAGATGTCGACCGGCGCGGCGCAGTGGTCCCTGGGAAGGATTTTAGTAATTAGTTCTTTGCAGGCTCCAGCAACTTTGGCCGCTCATACCAGGCACAACAAACTGCGGGGATTCATGCAACGCATGCCGTTGTGCTGCTCTCGGAAAGAGCTTTCTAACGTATTGCTCCACACCCTCTCCCAGTCAGTGTGGGGTGGTTTTCTGGGAAATGGGAAATCCTGCCCGGAGCGGTATACGGCTTGCGGGGGAATCACTGGCGCGGCGCCATGTCAAATCTGGTCCAACCTGACGGGGGGGGGGGGGGCTGATTCATTCCAGCGCTTCTGCGTGCCAGACAGGCAGGCAGCCCAAGAAGGCCGCCACCCTCGATACCCGCCGCGCTAGAGAGGGCCTGCCGATCATTCGGGCTGTCACATCCCTCACGGTCGTATGCGCCTTTATAGAGGTGTCCCTGGCTGCAACATCCGTCATCATCCACCCCCGATCCGGTCCTACGCCTCGCCCGCACCCACCCACCTGCAGGATCTTCTTGCCCGCGACCTCAATCACGGACACGTAGTCAGACGTGATTTTGCGCCACTCGCACTGCGCATGCACGTGAGGCATGCCGGGGGTTGCGCGTGTGCGTGTACGCGCGTGTGTATGTGGGTTTGTATATGTGTGTATGCGTGTGTGTATGTGTGTTTGTGTGTGTGTGTGTGCGTGTGGGTGGGTATGTGGGTGTGGGTGTATGCATGTGTGTGCGCGTGCACTTCGTGTGCGTGAGCGTGCGTGTGGCCGTGTGCATGCGCACCCTCATGCGCCCTCTTCCCCCTGCACACACACAGACACCCACACCCACACACACCTTTGGCTTCTCCATCTCCAGCATCTCCTGGAAGTGGAACGGAGGCGCTACCTTGGCCGGCGCCTTGGTCGCAAAGCCGCGCGACTGCTGGCCGGCAGCAGCAAAGCTGGCGGGGCTACCGTTGGACAGCAGAGAGCCGGGTGCCAGAACAGCCGACTCCTGCGGTAGTGTTTGTGCGCGTGTGCATGCATGCATGCATGTGCGTGTGTGTGTGTGTGTGTGTGTGTGTGTGTGTGTGTGCGCATTTGTGTGTGAATTTATGTGGGCGTGTGCATGTGTGTGTGTGCGCGTAAGGTGCATGGGGCCCATGCGTCATGCGAGTTGCTTGTCTGCAGTGCGTGTGTCAGCCATCCCCATGCATCAAGCCATCCGGCCTCATGCAAGCCATGCCTCGCACCATCAGCTGTGCCGATGACGAAGCCTGTGCCGTCCGCAATAGCCCTCCCACGACCGCCGAGACGCGCCGCATCCCGGAACTCGACATCTGCAGCGTAATCAGGTCAGGCTGTGTGCTGACGAGCTGGCATGCAGTTTGCATCACGTGCGCGTGGCGATCGGGGGCTGGCAGGCAGGGATCAGGCCTCGCAAGACAGGTGTTACGGTGCGCTGACGCAACAAGCGGCCTTCCCCTCACGCGCGCCTTACCCTCAAGGCAGCAGCTGCCTTTCAGCAAACAGGCAGCAAACAGGCAGCACACCGTCAAAAATGCCCCAACACAGAATTCCGTTCACACAAATTAATGCATTGCTGTTTCTGAAAGCTCAGCACTCATTCATCCAGGCACAGCGTTGGAACACTGTGTCGAGAGGGGCTCAACACTGCCCATGACGCCCCCCCAAAGAACCCAAACGCCAGCCTGCAGCACCTGCTCGCTGCCGAGCGCTTGCTGAAATCATTTCAAGGCTGCAAGTCGCGTGATAACCATGGCAGACAGACGACACGAGGCGGGTAGAGCGAGCAGTTGGAGCTCAGCCATGCATGGGGTCGCATGGGCGTTAACCGTCAACCACCACCTCTGCCCCCCCCCCCCCTCTCATTTACCATGCGCAGAGGGACGGGTACCCCCCGGGGCGCGATGGCATGGGGCGGAGAGGGGCGCATGTACCCCCTTCTGGAGCTCGCATGGGACGCTTTGACGTGCGTGACATGCCGCCCCTCAGCGGGCGTGACATGCCGCCCTTCCGGGGTGACGACCGCGACCGGCACGGGGGTGGTGATGGCGGTGGCATGGGGTTTCCACGCCGTGGCTCCTTCCCTGACAGCATGCGCGGGGGAGGCAGCTTTGGCGCGCCCCGATCCGGTGAGAGGCTTCCCCAAGGGGGCGGCGCATGCATGCCATGCGGGCGAGTGGTGGTGAGTGCATATGCACAAGGGGCATGCACACTCTGCGCGGCAGCCATGCGTGCCCATGCGCCCCCATGCGTACCACCAAACACACACCACCATCACCACCACCACGACCACCATGCCTCGTCAACCATCACAGCTGAGCACCCCACTCCTTTGCATGACAGGACCCCCCTTGCCCTCACGCCCCCTCTCCTCCCCCTCCCCCACCCCCCCTCGTCGCCACGGCACGCACCAGGCTCCTACTCGGGCCCGCCCTACCCGAGCGACATGGGCCGCCCCTACTCTCCCAATCGCCCGCGCGCGTATTCACCAGACCGTGGCGGGGGGCCCAGCGGGCGCGGGTACTCGCCCCCGCGAGGCGGCGTCCGGGGCGGCGGCGGCGGTGGTGGTGGCGACCGGGGGTTTGACACGCGCGAGCGGCCGCGCATGAGCGGAGACGGCGGCCCACCTGGGCGTGGCTACCGCGGCGGTGGTCGTGGCGGAGGGGGAGGGGGCGGAGGCCTTCGTGATGAGCTGCCCCCTCCGCCGTTTGGCGGAGGGGGCGGGCGCGGCGGCGGCGGAGGCCACTCGGGCCGGGGCGTCGACAGCGACGCGCGCTATGGCGGTGGCCCCGCGCGCGACGTTGGCGGTGGCCCCGGGGGCGGGGGCGGCTACCCCTACCCGCCGCACCACCACCACCGCAGCCCGCAAAACTCGCGCGAGGGGTCGCCGTTCAGCCACCACCACCACCACAGCCACCACACGATCGGCGCAGGCAGAGGAGGAGGAGGAGGCAGAGGGGGAGGGGGAGGGGCAGGGGGAGACGTGTACATGGACGGCGGAGGGCGGGAGCGTGACCCATCGCCCGGAGACAGGTTCAACCGACCGCTGCGTGGAGGCGGGGAGCACGAGCGTGGGTCGCGGGAGCGCGAGCGCGGGTCGCGGGAGCGTGAGCGTGGGTCGCGCGAGCGTGAGCGTGAGCGCGAGCGTGGGTCGCGGGAGCGTGGGTCGCGGGAGCGCGGGTCGCGGGAGCGCGCATCGCGTGACCGCGGGGGCAGCGGCGGAGGAGCAGTAGGTGGGGGAGGCGGAGGGGGGAAAGGGGATGTGTACATGGATGGCGGCGGGCGCGGCGGCGGCGGCGACGCGGCGCTCGACCGTGCTGGTAGTGGCGCCGGCCCTCTCCCTCTTTCTCTGCCTCTGCCACCGCTGTCTTCGTCTGTGGGTGGCGGAGGCGGCAGTGTCGGCGGCGGCGGGGGCGGCGGGCATGATGGGGGGGGCCAGGGCGCTGCCCCAGCTCCGCCCGTGATTGGCCTGCGCGCGTACTCCTCGCACAAGCTGCCCGCCGAGCCCACGCACGGTGGTGGCGGCGGCGGGTACGGTGACATCGGCCGCGGGTACGTTGACGTCGGCGACAAGGCGGAGCCTGGTACGGGCGGTGGCGGTGGCGGCGGCGGCGGTGGCTTTGGAAGCGTTCTCACGGGTGTGAGCCCATTTGAGCCAGCCGACGATCTGCTGATGGGCTCTCTGCCAGGCCCGCCGCTGCTGGGCAGTAGTGGCGGTGGCAATGGCAGTGGCGGTGGCACGTTTGGCACGTTTGGCATGGGCGCCGCGTTTAGCGGTGGCGAGCAGGCGTTGGTCGGAGTGGGTCTGCTGCTCGGCAGCTCGGCGACGGGCCACCCGCCCGGCCGCCTCACCCTATCAGTGTCCACAGGCATGCCACCGCCCATGGCGCGGTCTGACAGCCTGGGGGCAGGAGGAGGAGGGCTGGGGGGCGTAGGCGCAGGCGGACCGGGCAGCGCGCGCGCAGGTGGGACGGGCGGCGTGACACCATCCGGCACTCCGCGCCTGGGCGCGGGCGCGGGTGTGCCAGGCACCCCATTCCTGTCCCCGCACTACCTGTTGTCGCCACTGCTGACGCCCACGGCAGCAGGGGCAGGCGGCGAGGACGGGCACGGCAGCGGCGCAGAGAGGCGCGCGAGCGCGGGCACGGGCGGCGTTGGCGGCGGCATCGGAGGAGCAGGGGGGGCGGCCGGCAGCAGCGGCGGGCGCCGCTTTGGGTTTGGCATCTCGCGGCGGACGTCGAATGTGAGTGGGAAGCCTGGAGTTTGTGGCGACGACGAGCCGCCCACACCGAGCGCGCTGAGTGCGGCGACCGCAGCAGCTGGCGCCATGGGCGGTGGCGGCGGTGGTAGCCTGGAGGCAGGTGCCGTGGCTGGTGGCGACGGCGGGGAGGTTGCCGCGCGGGAGGAGGGCGCGCAGCCAAACGCCGACCTTGATGCGGCAGCGCCGGCAGCCAGTGCTGCTGCTGCTGCTGCCGCCCCCACCGCACCCGCCGATGCCGAGATGCATGATGCGCCTACCGCCTCTGCCTCAGCGCCAGCCACCGCCGCTACCACAGCAGCCGCGGCAGCCGCAGCCGTAGCCGCGTGTGCGCTCCTCGATGCATCCGCGTCTGCGTCCTCCGCACCGCCCACCGCGCAGCCGCCTCTGAGTGGGGCTGTGCAGGCGCACACCACCACTGGAGAGGGGGGCGGCGCAGCAGCGTGGGGAGCAGGCGCAGGCGCAGCGGCGGTGGGCGGGCTGCCCCTCGAGGGCTGCGCGCCGCTGCTGTCATCGCCAGGCGATCTTTGGGCGGCGTCTGCCGTTGATGCGATGGAGGTTGACGGGCAGCCGACCGCCAGCACCGCTGCTGCTGCTGCTGCTGCTGCTGTGGATGCCGCTGCTTGGGTAGACGCCGATGCACCGTGCGTGCCTGGCAGCAGCGCGCGTGCACCCACCACGCATGCCGTGGCCGGGGGTGCGGGTGCCACCGCAGCAGCAGACACGGCAAATGTCAAGACAGAGCAAGAGCCAGCAAGCGACGCAGCCGGGGCGCATGGCGCGGGCAGCGCTGGCGTGGGCACGGTAGTGGGCGCGGGCGTGGGCGTGGGCGCAGACGACGACGCGAGCAAGCTGAGCGTCGACGCAATCGGCATCAAGGTGCGTGTGCATGGGTCAGTGGTGGAATGGCGTGGCGCGGATGCGTGCGTGCGTCACACGGGGGAGGGGGTCGTTTGGCTCAACTCCCGGTGTCACACGGCCGCGTGGAGCGTGCCGCGTCTGTGTTTGGAAAGTACGAGTGCGTGCGTGCATGTGTACCCATCAATCAATAGGTCCCACCCCGTGTGCCCCCCACCCCACCACCCACCCACAAACATCCCCCCTGCCCCCCCCTCCCCCGCACTCAGATTGAGGCCCTGGAGAGTGAGATCAGTGAGCTGGAAAAGGTGACCGCTGCGCTGCAAAAGGCGTCGACCAAGTGCCGCGACCGGCTGGGACGACTGGACGAACAGGTGGGGGGGCACGCTTGCTCTCACACACACACACACATATACATACAAACTGTAACACGCACGCAAGCAACCATCACAAAGTTGCACGTAGGTAATGTGGGCGAGCAGGTGGGTGCTCTCTCACTCTCTCTCACTCTCTCCCACTCTGTCACTCTCTCTCTGCCACAAACACATACACGCACGCACACACATGCACGCACGCACACACATATACACACACACAGGTTGCTGACATTGAGGAGCAGCTGGTTGAGATTGATGAAGCACGCGAGGCAGAGGCAGCAGAGGTGGCCAACACGCACACACACGCTCACACAAACTCAAACACACACACACGCACATGCTCACACACACACATGCGCGCACACACACGCACACGCACGCACACACATACGCACGCGCACACGCAGGTTGCTGACATTGAGGAGCAGCTGGTTGAGATTGATGAGGCAAGGGAGGCAGAGGCTGCAGAGGTGGCCAACGCTCCGCGGCGGCGGCACCGGGCGGCAAAGGAGAAGGAGAAGGAAGAGGAGGCAGCTACGGGGCAGCAGGCGGCAGTGGGGGCGACAGAGGCAGGGGCAGGAGGAGGAGAAGGGGGCGCGCAGCCAGGAGTAAAGTCGACCTGCGCCAAGGTGCGGAGAGGGACGCGCACGCCATGCGGCCATGCGTGTGCATGCAGGCGGCGCGCGTGTGCAGGTAGCGCGCCACAGCCATCCTCACGCACGCACGCACGCACACACGCACCCCACCCCCGCCCCACCAATCCCCACCAATCCACCGCCACCACTGTGCACCACTGTGGAGGGACGCGCGCCCCTCCGCCCATTCTACCATGCGCACCTTGACCCTGCGACTGAGGGCCCCTCTCCCCCCCCCTCCCTTCCCCCCTGGGCGCCCCCCTCCCAATCCACGCACTTTGCCACCCCAACCACCCACTGCAGACGCGCGCCCCCTTCCGCCCATCCTACATGCACCTCGCCCTGCTGCACTCAAGCACCGCACCCGCCCTCCCAAGCCACTCACACACTGCCACCCCCCACCGCCCACCATCTGTGTTGCGGGTGCGCGCGCTGCTCCGCTCATGTTTCATGCACCTCGCCCCTGCTGTGCTCAAACATTCCACCCCACTTACCCAATCCACTCACACACTGCCACCCCAAATCCCCTCCACTGCAGACGCGTGCGTTGCACCGCTCATCCCACATGCACCTCGCCCCTGCTACACCGGAGCACCCTACCCCAGCCCACCCACCCAATCCACTCACACACTGCCACCCCAAATCCCCTCGACTGCAGACGCGTGCGCTGCTCCGCTCATCCTACATGCATCTCGCGCCTGCTGCACTCGAGCGCGCCATCCTCGCCGCCAACGCCGCTTCGGTCGAGGCGGCAACAGCGTCGCTGCTCGACCTGCTGCCAGACGCCCTTGCTGAGCAGGCGAGTGGGGGTTAAGTGGGGCTTGGATTTGGGGTTGTTAGGGTGCATGGGTGCAGGCCTTGAGCCTGGTGCCATTGGGGGTGGCAACGGCGCCGCTGCTAGGTCTGCTGCCAGACACACTTGCTGAGCAGGGTGGGGTTTTAGTGGGGTGTGAACCAAGGGGTGTTACGGTTACTGTAACTGTTACTGTTTCTGTTACTGGTGATAGGGTACAGGGCTTGAGCCTGGTGCCATTCGGGGTGGCAAGTGCACCACTCGATTTGCGGTGCCAGTGCCAGACACGCCGTTGCTGAGCAGACGCGTCCACACATACACGCATGCGCGCGCACACACACACACACACATGCACAGAGATCGTTACAGAGAACTCTGAACGGCAGACCTAGATTCAGAAACCTCTAGGCTGTTTCTGGTCATCACTGAAGACACACACATGCACACACACACACACACACACACACACACACCTATGTGCTCCAAGTGCACGAACCCACACCCGCACAACAAACGCACAGCACGCACGCAGCCCCCCCCCCCCCACACACACACACCTGCGTGCTCCAAGTGCACGAACCCACACCCGCACAACAAACGCACGACACGCACGCAGGCACGGGCGCTTGGTCCGGGCGTGGCCGCGGTGTCACTCTACTCGTGCCCAACAGGTGCGATGCGCTGGTTGGTGTGAGCGAGCGTGTGCGTGCTTAGGTGTGCGTATGTGTGCCTGTGTGTGCCTGTGAGTGTGCTGTGTTGGTTGGTGTGAAGAGTGCGTGCGTGCTGCTGCATTTGCATCTTTGTGCGGGCATGTGTGTGTTTTCCTGTCTGTGATTGTTTATGCCTGTTTGTGATTGTTTATGCCTGTTTGTGCGCAAGTGTGCACGACCACGCACGAGCGCGCCCACGCAACCGCGCGCGTGTGCATGCTTGTGCGTGTTTGCGTGTGAGGACGAGTGAGCACGCGTGAGCGTGCGCACCCTCGCCACCGCGCCTGTACTCCATGCCACTCACCTGCCCCTCCCGTCCCCATTGTCACTACACTTTGCATGCACAGACGTTCCTAGCTGGGGCGCGCGCGAGGCGTCGCACTCCCCCCCCCCCCCCCCCCCTTGCTCCCTCACCCCTCCTTGTCGTCCCACCTCCCCTGCATGCACAGACGTGCCCGGCTGGGGCGCGCGAGAGGCGTCGCCCTCCCTCCCCCCTGCTCCGACAACAGCACGGCAAAGAGCGATGCCAGCGCCAACTGCGCGTCCTCCACGCCTCCACACCCTTCTACACCCACACAAACCCCTCCACACCCTCTGGAGGGTGGACACACCACTCACATTAACCTTGAACACAAACCCTCCCACAAACCCTCCACACACACACCCTCCACAGACCCTCCACACACCCTCCACACACCCTTCCACACACCCTCCACACACCCTCCCACACACACCAAACCCTCCCACACCTTGCACACCGACAACGATCCCCCTGCTCACCCCCCCTTGTCGTTCCACCTCCCCTGCATGCTCAGACGTGCTGGGCTGGGGCGCGCGCGAGGCGTCACACTCAGCACGGCGCGCCGCCGCGTCCGCGTACATGTCGCAGCGAGTGCGCCTGATGACTGCCAAGGTGGGTGGGTGTGTGGGGGGGGGGCGGGGCGCGTGCGTGCGTGCATGCAGCGTCTAGTCTTTCCCCCAGCTTGCCCCCAGTCCCTTCTCTCTTCCCATCACCTTGATTTGCCAACACCTTTCCCTTTCAAGGGTCCCAACTTATCTGCAACTAATCCCCCCCTCCCCCACAGGGTGAGGTTGCGGGTCGGTCCCCCCCTCCCCCACAGACAGGAGGGTGAGGTTGCGGGTCGGTGCAGCCGCCACGCAGAGCGCTACAAGAAGCACACACACACACACACACACACGCACACAGAGGATGCGCTCGCTGGTCAGTACAGCCGCCACGCAGAGCACTACAAGAAGCACACCACACACACACACACACACACACACACAGGAGGACGCGCTCGCTGGCCAGTACAGCCGCCATGCAGAGCACTACAAGAAGCACACCACGCACACACACACACACACACACACACAAGCACACACACACACAGGAGGACGCGCTCGCTGGTCAGTACAGCCGCCACGCAGATCACTACAAGAAGCACATGGCGACGACGCGGCGGCGCGAGGGCGCATCACATGTGCGTGTGTGTGTGTGTGTGCCTGTGTGCCTGTGTGCGACGTCGACGCCCGCGCCGTTTAGCAGCAGGGCGGACCTGGTAATGTGTGTGTGTGTGTGTGTGCGTGCGTGCGTGCGTGCGTGCGTGCGTGTGCGTGCGCGTGTGTGTGCATGTGTGCGTGTGTGTGTGTCTGCGCGCGCGCGCGCTGTTGTGCCCAGTCCCCCCTCCCCGCATACACATAGCCCTCCGTCGCGCAGGCTCCGTGAAAGGGTAGCACAGTGCGGGATGATGCGGTCAATGTACCACCGCACCACCTGTGCACCCAATGCTGCATCCAAGAATTTCCCCTCGTCATTCAAGGCCCTCTGATTGTGGAGGGGAGTGAGGACCGTGTGTGTGCCGGTCCTCACTCCTCACTGAGGACCGGCACACAAGGTGTTCAAAGGTGTTCACAAGTGAAAAGCGTGCGCTGCCGTACATAGCATCGCAGGGATACGACCGTATCCCGGTGGATACGGTGGGGATATGTCCACCGTATAGTGCGCCTGTCCTGTAGCGTGCTACCCTTGATCCTGCTGGAACATTGGAACGGATTGTGACCGTCGGCACGTGATTGTAGAGCCTCTTGGTGCTCTACCCTGATCCGCGCCTGAAGCCCCCCTGGCTCACAGTTCCAACTGACACGCTCAACAACTAACCAACTGGCAGGGCTCACAACTGACCAACTGACACGCCCCCCCCCCCTCGCGCACCACAGCTCACGTCCTCCGTGCCCGCCCCAACTGGTCTTGTCTGCCACCGCCAGCCGCTACGCGTCGCGAGCCTGCAGCCCCCATGGCTCACAGTTCCAACTGACACGCCTCGCCCCCCCCCTGCCCCCTCCCCCCCCCCTCCCTCGCGCACCACAGCTGACGTCCTCTGCGCCCGCCCCGGCTGGCCTGTCTGCCACTGCCAGCCGCCACGCGTCGCGCGCCTGCAGGCCCCATGGCTCACAGTTCCAACTAACACGCCTCGCCCCCCCCCCCCCTGCCCCCCCTCCCTGCCGCACCACAGCTGACGTCCCCTGCGCCCGCCCCAGCTGGTCTACCTGCCACCACCAGCCAGGCAACTTCGCGCGCCTGCCCCCATGGCTCACAGTTCCAACTGACACGCCTCGTTCGATCCCCCTCCCCTCCCCCCCTCCCTCGCGCACCACAGCTGACGTCATCTGCGCCCGCTCCAGCTGGCCTGTCTGCCACCGCCAGCCGCTACGCGTCGCGCATGGGCCTTGTTAAGAGTGACCATGAGGAGCAGCGCGTCTTGAACAACTTCCAGGTGGGGGGTGCGTAGTACTACCAAAAACACGAGGGTTACAATTACAACAAGCGGGGGTTACAATCACGAACACAGTCTCGGGGCAGTCTTGGTCTTGGTGGTCTTGGTGGTTGTGTGGAGTGCACATGTGTACCCCACCTGGAAGTTGCACAAGCTGAAAGTGTACTGTTCAGTACGCTTTCATCTTGAATAACTTCCAGGTGGGTGGTGGGGAGCATACAGTCAGCATGGCCAACCTGCAGGCGGTTGGGTGAGAGAGGAGGGAGAGATTGCACGCATGATGCACGCAGGCAGACTGGGCATGCCTCGCACGCATTCGTGCACACGCACAATGCACACAGAGCTGCCCCCGTCCTGTCTCTCCGCCCACCTGCCTGACTGCCTGACTGACTGACTGCTTGTGCGCTGCGTGTGTGTGTGTGTTTTGGCCACGCACACGCGCGTGCACGCACAATTACAGTTACATCGGCTTTCCAGCAAAGACTACCTCTAGTCCTAGTACCACCGCCTAGACCCAAGTCCAGTTCTGGCCCTAACAATTACTTGTGAGGGGCGGTAGCCACCAGCCGGCTGCCTGCCAACGTGTAGTCCCAGAGCAAAAAGGAGAGCTATTGTGCGACGCCTCCAAAATAGGTCCTAACTGCTTCTAGGGGATAGGGGGTCAAGTGGCGCTTGCCAATCTACTTGACCGCCGTGGTGGAGGGGCCGGCGCCTGAGGGGCAGCCGGACCGTACACCACGGCTCTCCACCCGACCCTATCCTGAGCACGCTCAAACGCCGTGTCCGAAAAAGTCTTCCAATCAGAACGAGTGCCACTAGTTTCGCCTAGCTGCTGAATCAGTAGCTTAAGAAAATAGTGTCGGGAGGAGGCTGGAGGCCGGCCTTGCTGCCGAGCCACATCCATTGTGCAGTCAAAAGTCGTACGAGGAAGACGAGAAGCCGGCATGCGCATCACATGGCCTAGCCACTGCATTGATCGCTTTGCCACAAGGCTCTCAATTTGCTCAGTGTTGCACGCCTGCCGAATATAAGTTAATCTGTGCCGGTCGACCAGGCGCACACCCAGAATGCGACGAAGGCAGTTAGAGTGGGCAACCTCCAATCGAGTCAGTTGTGTTTTAGTAGGGGCCCATGTTTCGCAGCCGTACAGAAAGTGGGGCAGCACGAAAGTGTTGTAAACCCGCATCTTAGACTGCACTTGCATCTTCTTGCTGGCCCAAATCTTATCAAAAGACGCAAACACGCCCAGCGCGCGACCGACACGCACACCGATCTCCTTTTCCACACCACCACTCTGGGTTATCCAACTCCCTAGATACTTAAATGCAGAGACGGTCTTCACTTCACCACCAGTCAGCGCAAACGTGGGCAGATCCGCGTCAAAATCTGCTGGCAAAATCATCACTTCTGTCTTGGCGGCGTTGATTTGCATGCCAAAGCTAGAGGACACTTTGTCAAGGATTTTCAGCATAAGCGCCAACTGAGCTGGGTCATGCGAGAACAAACATAAATCGTCGGCATACATCAGCATTACTATGCGCTCAACCGACGACGACAACACAGAGCCGCCGGCTCGGGTCACGACTGACACGCCAGCCCCCTCTGGCATCATGTCTAGCGCCTTTTTCACTATGTGGTCAATAAAAACATTGAACAACACAGGAGCAATGACGCACCCCTGTCGCACACCAGACGACACGGGGAATTCGTGCCCGATTTTCCCAGCCAGCCGCACGGCAGCTGCAGTGTTGGTGTGAAGATCCTCCAACAGATCAATAATGTGCGGATGAACACTTTGTAATCTAAGTACTCTCCACAGTGCCGCACGGTTTATGCAATCGTTAGCTTTAGAATAGTCGACAAATGCCACAGCCATGCATTGTTTGTACTCGGCATGTGCCGCGCTCGGCGAGCACAGAGTAAAAATCGCATCAACAGTGCCTCTGCTTTTTCTGAAACCACACTGAGCCTCATGCAACTGACCATCAACCTGCGTGGAGACGCGGTGCAGAAGTATGGCAGCGTACACTTTCCCGGCAATAGAGAGAAAGTTTATACCGCGGTAGTTACCAGGGGAGTCACGCGAACCCTTCCCCTTATATAACGGTGTGATAAAAGCAGTTTTCCATTCCCCCGGGGCTCTCCCCGACCGCCATACTGCGATGATGACCCGGTGGAGCCATGCGATGGCAGGTGGGCACCGCAACAGCATGGCGTCCAGCTGGTCACCGCCCGGAGCGGCGGCCAAGCGCAACGCTCGCACACACGCCTCCGTCTCAGCCAGGTCAGGGGGGCGCCCGTGCGCCTCGTCCACCTCTGTGGCGCGTGTGAGCTCAAACGCCGCTACATCGTTCTCCAGCTGGTTCAGGGTCTCGTCGCTGAGCTTGGACTCCCCGCCATATAGCTTGTCGAATGACTCTGTCATGGCCTTCAGCACCCCGTCTGGACCGCTGTGCAGCGCGCCCGAGACGTCCCGCATGGCAGGTGGGATCTGATGGCTGCGGCCCGCCAGCCTGTCGTACGCGCGCGCAAACTGGCGCAGATTCTTCTTGCGTAGCGTGTCTTGCGCCTCCGCCACCTACTGGCCGATCCACCTCTCCCTGTCTCACAGCTGCGTCAGCCGCGCGATTGGCGCGGTTGCGCTCTCGTTTGGCAGCAGCAGACTTGCTCCTGAGCCATGCCGAGTGCGCGCGCTGCCGGGCGTCCATGAGCCGGAGGGTGCGCTGCGACAGAGTGAACTGCCAGCCGCGCCGCCGGCGGCTGCCGCGTGGAGCGAGGTGGTTGGTGGCCACCTCGTGAATGGCAGCAGTCATCGCGTCGTATTCCGCCTGGGCATCAGCGCCCTCGGGCGGCACGGCCTCCAGCAGCCCAAAGCGATCGGACAGCTGGAGGTTGAACTCACGACGGACAGCCGGGCGCCGCAGTTGTGAAGAGTCCCATGCGCGCCGCTGAGAGCCGCCTGCATGGCTGGAGGCTCGCATGCGGAGGCGCATGGACAGTACCACCATGCGGTGATCGCTGTCCCAGGTTTGGCTCCTACGCACCCTACAGTCTGTCACCGCATGCATGCGGCGGCGCGCGACCAGGATGTAGTCCTTGACGCTGTGCAGGCGGCGCACAGAGCATGCATGCCGTCTGCTCTGTGCAACAGCCATGGGGCTGATGTGGGTGTACTGGTGCTCAGGCCTGTGGGGGTAGAGAGTGTTGGCAGCGCGCAGGCTGCATGCAGTGGCAGTGTCGAGGAGCAGGCGACCGTTCCTGCTGGCCACCGCTGGCTCCGTGAGGGGCAGGTGCTTGCCAACTCATTCGTGGTCGGACACCGAGTCCCTCCCCACTGCTGCATTGAAATCACCTGCCACGATGAGCAGATCGCGCTTGTCGTTGGCCTTGTCCGCGAGCGCCGCTACTCGAAGGTCGAAGTCGCCAGCCTGATCATCTGCCCACGGTCCGCTGCAAAGCGGGCCTGGATGAGGCGGTCGGACACCGCCTCCCAGGAGACGAGTGCCGATGCCCATGCAGGGGACAACAGCAAGCCCACCCCACGCTGCCGGTGCTCCCCACCCGACCACAGCAGCGTCCACGACGTGTCGCCCATAGCCACTTGCGTCTCCCCGGAGCCGGTCCTGCGCAGCTCCTGAAGCGCTGCAACACCGACGCTAAGCTTGGCGCAATCTTGCAACAGACTCGCCAGTTTGACCAGTCCCTCGTCCTCTGCAGGACATGTCCGCACGTTGAACGTAGCCACTCTGGTGTTCTGATTGACGACTTGGACGCGTCGCCAGGCGTGCCCCGCTACACGCGGGGACTGGGCAGGAAAAGGCTGCATGCATGGGGTGCCTTGTTTCCCCTTTGCTCGCATCCGCGGCCAGCCAGCTCAAGTCCGCGAGGCGTCCTTGGCCGTCTGTGGTGCCGGGCCGGTATGCCCTCCTTGGGTTGGCTCTACGCTACAGGGTCATCGGACTCGCGTCGTCGACACCTGGATCGCAGCGCGCCCGGGGGGTTGCCACCACCCCCCCGAGCGCACTAGTAGAACGTAGAAGCGGTGTGTTGGACTGTGCTGGACTCTCGTCTTAAAAATGAACCGATTATCCCACTATCTCGACTCGTGTAATCTATCTCGACTCGTGTAATCTTCGATTGTGAAGGTGCGCTTTGTGGGAGAGAGAGTGTGTGAGGGGAAAGAATGTCAGAGGAGGTGCAGGGGCGAGTCAGGGGGGGGTGCCGAATAGGACCACACAGTGTACATACACAATTGCCCCTCTCCTGTCTGACTGACTGACTCACTCACTGACTGCGCGTGCGCTCTGCGTGTGTGTCTGGCCACGCACACGCGCGTGCACACACACAATGTACACACAGAATTGCCTCTCATATACGAGCTCCTATGCCTGACTGACTGACTGACTGCGCGTGTGCACTGCGTGTGTGTGCCTTGCCAGGCGGTCGAGCTCATGCGCACCCGCTGCACCATTCCAGACCTGCTGCTGGACCCACAGGAGCGGCGGTGGCGCACGTTCTGCTCCAGCAACGGGCTGCAGGTGGGCGTGGGTGTGCGTGCGGGTGTGCTTGCTTGACCACAAGCACACGCCACCGCTGCTTTTAGACACGCACCACGTGCACAGCAATCAATCATGATGACAGCTGGCAGCTGGCGTCAGAGGCGTACACACAAAACCACCCACCACCCCACTTACCCTGCCCTCCCACAACACAGTAACAGTCACAGTCCAATCGGCTTTCCGGCAAAGACATATAACCCTGCCCACAACCCACACACCCACCCACCCACACCTGCGTGGTCAGAGGCACACACAAACACACACACACACACACACGTTTCCTGCCCACCCACCACATGCGACCGCCTGCCTTGACCTTGGCCCTAAGCCTAACCCCAAACCCCAACCCCTTGGGCAGGCCGACCCCTGGGGCGATGCCATGTGCGCGCGCGCCGTGAGTGCGTGGTCAGAGGCGGAGCGACAGCTCTTCATGGAGAAGTTCCTGGAGTTCCCAAAGGTGTGTGTGTGTGTGTGTGTGTACAACTGGTTGCTAGGGCCAGAACTGGGCTTGGGGCTAGGCGGTGGTACTAGGACTTTCTTTGCTGGAAAACCAACGTTACTGTTACTATTACTGTGTTGGGTGGTGTCGGGGGTGAAGGGAGGGTGAGGTGTCAAAACTGTCGTGCAACGTGGCGTACGAGGCAGCGATGCCACAACAACAATGGCTACACTCCCACCGATCCCATGTATACGGCTCTCGTGACGATGGTCGGTTTTACAGTTCGTTTGACGCTCTGGCTCTAGCTCACCCCCCACCCTCCCACCCCACCCACCCACCTCACGCCCTAAAGCCCCAAACCCTTCACTCCTGCAGCAGGGCCTGCACCGCATCTCTGCCGCACTGGCCGTCGCCGCCGCACTGGCTGCCGCACTGCCGCACTGGCTCTAGCTCACCCCCCCTCCCTCTCTCACCTCACCCACCCACCCACCCACCCACCCACCCACTGCACACCCTAAACCTCGAACCCTAAACCTTGAACCCTAAACCCAAAACCCGGAACCCGCGTGCAAGACTTCCACTGCATCTCTGCCGCACGGCCCAACCGCACCCACCCACCCACCTCACACCCTTGACCTTGAACCCTCAACCCCACACCTCCTCACCCCGCGTGCAGGACTTCCGTCGCATCTCTGCCGCGCTGCCCAACCGCACCACTGGCGAGTGCGTCGCGTTCTTCTACAAGCACCAAAAGGCAAGCGTCGGTCAGGGCTGTAGACAGGCAGGGGCGGTGACAGGCTCGTGCAGGGGAGGGAAAGGGGAGGGGGAGGGGGCAAGGGGGGGGGGGCGTGTTGGAGGCACGGGTCGATCAAGGCTGCAGACAGGCGCGCTGAGAGTCGTCGCAGCTTGTGAGCAAACCCTGATCAGGGTTCCGCTCCAGGAAGGGGGGAGTGTTCCGTACGCTCCCTCCAGCCCGTCATGCCTGTGCCCCTAAAATCGGGCCAAGGCTCTACAGTGGCTAACAGGGTTTGTATGCGCCCTCTGGCTGAGGGTGGAAACCAAGTGTGGGGTTCTCACCGGGCTTGCCTACTTCCCTGGACCGGGTGGGCAAGACAGTCTGGTGCGAGGCAGGAGCACTTTGGCACTCAACACACAGCATCACCGCCGTGTGTCAGACTTTGTTGGAGGCATTCCCGTGTCGTGATTTTTGCTGGGTGCCGTGATGTGTCACGCACTGCCACTCCCAACCCCAACGGCACGGCCTCACCAACGCTGCTCTGCTGCCCCCCGCTCGCCCCTCCCCCCCCCCTTCCCCCCTCATAGACCGAGGAGTTTGCGGGTGTTCGCCGGAAGCAGCAGCTGAAGAAGCGGCGCATGCAGGCGGACGCGCGGAAGCAATCGTACGCGCCGCTCATGGTGCGTGATCCTCTCCCGCCTGTCAGATCTGTCTGTTTGTTAGAACAGAGGGCCACTCGGGACGCTTGTGCATGCGGGCGAACACGTTCAAGCAGGCGCACGCGTCGCTCATGGTGGGCGCTCTGTGCCTTTGTACGCTCTTTTTTAAGGGGGCTGGCTGGCTTGCGCTGTGCTGGGTCGGTTTTGCGGTTTACCTGGTACCCCTTGGCCTTCCCCGCACGCTGCAGAATGATTCCGTTCCCTCCTTTCACTTGCCTGGCCCACACCACTCGAGCAGCGGGAAGTTAACGGGTGCTGCTGCTGCTGCTGCTGCTGCCCCGCAGGTCGCGCCCATCGCGCGCGGCGTGGTCACCGGTCGCGACGCGGGCGGCGGAGGCGGAGCCGACGCGTACGGCGGCGTGGGCGGCGGAGCGCGCGGTGGCGGGCGAGGTGACGGCGCTGGGCCGCGCGGCGGGCGGGGCGCCGGCCGCGGTGCTGGCGCTGGCGGTGACGGCGCCAAGCCCAAGCCTGGCACGCGCGGGGCGGCGCGCGGTGGCGCGGACAGCGTCAGCGTCGGCGTTGTAGGCGGCGCGGGCACTGGTGCGGGCGGCTTCACTTCGCAGGCGCCGCCCAATGGCGGCACCGGTGGCCTGTTTGGGGGCAGCAGCAGCAGCCTGGCGGGCATGCGCGGCGGCGCGGGTGGCGCGGGTGGCGAGGCGGACGACGGTGACGAGGACTACCATCCGGGCGGAGGTGAGGGGGTCGGGCAGCATGCACACACACACAGGTCGAATAGGGGTCTTGGCAGGTTTTGAAGGTCCGTTCACGCGCACACACACACAGGCCTTAGGAGGTCTACTATAGGTTATTGTCACATGAGCGTCCGACAGACTGTAGAATCGATAGCACGCACGCACGCACATGCACAGCACACGCACAACACACCTCTACACCACGCGCACATACATGCCACACGTGCGCACATAACGCACTCGCGTGCTGTCGCACGCACACGCCGCAGGCGACGCACCGGCAGACGCTGATTTCGTCGAGGCGGTGCGGTGCCACGGGCGAGACTTCAAGGTTTGTGTGGGGGGGCTTCGACGCTGCTGAAATAGAGGACCTCTTTGCTTGGGCAGGACGCTGCAGTCAGTCTGACGACCATTGTGTTGGGGTGTGCGGGTCGCCTGCTGGGGTGAATACAGGTTGTCGCCCGACGCCCCGCGGGTCAGAGACTGCCCCTGGCTGAGACTGCTGGTGCTGCTGCCAAACCCTGCACCCTTGCTTGCTGCCCCGCCCTGTACCCACTCCCTGCCTTCACACGTATGGGCGTATCGAGGTTCTGGGCCACGCGCCAGCGCAGGTCTGCAACGCCAGAGGCGTCCGACAGTAACAGTAGCATCGGCTTTACAACAGACATTTTCTAGTCATTAGACCATCGCCAAGATCCAAGTCGGGTTCTGGGAATAACAATCACGTGTGAGGGGGCGGGTCGCCACCAACCGGTTGCCTGCCAATACATAGTCCTGGAGCAAGAGCTATTCTGTATTATGCGACGCCTCCCGAATGCATCCTAGACTGCTTCCAGGCGTCCCACAGCCTGTGCACTCCATCCTTTACGCGCCCCGCAGGCCATTGCCCGCGCGACCCACATGCGCGGCAGCAACGCGGCCAAGCACTGGTACTACAAGCACCGCACGCGGCTGTCGCTCGATACCGTCATGGCGAGGCGCGACGCGGTGGCGGCAGGTGGCGGCGGAGGTGGCGGCGGAGGAGTTGGCTGCGGCGGCGGAGGTGTTGGCGGCGGAGGTGGCGGCGGCGGCGGCGGCGGCGCAGAATCGGGAGACGACGGGTGGGTGTGGAGTGCGGCGCTCACACTCAGTCGTGCCTCCTCGCGCATGCTTGCACCTCCAAACCCTGGCAGCCGTGACCCCAGTCCCCTGAACACGCCACCCTACCCCTGACCCTGCACACTCGCAGGTATGGCGGCGGTGCCGTGCCGGGCGGCCGTGGCGGCCGCGGCCCAGGCGTGGTGGGTGGTCGCGCAGGAGCGGGCGGCGGAGGGCGCGGCTCGTCCACGCAGCGTGTGCTGCTCGGCAGCGGGCGCGGAGGCGGGCGGGGCGGGGCAGCAGCGACAGCTGCAGCAGCAGCAGCAGCATCCGGGGGCGGCGTCGCGCGCCTTGGGCCATCAGAAGCGCTGGGTACCGGCGCGGCATCAGCGTCACCAGCGATGCTGGGGGGTGGATTCGGCATGGGGGGCGGCATGGGCGGAGGCAGCGCGCCCGACCTCATGGCGCTGCTACAGCAGCACGCAAACGCGGGCACGCTGCTGGGTGGGGCCACCGCACCCATGCTGCTGGCTTCGCTCCAGCAGCAGCAGTACCAGCAGCACCAGCAGCAGCACCAGCAGCAGCACCAGCAGCAGCACCAGGCGCAGACGCCCCTGCAGCAGGCGCACCAGGCGCATCTCAGCGCGTTGCTGGCCGCGGGCGGTGGTGGCATGGTCGGCCCTGGCGGTGTCGTCGTCGGGGGGATACACGGCAGCCTGAGCGCGCTGCTCGCAGGTGGCATGGGTGGTGGTATGGGAGGCGGGATGGGCGGTGGCGGCAACTCTGGTGCGCGCATCGCCGACCTTCAGGCGCAGCTGCACTCGGGCGGTCTTCTCTCGTGGCTTATGTCCCGGGCGGTCGCCGCTGCTGCCGCTGGGTCGCATTCTGACACACCCACGGCTGATGAGCCGCTCGCCAAACGCCGCGCTACGCCGCCTCCGCCGGGGCTCAGTCAGCACGCCAGCATGCAGGAGCTGAGCGCTGCGCTGTGTAGCCACCAGAAACAGCAGCAGCAGCAACATCAGCAGCAGCACCTGCCTGGGGGCAGCGTGCTGCACCTGTCGGGCGCAGGCGGCCTGCTGTCTGGGGCGGACCACCCGACCACGCTGCTGCTGCTTCAGCAGCAGGCGCAGCAGCAGGCGCAGCTGCAGGCGCAACAGCAGGCACAGCACGCTCATGTGCAGCACGCGCTTGCGCAGCACGCGCAGCAGCAGCAGCAGGGCGGCAGCAATGCAGCCGAGCAGGTGCCTTGGATGCTGGGCGGACGCGTGGCTGGCGGTGGGCTGCAGATGGCCGCAACTGACGCAATGAGCCTGCTCCTGAGGCAGCAGCAGCACGCGGTGGCGCAGGCGCAGGCACAGGCGCAGCATGCACACGCGCAGCATGCGCAGCAGCAACAGCAGCACGCGCAAGCGCAGCAGCAGCATCAGGGTGTGCGCGACGTGGTCGCTCTCCTGCAGCAGCGGCAGCAGCAGGCGCTGCAGGGCGGTGGCATCGGGTTGGCGCCACGCCTGTTTGGCGGCAGTGCCGCAGGCGGGGGCATAGGCGATGCCGGGGGTGGAGGTGGCAGTGTCGACGCGTCGTCGTCCCTACTGGCTGCGCTGGTGCAGCAGCAGCGGCAAGCGGCGGCGGGGGCCGGGAATCCGGCGCAGCAGCAGCAGGCGGCGCATGCGCATGCGCAGCTGGCGCGAATGCTGCAGGGGTCTCCAGACAACTCTGGCGCCGCTGCCTCGCCGTCGCCCGCCCCTCCAACCAGGCCGCCTCCAGCGGCAGGTGGTGTGGCGTGGTTGCCCGAGGCGGCAGCGCCAGCAGCTCCTGCTGGCCACCCAGCATCCGTCTATCGGCCGCAGCTGCCGGCCGGTGGCGATGCACCAGGGAGTGCGGAGCCCATGGACGTGGAACCCCACTCTGGTGCTAGGCTACCAGCGGCGTATGGCTAGGTGGCCATTTATAACAGGGCGGGGGCTCACCTCGGGGGTGACTTGACATCCACAGGGCTGCCCCCAGCCCGTTTGTAACTGTATTGACACACAGTCTGCAACGCTTGGACGCTCTTCCCTCTTGAGAAGCCAACCTCAGGGCCTGTGTGTTGCGCGTGCTGGCGCTGGAGGAGACTGCCGAGCACCCCTGCCGTGATGCGCGATGCAAAACAGCTACACCTGTATCCTGTCCAAGTCGACGGACCACCGCCTCTGTTTACCGGCACGCACGCACCACACGTGTGCAGCACCGCCCTTCACGCCTATTGCACTCCTCCCATGCAGCCTCTTGTCTCATGCATGTGGCCGTGAGAGTGTTGCTCCACCACCTGCTTCTTCACCGACGGCTACCCGTACGAGAGCGTGGCCGGCCCGAGCGGGTCGCCTCTCGGCTGCTGCGCTCTTAGCTCGTTCTCGCTGTCCAGGTCTGCCATCTCCTGCACCAGCGCCACGTTGGCCTTGTTGCGCGCAGCCTCACGCATAACCTCGCGCACCAGCAGCGCGCGCGAGTGCCCCAGCACGGTGTCACCGCCCCCTGACCCGCCAACGCCCACATGCACAAACGGGTCGCGCAGCTCGTCAAGCACCTCGCGCAGGCGAGCCTGTGTGTGTGTGTGTGTGTGTGTGTGTGTGTAGGGTTCAGGAGGTGACTGCCCAGCATGCCTTGCCTTGCGCAGGCGGACCTGCGGGTGGGGTGCGGTGCATCTCAGCATCATCATGCGGTGCATACAGGCGAGTGTGCGTGCGGGTGCGCAGCCTGCCCTCACGCTCCCTCCCTCCCCGCCGACGTCCACGCACGCACCGTGTCCCCATCTGCCGAGATCTTGCGCACGTACGTCATAAGCCAGCGTTTGTACTCGGCAGGTGACCCCAGCGCCAGGCAGCACGCGATGTTGGCCTCGAGCTGCGAGCGCTCGCGCTGCAGGTGGAGGAGTGCAAGGGAGAGTGTGTATGTGTGTGTGTGGGGTGAGTCGGGTGTGTGTGTGTGTGTTTGTGTGGTGCGGGGATTTGGTGATTGCTCGATTCTGCAGCCGTCAGTTGAGGCCAGAGCTGCCTCCCTCCCACATCGTGGCGCGTGACCCCACGTCATCGCGCGCACCTGCAGCGCCTCCCCCGCGTTGGTCGCGAGCTGCGCCAGTCCTGCAGCAGCGGTGCCGCCTGGGCCAGCAGCCCGCCCGCGGCTGCCAGCACTGCCTGTCACGCCCTGCTGCCCCTGCTGCCTCGCCGCCTCTGCCGCCAGCCGTGCGAGGTCACCCTGCTGGCCAGCCGCCGCAAACGGCAGCCCTGCAGTCGCGTGCGGTGTCGGAGGCGCACCCGCGTCCGCGAGCCGCACCCACATGGCCAGGTCAGAGTGGTAGCTGTACGCGCGGCCGCACGAGGTGACAACGACCGGGACGCCAGACAAAGAGAGGCGGACCTGGGGAGGGGGGGGGGGGGGGGGGCGGTGAAGGGCGTGTTTGCGTGTGTGTGTGTGTGGTTGCGTGTGCGCGCACGCGGCTTCCACATGCAGTGGTCATGCTGTGGGCGTTGAGAGCGCCGCGCCTGGCTGCCCTTCAACCCCACCCCCTGTACCCTGTGCCCTGAACCCTCCACTCCGAACCCCCTACTCCAAGGCCAACGCACCGTTGAGAACCACAATCACGCCACGCTCACGCCCGACCGCTCCCACTCCCTGAACCACTTGCTATTCACCCCAGCCAAGCCTCAAACGTTGCGAACGCCGCGCGCCTGACCGCCCCCCTGACCCACGTGCCCTTTGCGCAGTAACAGTAACATCAGCTTTCCAGCGAAGATAACCTTCTAGTCCTAGTACCACAACCTAGACCAAAGTCCAGTTCGGGCCCTAACAATAGCTTTTGAGGGGCGGCAGTCACCAGCCGGCTGCCTGCCAACGCATAGTCCTAGAGCAAAAAGGAGAGTTACTATGCGACGCCTCCAAAATAGCCCTCGGAGCACCCCACCCCAACCAGACCCTCACCGTTGAGAACGCCGTGCCCGGCCGCCCCGCCAGCAGCGGCGCGCAGCTCGCCTCCAGCACCCTCTTCCCAGCACACAGGTCCCACAGGCGCAGCATGCCGTCGCACGTGACACAGAGAAGCAGCCAGCCGGGGTCGCGGCCGCCTGCACGTGGGGGCATGGGTGTGCGTGGGGGAGGGTGAAGGAGGGAGGGAGTGTGCGCAGTCAAGTGCCAGGCGCTGCGGTGCGGAGCCACCGTGCAAGGGAGCGTGTGTGTGTTTGTGTGCGTTTGCCACGGTGCATGCGCTAGCGTGTGTGCGCGGTGGCATGGTGACGCGCATGTCATCATGCTGTGTGTGCGTGCCCACGTGTGCGCCATTGCCACTGCCACTGCCACTGCCACGTCCACTTCCACGGCCACTGCCTGCCCCACCTTTGCTGGGCTGCGTGAGTGCACGCCCGCCCGGCATGTCTGATGCCATGAACGCTACGGGGCTGCCGAGCTGGATGGGCGGAAGCAGGCGGCGGCCGGCGAGGCTGTAGACCTGGGGGTGGGCGGGCGGGCGCAACGGGCGACGGGCTTTGCACGTGCACGTTGGCGGGTGCACGCGCGCGTTGGCGGGTGCGTGACGGTGGTGCGCTGTAGGTATGCGAGAGAGAGCACCGACGGGCAGGCGTGCAGCGTGGCAGACGAGCCACCCACGCCACCTCTCTTCTTCACTCCGCCGCCTCCCCTCGCCTTCCCCTCCCTCGCTTTCCCACCCCTCGCCTGCCTCCCCCTGACCCCCCCCCCTGACCTCACCTGCAGCTCCCCCTCGTTCGTCGCTGCCGCCAGGTAGTGCCCACTGCCAGTGAGTGCCACCACACTGCCAGGCAGCAAGTCGCTCCACGCGTCCACGCTCCCTCTGCTGCACCGCACGGCAGCAACTGGGCAGCCGCGCGCGTCGTGCTTGCGCCCGTTTTCAACGCGCAGCGTCACGACAGAGGGGGGCTCGCCGCCAGGGGGGGGCAGGCCGTGGGAGGGAGCGGCCTCAACGCTGCGCACGCAACGCAATGTGCGCGCGCATGCGGGCATGCATGCACACGTGTGTGTGTGTGTGTGTGTGTGTGCGTGTGTGGTGGTCGATTTTACAGTCTTGTTGGACACCTTAAATGGCGTATTAGACTTGTGCTTGCGCACTCAATCCCTGAGGCATGCAGATAGCACCAGGACTAGTCCATAGAGTGTGTGTGTGTGTGTGTGTGTGTTGGGGAGGTGTCGTATGCGGTGTGACGGAGGGGAGAGACTGAGGCGCTCGCGCAGCAGCGAATCTGAACATGGAAGAACTGCACCGCGCTGATCGTGCACCCTCAACGCACACCCCTCCCCCTCCCCCACCGCCCACCGTCACCACACCCGCCCCTGCTGCTGTCCCCCCACCCACCCACCTGTGCGTCACAAGCGCTGCAACGGCCGGTGGTCTTAGCAGCAGAGACGGCCCTGCACCACCGCCACTGCCACCACCGTAGCCACCACCGCAACCGCCGCCACTGGGCATCGCAGCAGGCAGCGTTGCAGCGGCAGCGGCAGCGGGGGCGGGCGCGCCAGCAGGTGCGGCCGCGTGCGGAGCAGCTGCCGCAGCCGCTGTCGCACCGGTGGGCGTGGGCATGATGCGTGCACGCTTGGCCGGGGGGCTCGCGCCGGTGGGCGCGTTGAGAGGGGGACCGACACCTGGGCCAGGTGCAACACCGCCACTGCCACTGCCACCGCCACCGCCACCCAGCGCGCCCGTGCCCATCGCTGCCGCCGTCGCGCCAATGGGCGTGGGCGTGAGGCGGCGCGGCCCCCCTGGTGCTGCACCCGTGACACTGCCGGCAGCACTGCCACTGCCACCGCCACCCGCAACGGTGGCGTCCCCCGCTGGCGGTGGCGCCCGAAGCAGCGTTGTGGTCGTGCCCGCTGGCTGCAGGCGCGCTGCCAGGGCGGCGGACGCGGCGGGCGGTGGCCCACCTGGAATGCCCCGCGCGTGTGCAGCGCCCGCCCCACCCGCCCGCAGCTGCGCGATCGCCAGGCTGGGCGTGAGGTTGCCGCCCGCGTTGCCGTGCGTGTTGCCAGCGTACAGGCGAGAGATGAGAGCCTCAACCTTGGCAGGGCTGGCGCGGCGGCCTGAAAACAAAACACACACGGGGGCGGGGCGCGCGGGTGTTGGCAGGCAGCAGCCGGCTGGTGGCTTACCGCCCCTCACAAGTGATTGTTAGGGCCACAGTCTAGGCGGTGGGTCAAGGAGACTAGAAGATGTCTTTCCTGGAAAGCCAATGTTACTGTTACTGTTGCTGTGCACGCGGGGTGGACACGGGGGGGGGAGGGCATGGGGGAGGGCATGGGGTAGGGAGGGGGGGAGCGTCGCTCGTGAGCACCCCCCAAGCACTTAAACAGACACGGCCACGGGGTAGAGAGAGATGCGCAGCGGACGCGCTGGCAGCAGTGTGTGCACGTGCCACACGCGCGTGCATGCGCGCATGTGGGAGAGACGTGCGGGGGCAGGAGACTTCTCCTAGAGCGCCCGCCCCAGGCCGGGCATGCACACGCCGCGCTCACGCCACCCACCCAGCTCCCCTTCCTTGAACTGCACGGTCGCGACTGTGCCGTCGTATGAGCACGCGAAGAGCGCGTTGCCGTCTGGCGACCACGCAATGTCGGTGATGCCGGCCTGGGGGACGGGGGTGGGGGGTAAGGGGGGTGGTGGGTGGGTGGTCGGGGCAGCAAGGTGGTCGGGGCAGAAGGTGTGGGGAATAAGGTGTGGGGCAGAAGGTGTGGGGCAGAAGGTGTGGGGCAGAAGGTGTGGCAGTGCGCCTTGCCTTGCTCAAGGTGTGCGGGTGCCCCCCCCCCCTCAACCCCCCCCTCCCCGCTTCCCAGCTCTAAGGGCGCTGCCTGTCGGCCAGTTCCATGTGTTTGTGTGTGTTTGTGTGTGGGCAAATGCGCGCGTTGGAAAGGCCCTACTACAACAAAGCAGGGCCTTGCCAAAGTGCGCCCTTGCACACGCACGCACACACACACACGCACGCACACACACATATCACATGGTGTGGTGAAGTGGGAGGTGTGAAGTGTGTATTTGGTGGTGCGGTGAGGGATGAGGTGTGTGTGTGTGTGTGTGTGTGTTGAGGTTGCAGCGTTTTCTCTCCCGCGCACACACCTTGAAGAACTTGCTGCCACACGTGACTGGCTGTGGCTCCCCGTGCAGCCACACGGTGAAGCGCTTGTCGGTGCTGCCAAGCGCCACGATGGTCGTGAGCTGCGGCGGGTAGGGGTGGGTGGGGTGAGAGGGTGGGTGGGTGGGGAGCCCACAGGGGGCACGCTGGCTGCGTGATTGACCATCAGGCATCAGGCGGAGGAGTGCCCCCCCCCCTCCCCAACATGCTCCGCCTCGCACACATGTGAACACGCACGCACACGCACACACACATCTCTCCCCCCCCACACACACACACGCACACACACTTTTCAAACATACACACACACGCATGCACCCACCCAGCCACCAAGCCACGCCCACCTCGTCTGGGTCGCTTGAGTTTCGCGGGTGCACAAACACTGGGCTGAACTTTGCGACAACAACTGAGTTGGCGTGACCCACGAGCGAGTAGGAGGACTTCCAGTCGGAGCGTGCCACAATTGGTGACAGGTGCTTGGGCTGGTGGTAGCCGTTGGTGGCGGCGAGCAGCTGTACGGATGCGGATGCGGAGGTTGTTGGTGTTGGTGTTGCTGCTGCTGCTGTTTTTGTTTTTGTTTTTGTTTTTGTTTTTGCTTTTGTTTTTGTTGCGTGTGCTCGGTGCGTGTGAGCGCATGCTGCATGCGTGCACACAGGTGCTTTGGTTGGCTGTAGCCGTTGGTGGCAGCGAGCAGCTGTCGTAACGAGAGAGGGGTGGTGAACGTGCGAGCGTATTGCACGGGCGAGTGTGTGTGCGTGTGTGTGTGTGTGTGTGCGTGAACGCGCGTGCGGAGCGTGTGCTTGCGTGCGTGTAGGCGTGCGATTGCACGCTGCCGCGCGCACCTGGCCGTCTGGGCTCCACCCCAGACGCGAGTGGAATCCTGCCGTTGGGTTGGTCGTCACGCCCTCCTCAAAGTGTGCGACCGGCCGCTCCCAGTCGCCTACGCGCCAAACGTACACGCCGTCGTTCTCGCCCTGGGGGGGTTGGAGCAGGCGTGCGTGCGTGTGTGTGTGTGTAGGGGTGCGGGATGCGGAATGCGGGGCGCATGGGTGCGGTGTGATGGCGTGACGGCGTTACAGCTGATGTACCTGCCCCCCCCTGCCCCCCCTCCCCCTCTCCTCTCCCTCCAACCCACCAAGCCTGCCACCCCCTTCGTCCCCTCCCCCCCCCTCCTGTACCTGCGTCGCCAGGTACATGTTGAACGGGTCCCACGCCACGCCCTTAACAAATCCCTGGTGCGCGTCGATCGTGTGCACGCGGTGCCCTGACGCCACGTCCCAGATGATGACGAGGTTGTCGAGTGATGCGGACGCGAGGGAGCGGCCGTCGGGAGACCACGCGAGGTCCACGATGTTGTTCTTGTGGCCGCAAAGCTGACGCACCTGATATGGGAAAGTGGCAGCAACAGTGGCAGCGGCAGTGAGTTGTGGGCCGGGGTGCCGGGCAGGAGGAGGGAGCTCGAGCGCACGCGCAGGCCCCCCCCCCCCCCCCCCCCACCTGCGTCAAATTATCCACGTTTCGTCCCCCCCCCCCTGCCCCCCAGGGCGTGTCCACACTGGCAGTGTGTGTGTGTGTGTGTGCCACACACCTGCGTCCAGTTCTCCAAGTTTGCTGTGTCGCTCACGCCAAACATTGCGCGCGCCGGCCCCGCGCGCAGTTCGTAGATGCACACGATCTGCGCGTCGGAGCCGGTCGCGAGGAGGCTGCCCGTGCGCGAGAAGCGCGCAATGTTGATGGCACCTGCGCGCGTGTGTGGGTGCAAGCGCGTGTGCGTCGACGCGCATTTCCGTGCAGGCAGCACCGCGCGCTCGCGCTCGAGCATGTGTGAGCGTGTGCGTGAGCGTGCGCTCACTCACGTGATACTGCTGCTGCGTGCGCGTGCTCACGCATGCAGGGCTGTGCATGCGAGGCACCACCGCCTGTACCCTCCCCCCCTCATATGTACCCACCAGTGTCGGCGAGCGTGGCAAGGCAGCGTGGCACCGAGGTGTCGAGCTCCTTGGCCTCTATCAGCATCGCTTGCGCATTCCAGATGCGCACCTGTGCGGGCATGACGCGCACGTGTGTGTGTGTGGGGGGAGTGGGTGGGGGGTGGGGTGGGGGAGGCGTGCACTGTCAGGACCCATGCACACAGCACCACCCCATTTGTCCCACACGATGTGCATGTGAACTCCGAGTATGTGTGTTTGCACGCGTGTGTGTGTGTGTATGTGTGTGTGTGTTTGCTCACGCATGTGTGTGTTTGTGTGTGTGCGCGTGTGCGCGTGCGTGTGTTGAAGTGGAACACGCCTTCGCCGCCGGCGTGTCTGCGCCCTCGTTCAAGTGTTCAGGGGGCGCGCACCTTGTTGTCCTGGCCGCACGTCGCGACACGGCTGCCGGTCGCGTCGACATCGATGGCGAAGATGGGGCAGCCTATGTGTGCACGGCAGATGGGCACGCGAGCGCATGCGTGCGGGTGGGTGTGAGGGTGGGTGTGCATGCACGCACGAGTCCCCCCATGCGAACGCACGCCGTGTGCATGGGCGGGCCCACATGCAAGCTGCCCCACGCCCCCGTTCTTCCATGTACACCTGTACCCCTGGCACGCCGCCTCACCATCGTGGTTCACCCACGGCACCTTGTCCACGATCATGGTGACTGTGGCAAACTGTGGCTGGTGCCACCTGCTATGTGTGCTGTGCGAGCCAGATCTGCCACCACCCTGCCCTGTCACGCCAGAACACGGGGCGCAGTCGGTTAAGGCGCACTGCTTCTTCTTCTGCTGCTGCTGCTGCGACTAAGGCGCACTGCTGCTTCTGCAAAATTGGAATCGAGGACAAACCAGACCAGGATTTGCGCCGTATCTCTGCCTCCCTTGCCTGTCCTCGCCACGACCGCTGTGTCGTGGTGTCGGTGACAGTAGTTGTGTTGCCCGTGGCAGTGGTGGGGCATTCAATTTTTTGCGGGGGCATTCCCCACTAGCGTGGGCATGGGCATCATCCAGGGAGGCATGGGGACCCCGGAAGGCGAGAGAGCTCGTTTTGGTGCCACCTAGTGTTTACCGGTGGGCAGAGAGTCATGGATCGTCGACGCAGCAGCCCGCCACGCGGGCGTGGACCTCCCCCGCCCCCTCCCCCGCCCCACCGCATGCACGCAACGGCCGCGTTCAGGGACCCACGCGGCGGTGACCCCTTCAGAGACGATGATGATCGGGAGTATGGAGGCGGAGTGAGGCGGGACCGATCGCCCGATTACCGCCGTGGTGGTGGCTCTCCGCCGCCAAATAAGCGCCACAGGGGAGGGGGCGGCCGCGACGATCCGCATGACCGATTGTGGGTGGCCCTAAGCGCTGTGCAGTCGGGCGGGGGGGGGGCAGTGCATGCATGTGCATGTGGCACCTCATGCAACCCATGCCCTTACCCAACGCGCGTCCGCATGCATGCATGTATGCATGCAGCGGCGGCAGCCCAGGGGGCAGACCACGCTCTCCTCGCCGCGGAGACGACCGCCGTGGACACAGGTTGGGCCGCTGCACTGCACGCGCGTGGGGAGTGGGTCGGGAGAGCTCCTTGCATGCCGGCCGCCCCAGCGTGTGTGCGTGCGTGCGTGCATGTGCATGCCCGTGTCTCGTGTTGCACAGCAGCTGTGCCGCTGCGTGCACGCGCGTTGGGACGGCAGCACAGATCGAGGGTGACAGCATGCCATCCGAATGCTCCGGGTCTCATGATCACATCGATAGGGGCAGCAACCTCGCGAGCTACTCCCCAGAGCCCCCCCCCCCGACGCTCGCATGCCTCGCACGCTGCAGGGACGAGAAGCGCCTGATGACGTTCAAGGAGTTCCTCATGGACCAGCCAGACGACCCCGGGCCCGAGGAGGCGCAGGCGCGCTACCGGTCCTACACGGTCAGCTTTCTCGGGGGGGAGATCAAGGCGGAGTTTGCGGCGCGCAAGGACGACGAGCAGTGAGTGGGGTCGTGATGAGGCTCGATGCGTGCCGCATGCTGGTAGCTAGGCCGGTAGAGCAGACACGAGCACGTGTTGGGGCAGCAGCGGTCGGGCGCTGGGGCGTGCGAGGAACGCCATCCGCCTGACCCCCCCCCCCTTTCCGCGCCATTGCAGGCTCCGCAACATGTTTGACCCGCGCGCGTACGAGCGCCTGCTGTCCAAGCGCAACGTCGAGGCGATTGTGTCGGCTGCATCGTTTGCGAAGGACCTGCTGGACGGGCAGCTCGACCCGTCGGCGCCAGTGTTCAACCAAGGCGCGCTCGGAATGGCGCCACCTGGAATTGGTGGCGGTGGCGCAGACACGGGCGTCGTGGTTGCAGCAGTGTGTGCCAAGGGCGAGGATGCCAAGGGTGCGGGCGAGGGTGGGGACGAGGGCGAGGGCAAGGCGGACGCTGGCGCACCCGCAGAGGCAGCTGCTGATGGCGAGGCGGAGCGTGCTGCGGACGACAGCGCGGCGGGCGGCGGCACTGGCACTGGCGGCGGCACTGGCATTGGCGCTGACACTGGCGATGCGGAGGGGGGCGGTGTCGTGGGCGGTGACGCGGGTGGTGACGCGGGCGGCGACGCTGCGGCTGCGCCCGCGCCCATGGCTGTGGATGTCACTGTCAGCAAGGACAAGGACAGTGACAAGGGTAAGGACGTCGCGGCCTCAGCAAAGGCAAGCAGGGACGGGAAGGACGGCAAGGGCGAGGGTGCGGCCAGGGAGGGCGATGGCCCAGCCCCCGCCACCAAGGCCGTGTTTGCTCCGTCTGTGTTCTGGTCACCGTCGCGCGTGGCGGCCGACCTGCGGCTGGCACGCCAGCTGGTGAAGAAGCTCGACGGAGAGAAGGGCCTCGAGCGATGCCCGCTGTTGGCGGCGTTGGGCGAGGAGCCGTCCGGGCCCGTCGCAGGCGCCACTGCCGATGCTGGCGGCGGTGGTGGCGAGGGGGGCGAGGGCGGTGCGGGTGCTCCCCCGCGCGCCACTGACGCCGGCGACGCCGCTGCTGCTGTCGGAACTGGCGACGCGCAGCCAATGGACACAGACGGCGATAAGCAGGCGACGGCGTCGGCAGCGGGCGGGGCGGCTGAGGGCACGGACCCGGGCGATGCGCGCGGCGGCAGCGCTGGCGGCGGCGCGTTGCCTGGCCCTCCGTCCGCGCCCGCGCCCGCCACCGCGCCCGCCACCGCCACCCCTGGTGACCAGGAGCCTCTCCCTGTCGTGGACGCGTCCAACGTGGACGATTCGCTGGTCACGCTCGACCTGCTGCTCACCTACCTGTGGCGCGTGCACGGAGTCGACTACTACGCGGGCTACGAGCTCACCGCACACGAGTTTGGGCAACGCGACAGCAGCTGCAGGTGCGCACGTGGGGTGTGCGTGCGTGCATGCGTGCGTGTGCATGTGTGTGTGCCACCACGTTTGCTGTTCTCTCTCGCGCACGTCGCCCCTCCGCCCTCCCCTTCCCACAGCATGCCCCCCCCCAAACAACCCTCACACACCCCTGCACACCACAGGATCCTGCGTGGGCCGCGCCCCCCCGCGCCCGGCGCAGCTGCCGGCGAGCCCGACAGCGATGCCGATGCCGAGCGCGCGCGCCAGCTGTCCCTCGTACGGCGCACCGTTGACGAGCCGCTGACGGCGCGCCTGGCGGGCGGCGACCCGCTCGAGGCGCGGTGCGAGCGCAAGAAGGTGGGAGAGTGTGTGTGTGTGTGTGTGTGTGTGTGTGCATGCGCTGCATGTGCTGGGTAGGCGTGGCCAGGCACCTGGGCAGGCGCAACGCTGGGCGTGCCTGCCTTCTCTCCCCCGGTGTGCAGGCATGCAGGCATGCAGGCAGACGCGCACACACGCTGACCCTGGCTGTTGCACCGCAGGTGGAGGCTGCGATCGACGCGTGGGTGGAGGACCAGGTCGTGATGCACGCGGAGAACAAGTGGGTGGGGGTGACACAGTTGGGGGTGTCCCTGGTGCTGTGGAGCATGCGCACATTCACACACGTGTTACTGGCAGTATATTGCGCAAGACCCTTCGCCCTGTCTGTTGCTCCTGCTGCATCCTTCTCCACCGCGCCCCCCCCTCCCTGACGCGCCCTGCCCACCCGCCCGCACCCCGCCCGCTCGCAGGTGGGGCAACAAGCTGAGCACCAAGCTGTTCATGGCCAAGAAGTTTGTGCTCAAGCACGTGCGCAGCAAGCAGGAGGACAAGCTGCTCGCAGAGAAGGAGAGCATCTACGACACCCTCTATTTTGACAACTTTAAGGCATTCAAGGACGACGAGGCGGCACGCGCGGCGCAGCACGAGGGTGGAGAGCACCACGGACGCGGCGGCGGCGGCGGCGGCGGACAGGGGCACCGCGGAGGAGGAGGCATGCGCGGAGGCGGAGGGGGTGGCGGCCGCTTCCCCCTGCCGATGATGATGCCTGGCATGCGCGGCGGCCCGCGCGGTGGCGGCCCCCCCCCGCCGCCGCCGCCGCCTCCTCCGATGATGATGGCGCATGGGGGGCCGATGGTGCCGATGCCGATGCCGATGGGCGGGCCCATGGGCCCGATGCTGCTAATCCCTGCTGGTGGCGCGCCGATGATGGCGCCAATGATGGGCATGCGTGGCGGCCCTGTAGGGCGGGCGGGCCCAGGCGGCGGACCGCGCGGAGGTGGCTTTGGTGGCCCAATGGGCGGCGGGCGCGGTGGCCCGATGGGGGGCGGGCGCGGCCCAGGCGGCCGCTTCGGTGGCCCTGGTGGCATGCGTGAGTACTACGACCTCGACAACCCGCAGAACAACCGCGCGGTGTTGGACTATGGTGACCTTTGATGGCGAGCGGACGGACGCCTGACACGCACGACCGTCATCTTGCGAGTGCTCTGCGCGGGCGCGGACAGGACGCCCCCGTGGACGCAGTTGTATGCAGCTGCCTAGGTAACTGTAGAGCGGACTTGTACGGGCTGGTGCCCGCGCTAGCTATAGTGCAGCCTGCAGCTGGTGTCGTGCTAGCAAGGTTGTGCCAGTGCGTGCATGCCATCTGCGTGTCCCACCCCTGCCCCACTACGCGCGCGGTGTAACCCATAATGGATGATGAAACCCAGCCACAGAATGCGCCGACGCAGGTGGGCGCGCCACAGGTTGCCGACGCCGGCCACAGCGGTGCCCTTGCGGGGGTGCTCGCTGTGGTGCAGGCGCAGGCGCAACAGATTGCGTCCCCGGTGGATGTGGTGAGCCTCCTGGTGAGCCGCGTCCCTGGGGCGCCCATGCAGATGCCGCATGCAGAGCCCGCCCGCGCGCGGGCCGGCCATGCGGCCCACAGTGCGGCGCCCCGCGCTGCGCCTGCTGCCGAGGCTGCTCAGCCTGCCCGGCCCGCTGCTGCTGCCGCCCCTGTGGCGTCGGCGGGGGGGGGGCCGGCGACGGAGCGGCCTGCGTCGGGCGCCACGCGTGCCGCATCTGCGCGCGGCCCCTCCCGCCGGGGGGGGCTGCCTGCGCGTGTGGGCGACACGTCGCTGCGCCGCAGCTTCGTGCTGTCCATCCCGGTGGCACGCGGCGCCAACTGGTTCCTCGCGGGCGGTGGCAGGCGGATGGATGAAGAGGAGGCGACGGCGGCGGCGGCGGAGCGGATCGCTGCAGCTGCCGAGGACGGCACCAGCCTGCCTGGCTACGGATGTCGTGCGCTTCCTCTACGGCGGCACCGGCCGGCGGGAGCCGGCTGATGGTGGCGTCGTGTCCGCGTCGCTCCTCAACGCCAAGCCTGCCGTCGGGGGCATCGGCGTGGAGCCACGCGGGGGCGGTGTGCTGCGTGTGCTCTTCACCGTGGCGTCTGACGCCGTGGCCGACACTGTCGTGCGCTGGCGCCACGAGCTGCGCCGCTGCGTGGACTCGACTGCAGTCTTCGACGTCCTCAGTGACCGCGAGGAGGCGCAGCACCAGGCGCTGTGGCCCGCTTTCCTCGCCGCCAAGGTTGCGGGGAAGCGGGCGCAGTTCCACCGCGCGCGCCTCGTCGTTGACGGCGAGCGGGTGCCTGCACCTGCTTGCTAGATGGCATTCCCTCTGGGGGTGTTTTTGAAGGGGAGGTGGCGCCACACGCGTGCGGTGGCGGGTGCGGTGTGGTCGCTGAGTAGAGTGCTGCGGCGGGTGTGCTACTAGCCCCGCTTTCGGTGGTCTGGGGGAGGGCTTTTTGGTCCCTTCATGGTTTTATACCTTGGGTCTGCCCTCTGGCCATTTGAGGGGCTGGGCGTGCAGCCTGCACAGTGGTGCTGCTTGCTTGGCGCCCGCCACCAAGTGTGGATGGCGTTACCGTGGGCTACTTAGCTTGACCTTTTGTGGGCCTTGAGCCTTGTTTCTCTAAGTCCCACTGGAGCTTTGGAACCGTACGTGTGACCGCCAGAAGTGGATTGTAAAACTCTCATCATCATCATCATGATGCCTCTGGGGGTGTTTTTGAAGGGGAGGTGGCGCCACACGCATGCGGTGGCGGGTGCGGTGTGGTCGCTGAGTAGAGTGCTGCGGCGGGTGTGCTACTAGCCCCGCTTCCGGTGGTCTGGGGGAGGGCTTTTTGGTCCCTTCATGGTTTTATACCTTGGGTCCGCCCTCTGGCCATTTGAGGGGCTGGGTGTGCAGCCTGCACAGTGGTGCTGCTTGCTTGGCGCCCGCCACCAAGTGTGGATGGCGTTACCGTGGGCTACTTGTAGTTTGACCTTTTGTGGGCCTTGAGCCTTGTTTCTCTAAGTCCCACTGGAGCTTTGGAACCGTACGTGTGACCGCCAGAAGTGGATTGTAACCAAACATCATCATGCCTAGCCGCTATATCTTCAGAAAATCTACTGCTAAAACCTGCTCAACCCTAAAACCCTCCCTATTTACTGCGATGTTGCAGTGTCACTTGTAGCTCTGCAACCTCTTGCAACCTCTTGTGGCGGCGTTTGCCACGTACGCGACCACGAGTTGTTTGCCTCTGCCGCTTCAGCACACACGGCTGCTCCTGAAGGCGGCTCCAGCATGCCGCCTCTAGGGGCAGCCAGCGATCTCTCACATGGCGAGGGGGAGACGTGCATCGACAGCAGCGAATCTAGTGGGCTTGGGACAGTAGACCGCGGGGATTTGGCAGACGAGGACCACATGAACATCTCTTTCGGAAACGTGTGCGGAATAGCTGCTGCGATAGCTGCGGCGCGTGCGCAGTCAGGAGCCAGCGAGGTTTCCCCTCCTCGCCAGCGAGAGAGGTCTCCAGCGCAATCCCTCTCATGCAACAGGATCGCACACCTACCGCAACAGCTTTCTCCAAGCGCATCGCTGAGCCTCGCACCTCTACGCGAAGAGTGAGTGCACGCCGTGTGATTGCAAGCTCACCGTCAGTAGCACTGCAGCATGGCGCATGAAGAGGTGCTGAACAGCATGGATCGCTGTCGCTGGCATGGATGGCTGCAGGGAGGCGCAGAGTGCTAACATCACCACCACATCACCCACCACCAGGTTCAGCTTCCCGAGCGAACCAGGCGATGCTCCAGGTTGTGCCACACGCGTGTACGGCACGCTGCAGCGCAGCAGCTCCTTGGGTCAGCACGTGGACCGCGCGGGCAGCCCGCCGTGGCTGGCAGAGCGACTGCAGCCGCTGGGTGGCAACAACAGTCCAAAGCAGCAGCACGCAGCGGTGGCCGGGCACCCACTCGCGTTGGGCAGCAGCAGCAGCAGCTGCAGCAGCGTCTCTCCCACGTGCCACGTGCGCCGTTGGCTGGTTTGCACCAGCAGCCTGCCCACCTCCAGGTATGAGCACGAGTACGCGTGCGATGCGGCCGCCGCCAGCAGCCTCGGCACGCGCCGAGTGCTGAATGCCGGGAGCGACGGCCTCGAAAGCGGAAGTGGGCGCAGCAGCGGGGGCGCTGCTGGAGCTGGCAGCCGGTCGCCGCCAAGCCCACAGCCACGGGCACAGCCACAACCACAGCCACAGGCGCCCTACGACGAGGACCTCGCGCAGCTGCGCGCGCACGCTGTGATGGTGTCGCGTGCGAGGAACGCGTCTCTGGCTGACGTCATGGCGTCGCTGCTGAGGCGGGTGGTGCGCACGTGAGAGGGAGGCCGTCGCGGCGCACACGCGCACGCGCACGCAGCGCCGGCAGCCGGCGACGGGCCGCAGCAGCGGTAACAGCAGCGTGTGCGCCGTGCCCCATGGTGGTGCTTGAGCGGCAGACGGTGGGGCCCTACAGTGCCCCCTCCCCCCCCCTTCCCTCTCGCTGTCTATATAGGTGGTAGGCAGGCAGCGAGCGAGCAGCTCAATGCCACGCATTTAGTACATACATACAGACATTCAAACACATACATACAGATGTAGGCCTGAAGAGTGCGCCATCCATGCGCACGATGTTGAGCAAGGAGATGTCAGACGGGATTGCAGACGTGAGCAGCAGTGGGCTCGATGCTCTGAGGAGGCGCGGCCATGCAGCTGCAGCAGGCGATGCAGTGAGGGATGGGATGGGCCTGCGTGCATTCCTGAAGGGCAGGCTGATGCAGCTCCTGCCACCTGCCCTGTTGTGTGCATCCCTGCTGCACTTGGTGGCTTGGTGGCTGTTTCAGGATTCTGAATGTTCATACCCGTGTGAGGCCACACTCGTGAAACCGCTAGGAAGCGCGCTGCTAAAGCCCAACTTCCATCCTGGCCATCGCGGCCCCCTCTCCATCACTACCCCCATGAAGCCAGGCACCATGAAGATCTGCTGCATTGGTGCTGGATACGTGGGAGGTGGGGAGCTAGACTGCGCGGCTGCGCGACACCTGCACCTGTCCCCTGCGCTGACTTGCATGCCCTCATGCCACGCAGGCCCCACCATGGCCATGATCGCCTTGAAGTGCCCCGAGATCGAGGTCGTCGTCGTCGACATCAACGAAGCTCACATCCTTGCATGGAACAGCGAGCTGCCCATCTGCATGCTGCGGCACGCGCGCAAAAAAAAACCGTCGATCCTCAACCCAAGCCCCAACCCCCAAGCCCCGGACCACAACCTGAAACCAAACCCCAAACCCTGAAGCCCCAAACCTTTTACCCCAAACGACACCCTGCACACCTTAAGGGTTGAGTAACCCCAAACACCTAAACACAAGCCTGGAGACAGTAGGGGATCGGGAGGAACAATTGACCTGAAGCGAACGATGTTTTGAATTAGGAGTCGATGAGGCAGCCACGATAGTGGCGGGAACCCAAGCGAGGGTCCCCGAGGAGCTGCGGTGCACTGTGGCTTTTGAAGTGCACCGCAGCTGGCGCACCTGGGAAATGCCCACGCTGGGTCTCACACGTGACAGCTGCCTTGAAGATGACGATCTCAAAACAGAGTATGCAGCAGGAACATATTAATCCGCTATAACCGCCGCCAGTCGGCACAGCCGGCGTGGTTGGCCTCAAAGGCCAGGAGGAGGACGGTCCTTTCCTATACGCTCCTTGCCAGACATGTCCCTCAGGGACTTGTTTGGGTCTAAACTAGCCGGCGGGAGCGGTGGTCTAGACGGCAGGTAACCGGCTGGTGGCTATCGTCCTTCACAGGGCGGTAGCACTAGGACTAGTGTTGTCTTAGCTGGAATGCCATGTAACTGTAATAACCGGGGGGGCAAGCTTGCTCTCTAACCTATTACCAAATCCCACACTGTCGGTCACTACCGACAGCCTTTTCCAGCCCCTTTTTAGGCAGTGAGGCTTAGGGATGTGCCCCTCACCGAGCCTCCTGTGCCTCCCCCCTACAGCAAGGGGGGGCTTGCGACACGTGCCATGTCGTACTCGGTGCAACAAAAAGGGGTCGGCTTTTGGTTGGAGCCGGGTTAAGGGTAAAAGGTTGAGAATCCTGTGTATGCTGGTTGAAGTCCCAGTTAGAAAACCCCGGAACACGTAAGAGGTTGCTGCCCGGCTTAATTTACTTTCCGGCCACGTCTTGGCCTGTCTCCCCACGGGATCTCTCTCTTGGCGTTTGGCAGTGAACCTGCCTCGCGTTTCTGTTTCCCAACATGCGCTCACCTACTTCAACAAGCATTTGCTGCTGCTGCGGTAGGGGACCTGGGGGCGCGCCCACGCTCTTTACAGAGTTTGGGTTCCCTACCACCAACAGCCAGCCATCTCAGTAAGGTGCGCGGGCCATACGTGCCGAGCACGGTCTTAAACGCCTCTAGAGGTGTCCCTGACCCTGTAACATCCACCAAACCCTAGGCCCCAAATACACAGACCCACCACACACATACACCACTTCTAGCCAGCACCCAGCACCCAGCACCCAGCACCCGAACACTAAGCACACACCCCAGGTCCAGCTTCCTGAGCGAGCGAGCCAGGCGATGCTCCAGGTGATGTACGCGCTGCAGTGCAGCAACTCTTTGGCTCAGTGGAACAACACAGGCAGCCTGCCGTGGCTGGCCGTGCACCTACAGCAGCTGGGTGGCAACGACAGCCCAAAGCAGCAGCACACGGCAGTGGCCAGGCACCCACTTGCATTGGGCAGCAAGCGGCAGCAGCAGCAGCGTGACCAAGAGCACGAGAACGCGTGCGATGCGGCTGCCGCTAGCAGCCTCGGCACGCGCACAGTGGTGTCGCGTGCAAGGAACGCGTCTGTGGCTGACGTCATGGCGTACCTGCTGAGGTTGCTGAGGCGGGCGGTGCGCACAAGAGAGGGAGGCCATGGCGGCGCACACGCACACGCGCACGCGCACGCAGCGCCGGCAGCCGGCGACGGGGCGTGGTAACAGCAGCGCGTGCGCCATGGCCCATGGTGGTGCTTGAGCAGCAGACGGTGGGGCCCTACAGTGCCCCCTCCCCCCCCCTCCCTCTCGCTGTCTATATAGGTAGCAGGCAGGCACCGGGTTGTACGGGACATTATTTGTTCTGGGGTACGGTACCGCCCCTCACAAGTAATTGTAGGGGCCAGAACTGGACTTGGGTCTAGGCGGTGGTACTAGGACTAGAGGTAGTCTTTGCTGGAAAGCCGATGTAACTGTAACTGTAACTGTTCGGTACCACGTCCTGCGTCCTGACAGTACGCTGGGGTGCGTACTGCAGGACGCGATCGGCGGCAGCACCAGACGCCTTTACTTGCCACACATAAACGGCCACGGCCATAAATTCCTGGCTGCTGCACCGATTCGGACGATTCGACATATGATGGAGAGCTTATAACAAGGGCTTTCCAAGGGACTGCTTGGGTCGTCAATCCGTTGAGGAGCGACGGAGTTGTGTGTGACGTGGTGTGGGCACTTAGTCGCTCGCGCCATACTCTCGCCGCCCGCGTCCTTGTACTGCGTCCTGGAGTACCGTCCTACGTCCTACGTACAGTCAGGAAGCTGACCCCCCCTCGGGACGAGCGTACCGTGCAACCCTGGGCAGGCTGCAGCGAGCGAGCAGCTCAATGCCACGCATTTATATAGTACATACATGGCCACCCCCACCCAAGTTGGCCTCACAAGTCGGACATTTCCGAAAACGCCCAAACGGCCTCCCAACGACGCCCCGCCGCCACCCGCGGCACCCAAGATGTGTGTTGGGATGAGATTAGGCTTGTGGGGCCGTCGCGGGGCCTGGGGAGAGGCGGGGACGTGCGCGCTGTGGGAGGGGCGCCCTCACTGCATGGGCGCATGCAACTTTCCGGCCACCATGCGCGGCCAAAACTGCATGCCCGGACCTAATTCCAGCGCCGCGAGCTTGCTACGTATACCAATAAGGTTGCCTCAGGCGCCGAAGCGCGCGGTCTCGTCTGCGTGACGCCCATGGTGTGTGAATATTCCAAACTTCGGAGGCGTCGTTCTCGGCCTAGGAGGCACCCCCCGGACCTCATTCCACAGCCCAGAGCTTGAAAAATGTACCATTGAGTTCGTGTTTGAAGGGAGTCGCGTGAAGTTGCGTGTGCGCGCGTCCAGACGCCGAAAAGTGCTGCCTCACTTGAAAGCACACCAAGTGAGGCGGCACATTTCGGCGTCTGGACGCGCGCACAAACAACGTCATGCAACGCCCATCAAACACGAACTAAATGGTACAATTTGAAAGCTCTGGGCTGTGGAATGAGGTCTGGGGATGCCCCGTGGGCCGAGAACGACGTCTCTAAAGTTTGTGCTTCCGACTTTGTGACACTTGTGAGGCCAACTTGGGTGGGGGTGGCCACATACAGACATTCAAACACATACATACAGATGCAGGCCTGAAGAGTGCGCCATCCATGCGCACGATGTTGAGCAAGGAGATGTCAGACGGGATTGCAGATGTGAGCAGCAGTGGGCTTGATGCTCTGAGGAGGCGCGGCCGTGCAGCTGCAGCAGCCGATGCAGTGAGGGATGGGATGGGCCTGCGTGCATTCCTGAAGGGCAGGCTGATGCAGCTCCTGCCACCTGCCCTGTTGTGTGCATCCCTGCTGCACTTGGTGGCTTGGTGGCTGTTTCAGGATTCTGAATGTTCATACCCGTGTGAGGCCACACTCGTGAAACCGCTAGGTAGCGCGCTGCTAGAGCCCAACTTCCATCCTGGCCATCGCGGCCCCCCCTCTCCATCACTACCCCCATAAAACCAGGCACCATGAAGATCTGCTGCATTGGTGCTGGATACGTGGGAGGTGGGGAGCTAGACTGCGCGGCTGCGCGACACCTGCACCTGTCCCCTGCGCTGACTTGCATGCCCTCATGCCACGCAGGCCCCACCATGGCCATGATCGCCCTGAAGTGCCCCGAGATCGAGGTCGTCGTCGTCGATATCAACGAAGCTCGCATCCTTGCATGGAACAGCGACAAGCTGCCCATCTACGAGCCTGGCCTGGACGAGGTCGTCAAGGCGTGCCGCGGCAGGAACCTGTTCTTCTCCACGGACACCACCAAGCACGTCGGCGAGGCAGACATCGTGTTTGTCAGGTGCGGACTCTGTGAGCTGTTTGCACGGCCCCCATGCACCCGCGCCTCACCACCGCTTGCGCACCCTCCGCATGCCGTGAATCCACGCACACTCCCGACCCATGTGAGGGAGCGTGGGCACGAGGAGCGAGGCACTGGGGGCGGTCCCATAGATCTCGACGTCCCATGTAACTTGTTTGTTCAAACAACCCCGCAGCGTCAACACGCCCACCAAGACCAGCGGCATTGGCGCTGGCAAGGCCGCTGACCTGACGTACTGGGAGGGCGCGGCGCGTATGATTGCCTCGTGCTCGACCTCTTCCAAGATCATCGTGGAGAAGTCCACGGTGCCTGTCAAGACGGCCGAGGCTATCCACAAGGTGGGGTGGCCAGCGATTGGTAGGGGAGGATGGTACGATACCAGGTATGGGCTGGAGGGGAGGGAGGCCTGTGGGTGGGAGCTGCGGCTGTCGCATGGACCTCGGACGCCCCACCTGCCATGCAGTACGCACCCATGTACACATGCGCACGCACACATGCACACACACGTGTACATGCACACACACAAGCATACACACACACACACACACACAGGCGCACGCACATGCGCAGACGCGACAAACCTGTGCATGATCAAACGTGTGTCCCTGATGGACACACCGCGTGTCCCTGATGGACACACGCGCATACACACACACACACGCCGCCCCTGCGTAGGTGCTGACCCGCAACTGCAGCGACCCCAACGTCCACTTTGAGATCCTGTCTAACCCGGAGTTCCTGGCAGAGGGCACCGCCATTGCGGACCTGACGAACCCAGACCGGGTGCGTGTGTGGGAGGAGTGGTCGCGCGAGGGTCATCGTGTGTGTGTGTGCGTGTGTGTGTGTGTGTGTGACGCAGCGACAGGGACAGCTCGCCTTGTACCGCACGCATAATGTGCATCTCGTAAAGGGCGAGGGGTGTGCCACCGCCCCTGACTCACCACACACACACCACACGCCACGCTCTCGCCCAGGTCCTAATTGGTGGCCAGGAGACTGAGACCGGCCAGGCGGCCATCGCCAAGCTGAAGTGGGTGTATGAGCACTGGATCCCGAGCGAGCGCGTGCTGACCGCCAACCTGTGGTCCGCTGAGCTCGCCAAGCTCACCGCCAACGCGTTCCTCGCCCAGCGCATCTCGTCGATCAACGCTATTTCGGCGCTGTGCGAGACGACCGGCGCAGACGTGCAGCAGGTGGGTTGAGGCTGAGACAGCAGGGGTGGGTGGGTCGAGGTGGAGGTGGGGGTGGAGACGGAGGAGGCTGGCACAAGGCTGGCAGGGGGGAGAATTGGCGACACAGGTGGAATGCTGCCGCTGGGGAGGCTGATGGGACTTGGTGCAGCGTGCGTGTGGCACCACATGTTGCTTGCTGGCACGGCGCTGCAACGCAAGCCAGCGCTCACCACCAGCCCACGCACACATATCTGCCCCACCCCTCATACGCGCGCGCCCACTTGACCACCCTTGTCCCCTCCTTCCCTCGCGCAGGTCGCGCACGCCATCGGCACTGACTCGCGCATCGGCCCCAAGTTCCTCAACGCGTCGGTCGGCTTTGGCGGGTCGTGCTTCCAGAAGGACATCCTCAACCTGTGCTACGTGTGCGAGAGCGTCGGGCTCAAGGAGGTCGCAGACTACTGGTTCCAGGTCGTGTCGATGAACGACTACCAGAAGAACAGGTGGGGGAGGGGGGGAGCGGGTGTGGGGTGGGTGTACGCTCGAGGGGCAGGCGCATTGATCTGGCCGCTGCAATGATCTCACGCTCAGGTGGGCCGTGTGCGTTTGTGCATGGGTGGAGTGGACAGCGTACGCTGGCATACGTACAAAGAAATGACAGACGCACACGCACACCCACGCATACCCACACCCTGTGACCACACTCAAAACGTGTGCGCTCACCCCCTCAAGGTTTGTCGAGCGCGTCATCTCTTCGATGTTCAACACCGTCAAGAACAAGAAGGTCGCGATCTTCGGGTTTGCGTTCAAGAAGGACACGAGCGACACGCGCGAGACGCCCGCGATCGACGTGTGCAAGGTGCGCAGCCGTCGTTGGGTGGCCACACCTGCAAAACGTCCTACATGCACGCACGCCACCTACAACCCTACATCCTCGACGTTACGGGCCAAGGTGACCCCCCCCCTTATCCCCCACCCTCCTGACCCCTCTCGCCCCACCTGCGCGCAGGGCCTCATCCGCGACGGTGGCAAGTGCTGCGTGTACGACCCCGAGGTCACGACCGACCAGATCCTGCGCGACATGTCGACGCCCAAGTTTGAGTGGGACAGGCCCAACTACTCGCGCTCGTCAACGCACTTCCTGGAGAACGTGCAGGTGGGTGGGGGTGGGGGTGGATGGGCACGTGGCGTGCAGGCGGGCACGTGTGAGCAAGGCCGCACGTGCGACGCGCGATGCTCTACATGCGCGCCAACCTTCCGCCTCCCATGCACAGCAGCGTCCCCTGCGGGGCACGCCTCCCCGCCGGCACCCCCACCCCCGCCGCTCCTCTTCACTCCCTCACTCCCTCACTGCTCCCCACCCCAACAACCCCATCACGGCACAGGTGGCTGGCAGCGCAGACGAGGCGATCGACGGAGCGCACGCCATCTGCGTGCTGACCGAGTGGGACGCGTTCAAGGTGGGTGGGCGGGCTGGTCAGGAGAGAAGGAGGGAAGGCATTGTGGTTGGGGGGCTGGACGAGAAAGCGGTGTGTCTGAGGCTGGCGAGCGAGCGGGGCAGGTTGCAACGTGGCAGGGCAGCACGTGCTGGTGGCTCTCTCTTGACCCGGGTCTACGCACCCAGCGTACAGTGCATAGCTGGGTATGGGTGCATGGCCTGGCGGTGCGAGCGCGTGCCGACCCCCCCCGCGCACGTGTGCGTGTGTTGCTCACCCTCTTGACACGCACGCATTCCCACCTGCCCCTCCGTGCAGACGTACGACTACGCCGCGATGTACCTGAAGATGCACAAGCCCGCGTTTGTGTTTGACGGCCGCAACATCCTCGACCACGCCAAGCTGCGCGAGATCGGCTTCATCGTGTACGCGCTCGGCAAGCCGCTCGACCCGTTCCTGCAGAAGCAGTACTAAACAGCGGTAGCGGCAGCAGCAGCGCTGTCGCCATGCCATCACGCCCCGCCACCAATAAGATACTGATGGGGTGGGAGGGGGGAGAGAGATGTGGTCGCAGAGGGCGCCTGCTAAGCGTAGCGGTCTAGGGTAGATGCTGCGACCAGGGATCTGCAGGTGTGACTGGCCAGGCTCGGCCTGCAGGGGTGTGTGACTCTTTGGTAGGGGGACTTTTTGATAGGGGCTCTTTGGTAGGGGGGGCTTCTCAGCTCTCGTCACTTTCATCACTACAGCAGCACTACACACTGCCAATTGCAGAGCTGAACTGGAACAACCTTGTAGCCTCTCCACCTCCGTATCATCTGCCGTTTACATGAACTGCGCCGCGCTGTCACCGGCGCGCCCGTCGCCGCGCTCGCTGAACTCGCCCTCTCCAGCGGAGCTCCTCATCACCTCGCCGGTGTTGCCTTTGAAGTTTGAGATGTCAATGGGCGTGGCCTCGTGGCGCTGCGGGTGTCGTACGGGCGGTTGCGACAGGCGTGAGTGGGGGGCCGGTTGTGTGATGCACTCTCGAGGGGGAAGTCTGTGTGTGTGTGCACACAGATGTAGCCAGGCCGGGCAACAACTTGGTAACAACGCAGCGCAACCCCACCTGCAGCAGCGCCTGGCCGCGCAACGCCTGGCTGCCGCGCTCGTAATGCAGGTCGCCAAAGTTCTCGACCTGAAGGGGGAACGGACGCGCGCGTGTGTGTGTGTGTGTGCACAGGGAGGAGAGGGTGGTGGTTACTAACGGCAGCAACGGGGGGACAGGTGTGTGTGTGTGTGTGAGGTGGGGGCCTTGGTTCTAAAGACCCCCAGCAGGAGCTACCAGCAGAGGCAGCGAGCCAGCATCCACTGACCTGCAGCACCAGCCCCCAGCGCAGCCCAGGCATGCCGCCCACGCGGTCAAACACGTTGAACACGGACGGCGTGCTCACGCATCCCGGGCCGCTGCCGTAGCTGTACTGAACGCTCGTCAGGACCATGAAGCTGGGGTGGGTCCAGGCCCGAAAGCCAGCCGCGGCAGCGCAACTCGCGCTCCCAACGCGCGCCTTGACCAGCCAGTTCTTGTTGATCTGTGGCAGCAGCAGCAGCAGCAGCAGCAGCAGCACCATCATCATCAGCACGGAGAAGGTGATCGACGGCGTCGGGAGCAACGGCAGGCGGCAATAAAGCATGCAGCAGCACCACAGGCGTCGGAAGGTAGGTCTGGGACGTGCTGTCGGCACTGAGACTGAGGCGTGCACCCACACACACCTGCCACGCTGCGGCGATGTCGACGCCTGGTGGGGGCAGATCAGCGTCGCTGCTGCTGCTGATTCCGCCGCTCCCACCCTCGCCCACGGCCGACACCAGCTGCATTCCGACATCAATGTAGTTCGAGATGCCGACGACGTGACTGCGCTCCAGGGGGTTGACCACACGCCTGTGCACACACGCAGAGGGTGGTCATGGTGTGTTGAGTGGTGTGTGCGTGTGTGTGTGTTTTGTGTCTGTGTGTGGGGGGGGTTGGGGGGGTGGGGGGGGGCAGAGCGTCCGGCGTGAGCGTGCGTGCATCATCGTTGAGTGGGGCGTTGGGGTCAGGACCGGGCTCAAGTGGGCGTGCGCCTATTGCCACACACGCGCTCCCACACCTGTTGATCGCAAAGTGCTGGTGGAAGGAGGCCACGAGGCGCCTGGCGTGCAGCAGCTCCACACCAGCCGTGAAGCTGTTGCGACCTGTGTGCACACATAGACACAAGATCAAGCGATGCTCAACAGGTGTGCGCACACGCACACAAACACACAGCAACAGTAACACGGGGTTTCCAGCTAAGCAGGCTACTCTTCCAAACAAACACACCCCCCAGGCTACTCTTCCAAACAAACACACACCCCAGGCAATATGTGTATGTGTGTGAATACGCGTGCATGCGTGGGGCGTGTGTGTGTGTGTGTGGGCAGACGTCACAATGAAGTCCCCGCCCCCCCCCTCCCTCACACACGCTCACACACACACCTGCCACCCCCCCTGATGAGCTCGACTGAGGTGTGTACGCCACCGCCACCCTGCTGTGCGCTGCCACCCACTCGCCCACGCTGCTGGCTACCACGGCCGAGGGGAGTGACCCACGGGGGGTGAGCTCGCACCCTGCAGTCACGCCGGCGCAGCGCCCGGCCTGCGTAGAGTCAGCAGTAGGGGAATGGGCGGCCGCGTCAGGTGCGTGCCAGGCCCAGGTGGATGCAGCAGCAGGGCAGCGTGCGCGCGCCACCATGACGACGGTCGTGCGCGTGTGTGCCATATGGGTGTGCCCCAGCCTGCCCACCAGCCACAGTGTCGACAGCGCGCCAACAGCCGGGCGCACAATGACACCGGCAGTCCAGTCGGGCGAGCTGTAGCGGGCACCGAGCTGCAGAGGGGGGAGAAGGGGGGAGGGGGTGGTGGTGGTGGTGGTGGGGAAAGGGGGCGAGCAAGCAAGCAAGGAAGTGGCTGCCAAGCTGCCAAGGGAGGAATATACAAGGGCAGCAGGTGGAAAGCAAGCATGTGCCGCCCTGCCGTGCCGCCTGCAAGGGCATGTGCTCGTGCGCGACCATGCCACCCACCTGCACGCCCTGCGCGACATTGCCAGTGACAGGCGCAGTGGTAAACATTCCATACCCGGTGCGCGTGTCAAAGAGGCACGCGCGCAGCAGCACGCCGTCACGCTTGCCGGGATCCGCCTTGAGCTCAACGAACGAGTGGGGCTCGTGCGGGCCGCTGGGCTGGTACCGGATGAGCATGCTGTCTGCGCGCGCGATGGGCGGCACACACACGCGTGTGAAGCTTGATATAGCGGACAGTGTCCAGTGCACACAACTACAGGGGGTACACACACACACACACACACACGAACACACACACACGCACGTAGCAGGGTGCGACACGCGCACACACATGCACGCGCACACACACACAAGCACGCACACACACACACACACAAACTGTGCATGCCCGCACGTCTGTCCCGCGAGGACCAGGGGTGGCGAGGACAAAGGTGTGGTGATGGGGGAGGGCGCGCCTGGCATGCTGCACCTGTTTGCCAGTTGCCCCCCCCCTGGTGTGTGTGTGTGCGTGTGTGTGTGTGTGTGTGTGTTGTGTGTGCAGGGGAGTTAGCGCCACACGCACGCGGTGGCGGGTGCTGTGGTCGCTAGGTAGAGTGCTGCGTGCCTACCAGCTCTGCTTTCGGTATGGGCGCATGCACGCATGCAGCACAAGCATGCAACACACACACACGCCTCACTCTTGCACAGCGACATCTTCCCCTTGATGGAGAGGCTCCGATCAGCTGGTGGACTGAAGTAGAGCACGCCTTGAGGGCCGACGACCCCGAGGTAGTCGCCCATCAGGCGTCGCATGTTGGGTTTGCTGAAGAGGTATGCATACGCGCTCTTGCTCATACGACTCCTGCCCCGCAGGTCACGCTGCACATCAGGTGGCACGAGCACGACCTTGGGAGGGGGCTCATTCTTGCTGGAGCGGCCAGGGAGGCCGAAGTACGCCCACATTGGTGTGCTCTCTCGCTCTCGCTGCCTGCCCACAGTTATGGGCCTCTGGCTAGTACGAATGCAGGTCTGATCAATTATGTGTGTGTGTATGTGTGTGTGTGTGTGTGTGTGTGTCCCCATCCGGTTTTAAAACCGACAGGCCCTGAGGGCAGGACTTCAGGACGGCAGAGTAGCCTCGAGAAGCTGGAGTTGTTATTGAAATCAGGCGCAAAGTGCTTGCGAGCGTGCGGCCACCAGGCAACCAGTCAGGCAGCGTACTCGACAGCCAGGCGGCGTGCGTGCGCGTGTGTGTGTGTGTGTGTGTGTGTGTGTGTGTACGTGCAGCTGCTGCTGCTGCTGATGATGGATGTTACAGTCAGGGACACCTCTAAAGGCGTATAAGACCGTGCTCGGCGCGTATGGCCCGAGCACCTTACTGAGATGGCTGGCTGTTGGTGGTAGGGAACCCCAACTCTGTAAACAGCGTGGGCGCACCCCTAGGTCCCCTACCGCAGCGGCAGCAAACGCTTGTTGAAGTCGGTGAGCGCATGTTGGGAAACGGAAACGCAAGGCAGGTTCGTCGCCAATCGCCAAAAGAGACATCCCCCCGTGGGGAGAAAGGCCAAGACGTGGCCGAAAAGGAAATCCAGCCGGGCCGCAACCTCTGACGTGTTAAGGGGTTTTCTAACTGGGATTTCAACCAGCATTCACAGGATTCTCAACCTGTTACCCTTAACCCGGCTCTGAGCAGAAGCTGACCCCTTGTAGTTGCACCGAGCACGACATTGGACGTGTCGCAGGCCCCCCCCCTGCTGAAGGGGGGAGGCACAGAAGGACTCGGTGAGGGGCACATCCCTAAGCCTAACTACCTAGAAAGGGGCTGGAAAAGGCGGTCAGTAGTGACCAACAGTGTGGGATTTGGTGATAGGTTAGAAAGCAAGCTTGCCCCCCGGTTATAGCGGATAAATATGTTCCTTCTGCATACTCCGTTTTGAGGTCGTCATCTTTGAGGCAGCTTTCACGTGTGAGACCCAGCGTGGGCATTTCTCAGGTGCGCCAGCTGCGGTGCACTGCAAACGGCACAGTCCACCGCAGCTCCTCGGGAACCCACGCTTGGGTCCCCGCCACTATCGTGGCTGCCTCATTGACTCCTAATTCAAAACATCGTTCGCTTCAGGTCAATTATTCCTCCCGATCCTCTACCATCTCCAGGCTTGTGTTACGTATATCAAGGCACGAGACCAGAAAGTTGGCCATGTCACGCCAAAAACAAGGGTAAAGTAGCCCCGGGCTGGGGTTCATAAACGCCCGCATCTTCGCATCCAAGCCTTTATCGTCCCCAGGGACGCTCAGGAAAAGGGTGTGGAACTGTACGCGTGTCTCCGTATACGCTGGACACTCAAAAATCACGTGTGCCTCATCCTCCCGCATGCCACAAAGGCGACAGAGCCTCTGGCTGCGTGGCCCTGCCTGCGCCGTGTGGCGCCCCTTCTCTATCTGCAGTTCATGCAGCCCCATTCTAAAGCGTGCGAGTGTCGTGATCTGGGCGGCGCTGTTCAGCCCCGTCCAGAGCATTGGTGCGCCGCCACAGTCGTCTGCCATCCACCGCAAGTAAGTAAGCATCTTGAAGCGGTGTGACCATGAGTCAGGCACTGAGCGGACGACGCTGAGCTGGTTGGCGTCCTCTGGCAGCTCTGGTGTGCTGGTCTCTGATGCCAGCCAACCTGCCGCTGCTGTCTCTAGCAGGCGGGCGATGCCCCCCGCCTCCTGGCCCCACACCAGCGTGTGCCCCACTGTGCTGAGGCACTCGCTCAGCTGTGCCACCCAGCTCTCTCGCACGCCACCCGCCGCTAGCTCCCAGCTCTCCCGCATTGCCGCCTTCAGCAGATCGCCATCCGGCCGCCGTAGCGCTTTCGCCCAGAAGCGCGCCGCCTGCCGCAGCCAGTCGGTCGACAGCGGTCGCCAGCCCACCTCCGTCGCCAGCAGCGATAGCTGTTGCCCACACCTGCGAATACGGAGGGCCTCGCGCACAGATTGCAAGTGCAGGGCTTCCATGGCGCGCCACTTGCGGCGCGCCGCCTTGGAGGGACCTCCGTCCCCTCCAGCCAACCCCCACTTGTCGGCTGCCCCCGAGAAGATCCCCTGTACCCCCATGCTCGCCCCCGCCACCAACCCTGGGCCCCAGATCTCGCACCCGTAGTTAATTACAGGTCGCACCAGTGCGTTGAACAGGTGCGCCTTTACTCCCACGTTGTGGAGGCCCATGGCATCGTATCTGCGCGCTAGGGCGAAGCGTGCACGCTGGCCCGCCCCCTGCCTCTGCTCCAGCCCCGCGCCTATTGCCCGACGGCTCCCAAAAAGCATGCCCAGATATTTAAACTCGTGATTCATGGGCAGGTCCATACCAGCGTACTTCAGGGTCACCCTTCCCCTGGCGCTCGTGACCGGGCAGTACTGGTCGTTAAACACCACCCCCTCAGATTTGCGGACATTGACAGTGAGAGCGTGCGTCCTGCAAAAAAAAAACAGCTAGGTAGCGGCGCACGTGCGTTCCAGCGTGCGCCCACCAGGCAGCTACCAGACAGGCAGCAGCAGCAGCAGCAGCAGCCACAAAACCGAACGGGATACAACAGCGGAGCCTTACCATTGATGATGGATTTTACAGTCTGTGTAAGGTTACATTATGTTTCAGGGCTTGCTTCATGGCTCCAATTTTGAGTTGTTTATGCATCCACTGCTGGCAGTCACAGCCGTTTCAAAGCTTTAAAGGGACACATGAAAAGCAGGTACAAACAGGTCACAAGGTCAAGACAGGTCAAAAGCTACAAACGCAGCACGTGGTCTTGCCACCGCCGCGAGGTGGCGGGCGCCAAGCAAGAAGCACCGCAATCCAGGCATGACACTCAGCTCTGAAGCAGCCAGCCACGAGCCTTGCCCAAGGGAAGCTTGGGATTATCCCCCATTTCATGTGATGGGAATTTAAAATGCACTGCCGGCGGTGACACGTTCAGTTTCACAGCTCCAGCGGGACTTGGAGAGATTTGGTTTGTTTGAACAACAGCAAACTGAGGAGCCGCTGTACGGTTGAGCTCTGGGACACGAAGAGGCTTGAACACAGGGTTCGTATGCCCTTATGTGTGTATCAGCTGGTCCAGCGAGTCGCCAGCTTGCTCCACCTCAACTGAGCGGCGGCGGTGCGCCTTGAGCTGCGGCGCGTCGCCCGTCCCGTATGCTGTGCTGGCTGTGCTGCAGCTGGGCAGCTTGTTGCCTCCTCCACTGCCCTCGCTGACCTCACGCACGTTCTTGATGCGGTCCTCGAGCAAGCTGCCCACGCACGACGCCCGCCGCCCGAATGCGGCCTTGGGCGGCGCACCGGCCAGCTCGCCGGGTGCAAACAAGACATCGTCGGCAGTGCGCCGTGGCTGTCGCCGCTGCTGCGGCTGTAGCGGCTTAACGTGCGCAGGCGGTGCACCGCGGACCGCGCGCGCGCAGGCTGTGGTCGCGGCAGCGTAGCGAGGCACCGCCCGTCCGCCTCCTGCTCCTGTTTTGCAGCCACCGGTGCAGCCAGCGCCACCCTCGTGCACCCCACCGCCTCTGCCACCACTGCCTGTGAGGTGCGGGACAAGCGGCGGGCGCTCCGTTGCACCAACTTTCACACGGTCCATGTGCACCACCGTGTCGCTGCCGTGTCGGCCCAGCAGTGAAGGCGCAGTGGGCGGCATGCAGTGGGTTGCATCGGTGGTTGACGCAACGTGCTCAGCAGAGGCCGCACCACCGGCAGTGTGCGCGCTCGCGCCGCTGCCGCTGCCGCTGGCCTCTGCAGCTGCAGCGCTGTGGCTGGCGCTGCTCTGCGTTGTTGTTGCCACCACCTGCACTGTTGCCACCACCTGCGGCGCTGCTGCTGCTGCTGCTGCTGCTGCTGGCGGCATCGACGCCGAGCGGCCGATTCCGAAGTGCTGCGTCTGCTGGAGGGGCGGCTTGTGCCCTGCGTGCTGTGCGTGTGGTTGAGGCAGTGGTGGAAGCCGGCCATATGCAGCATCAACTGACGCACGCCGCTGGGGCATGCCTGGCCGGGCGCGCGGGGCGGACTCGACGGGCGCCGACGGCCCCCGCAGCGGCCTGCGGACGAGACCGGGGGCAACACCACCACCACATCTTTCGCCCTCGCTGTCGCTGCCGCCGCCGCCACCGCACCTGCTAGGGCCGGCTGCGGCGGACGAACTCGAGCGACGGCGGTTGTTGTTGCTGCTGGGGCGCGGTTCCTCAGCAGGCAGCCCCAGCTTTGTGCGTAGTGCACACACCCTCGCGTCGCACACGCACAGCTCATCCTCCCACCGCGCACGCAGCGCAGTCGGTGCAAACTTGAGCTGCTGCTCCTTGTGGTGAACGGCCTCCTTGGCCGCATGTAGCTCGGCGTCCCTGTTTGCATGCGTGAGCGGGTGAGTGGGTGCGTGAGGGTGTGCATGCATGCACGAGTCCCATGCGATCCAGTCGCCGCCACTGAGCACAAGTGAGTGGTTGATTTGGGGATGACGACCATTGCCCACACCTGTCCTGCGCCTCAAACTGTTCCGCCAGGCGGGCAATCGTCGGAGGCAGGTCGTGCACCTCAATGACGCTGTCGCTGCCGGGGGGCAGGGCCGGCCCGTGGCGGTCGTTCACGCGTGCCACGGCGTCCTGTGTGTGTATTCGCATGCTTGTCAGTGTGCGTGTGTGCATCTGTGTGTGTGCATATGTGCGTGTGTGCGCGCGTGCGTGTGTCTGCTGTGTGCATGCGTGTGCGTGCATGCATGTGCATATGGAGCATGCATGCGTGCAGCTCTGGAGTGCAGCTCTGGCGTCACCTGCAGCCACGGCAGCGCCAGGATGTCTGCCGCGCTCGGTCGCAACACCTCGTCCTTGCACAGCATCCACCGCACACACTCGCGCCACTCCTCGCTGTACATGCTTGGCAGCGCGGGCGTCGGGCCGTGCGTGATCTTCTTGACGAGGGCCGACATGTTGAACGCCTGGGCGTGTTGTGTGCGTGTATGTGGGGTGGGCAGGTGGAAACAGGTGGAGGGTGGTGTGTGTGGAGGGTGGCGTGTGTGTGTGGGTGTGTGCCACACAGTGTGACACACAGTGTGACACTGGTGTGTGTTTGTGTGTGTGTGTGGGACACACAGTGTGTGTGTGTGTGCACGCTTATGGTGGGGGCCGGGCAGGGGAGCGGGAGAAGCGGTCAACAAGCTGCGGTGTTCCCCCCCGCCCCCCCGCCCTGGCAGGTTGGCGCCAACCGCGCAGGAGGTTGCACACCACGCCGGACGACGCCAGGGGCCCCTGTTGATACTGGCCGCTCCGTAGCTGGACGCTCAGCCCCCCCCCCCCCCTCGCCCACCCCCCACCCCCCTTCCTCACCTGGAACGCTGGCTTGAGCGCAGAGAGCTCGTACATAACGCACCCCATCGCCCACATGTCGTTCTTCACGCCGTATGCGCACTCACTCATTATCTCTGGGCCCATGTAGTTGGGGGTGCCACACTGCGCGCACACAGGGGGGGGGGTGCAGTGATGTGAATGTCCATGGTGTATGAGCCTTCTGCTGTAGTGTGTGTGTGTGTGTGAGGTGCAGTGATGTGAATGTCCATGGTGCATGCGCCTGCCGCCGTGGCAGACCAAGGTCAACATCCTCTGCACCCAGGACGGTTCCACCCACCAAATCCCAACAAACTCGGCAACTGAGCACAGTCGCAATTCCAGGACACTGCACCCCACCCTTAACCCCAGCTAAGTGTGTGCACATGTGCTGCACACAGCATGCACACGCACCACCGTCGTGCTCATCAGAGTGCTCTCATCCAGGATGGTGGCCAGCCCAAAATCGGCGAGCTTGAGGCAGCCGGTGTCGGAAACAAACACGTTGGACGACTTGACATCTCGGTGGGCGATGCCGTTGGAGTGCAGGTGGTCGAGGCTCGACGCGAGCTGCACGGTGGGGGTGGGCGGCGGGGTGTGGGGTGAATGTGAGCAGGCAGCACAGCCAGAAAGGGGAGAGAGGGCCGCGCATACACATCGCGCACATGCAGGGCTCCCCAGGGGGGGTGGTCTCCTTGCTATGCGTTCATGGCATCAGCACGCTTTGTGCACCGCTTTTGCTGCTGAGCACCCCCCCCTCTCCGGGGTGGCCCCGCACCTGCACCAGCATGTCCTGAAGGTGGGCCTCGTTGAAGTGGCGCTGCTCCGGTAGCCGCGTGCGCATCTGGGTCTGCAGGTCGCCGCACTCACATAGCTCCTGGGTTAAGGGTTTAGGGTTTAGGGTGTAAGGTTGAGTGTTGTTTAGGTTTAATGTTGAGGGTCGACCCGCACTCACCGTGATGATCACGGCGGCGCAGCCAGACTCGACCCACGCCTCGACATAGCGAAGCACGTTCCTGTGCGTGTGCGCGTACATGCACAAACATGTGTGTGTGTGTGTGTGTGCGTGTGCGTGTGCGTGTGTGTGTGTGTGCATGTGTGTGCATGCATGTGCATGTGTGTGTGTGTGTGTGTGTGTGTGTGTGTGTGGAGGGGGGGTTGATTTTACAGTCCGTCGGACGCCTTCGATGGTGTATTCGTGTGTGTGTGTGTGTGTGTGCGTGCAGTCCTTTGTGTGCGTGTGTGCTGGATGTTTGCCGGGCTCCTACTAGAGGGTGCGCACCTGTGACGGATGTTGGATAGGATCCGCAGCTCCCGGAGGCTAGCCTGCCGCTCCTTGTTGCTCTGCCGTGCCAGGCGCACAACCTTTTTGACGTAGCGCTGGCCGTCCGCCTGGGGGCGCGCCGTGCGGGTGGCGTGGGCAGACGGATGGGCAGCAGAGGGGGAGGATGGAGGCGTGGGGTTGGGGTGGGATTGGCTGGGCCGGAGGGCCACACGCAACACGAGCGGGCACACACACGCACACGCCATGCACACACGCTCGCTGCCAAGCCAGCAGCCCCCCCACCCCACCTCTCTGAAGTGAACCTCCTGTTCTGAGGAGCACTTTGCATACCCAGGGCTTGTGTGCCTGCATGGCTGCATGGCATGGCCGCTAGGCAGTCCAGCAACAACCAATACGCAACACCCAGCATTTATAGCACCCACCTTGGACGTGCACATGTACGCGGTACCGTACGCGCCACGCCCAATCTCTTTTAAGACGGTGTAGGAGTTGCTGTGTGCCACCATCATGTGTCGCGTGCCCTTTTTGCACACGTGTGCTAGGGCGCCCCTCTCTCCCAGAACCTCACTACTTCGCGGTTAACATGGTTATGGATATGGGTATTGTATATTACATTGATGCAGCTCGAGCGTCGTTGCGAACCTAGACACCCCCACACCCTGTGGATCCCCACTCGCTCTCAGCCGTGCCGCACCCACAGCAACCCACCCATGAGTGGAGCATTCCTATGGGTGGCACTACATCCAAGCTAGAGAAGTGTCTGTCGGAGAGCCCGGGGGAGAACGTGTACGGACTAGAGAACTTTGGCAATACGTGCTACGCCAACTCCGTCCTTCAGGCCCTCTACTTCTGCCGTCCGTTCCGGGACAAGGTGCTGGCGTACGGCGAGCAGCTGCACAAGGACTCGGAGGAGAACCTGCTGACGTGCCTGGCGGAGCTGTTCCACTCGGTGAGAGCAGCATGTGCATGCTGGCATGCAGGTGCATGCAGGATCTGCATGCCTGCTCCCCCGCTCCCTCGCGTTCATTGCGCGCATGAGATAAGAAGTGGGCGTGGTCGGGGCGCAACACGCTCTCATCTCCCCCCCTCCCTGGCAGATCAACTATGCGAAGAAGCGCACTGGCGTGGTCCCGCCCAAGAAGTTTGTGAACCGCCTACGCAAGGACAATGAGCTGTTCAGGGGCTACCAGCACCAGGTGCGGGGCAGTGCTCAGTGCTGCTGCTGGTGCGTGTAGCCTTGCACGGTCCCCATGCGAGCCTGCATGGGCGGTCTGCATGGGCGCCGGTGTACAACACGTGTTCGCAGCAGGGTGGTGCACAGGGGCAGGGGCGTGTGATCTTCTTCGGGAGCGCGTGGCAACGCACGTGCCTTGCATGACGTGCTGGGCTGAAAGGGGGGGGGGGGGGGGGGTGCGCGAGCGGACTGCACGCACGCCCCCACCATGCTGATGCGCCCCCAACTATGCTTACACGCCCCCCGCGACCTCACACGCACCCCGACCACCGACAATGACGTACACGCGCAGGATGCTCACGAGTTCCTCAACTTCCTGCTCAACCAGGCGTGCGAGATCCTGGAGGAGGAGGAGAAGAAGCGGCGGGGGGGAGGGCCGCTGCCGTCGGGTGAGTGAGGCAGGAATTGGGCGGCGGGAGGGGGCTTGCTGCTCGCCGGGCACACACAGCACAGCACGTGCTGTGCTGTGTGCTTTGATGCCCCTGGCCGGGGATGATGCCATGTGCATCACGACGTAGTGCCGGTCGGGGCAGCAGTCTGACACCCTCTTCTGCCCCACAGCTCCTTGGTTGCCGCCGCACTGATCTGACCCCGCCCGCCCCCCCCTCCCCCCTGCCTGTGTCTACATGCAGGCTCGCCGGGCGCAAACAGCACAGCACGTGCTGTGCTGTGTGCTATGACGCCCCTGGCCGGGGATGATGCCATGTGCATCACGACGTAGTGCCGGTCGGGGCAGCAGTCTGAGACCCTCTTCTGCCCCACAGCTCCTTGGTTGCCGCCGCACTGATCCGACCCCGCCTGCCCGCCCGCCCTCCCCCCTCCCTGTATCCACATGCAGGCTCCCCGCCAATCACGACGTGGGTGCACGACATCTTCCAGGGCAAGCTGGTCAACGAGACGCGCTGCCTGCAGTGCGAGACGGTCACGCGGCGAGAGGAGGTAGGGGGCATGCACTTGTGCACCACAGTACAGTGGGTGGATCTGTGCTCTAGAGAGTCACGCGCCTTTACGCCCCCCCGCCCCCCCTGCATGCTCACATCTCCCTCTCCTGCCCCACCCCGCTCGTGCACTCCACTCCACTGCCTACCCAGGTCTTTATGGACCTGAGCTCCTCCCTTCAACCACCAAACGCACCAAGCCCCCCCACCCCCCCTCCATCCCCCAGATTCCCCCTCTGCCCCACCCCACCCGTGCACTCCCCCCCCTGCCACTGTTCCCCACCAGGTCTTCATGGACCTGAGCCTCGAGATCGACCAGAACTGCAGCGTGACGTCGTGCCTGCGCAACTTCAGCGCGACAGAGATGCTCGACGGGTGAGTGGCGGTGGCACCACGGCACGCAGCCACCTTGGCACTTGGTCGACACGGCAGCGATGATGGATGCTTAACGCGATGGCATGCATGGCAGGCATGAGTGCGGGCGGGCCTGGTGGGAGTGTACGCTGTCGACAACTGAACCCGCGTTTGCTGCCCCAATCCAACCCGCCCGCTGGGTCACAGTGACGACAAGTTCTTCTGCGACCACTGCTGCTGCCTGCAAGAGGCGCAGAAGCGCATGCTCATCAAGGAGATGCCGACGTGCCTCATCCTCCACCTCAAGCGCTTCAAGTGAGGGGGCTGGTGAAAGGGGGGTGGGTGGGTGGACGGGTCGGGGATGAGGTTGGGAGCGGGTGGCGGGGGCAGCGTGGTCTTCCTGTCGTGGGTGGGGTGGAGCCACCCACACGGGGAGCCACCTCGTGCCGCATGCATGCAGTTGCGGCTAACGCCACAACCGAGCGACGAGCTGCCACCACCCCACACCGCACCCCCCACCAACCTCCCCCCTCCCGCACCCCTCCCCCCCCCACCTCAAGGTACGTCGAGAGCACGGGCAAGATGCGCAAGCTCATGTACCGCGTGGTCTTCCCGCTCGAGCTCAAGCTGACCAACACGACGGTCGACGCGGAGGGCGCGGACACGCCGTACTCGCTGGGCGCGGTGGTGGTGCACGTGGGCAGGTGCGTGCGGGTGCCAACGCTGGTGGTGGAGTGGGGGTGGGGGGAGGGGATGGCGCAGAGGGCGCGGACACGCCATACTCGCTGGGCGCGGTGGTGGTGCACGTGGGCAGGTGCGTGGTGCGTGGTGTTTGTGATGTGAGGACGATTGGGATGCATTGTGGTGTATCTGGTGCACGTGCAGGTGGCGTGGCGGGTGGGTGGCTCGTATGCGTGCGCTTGCTGACGTGTGGTGCTCGACTCCCCTCCCTCTCCCTCCCCGCTTCCCACCGACCCACCTACCGACCCACCCACCCACACACCAACGCACACTTGCCAATGCAGCGGCCCCACACACGGCCACTACGTGTCGCTCATCAAGAGCCACAACAACTGGCTGTTCTTCGATGATGACTCGGTCGAAGGCATCACCGAGGCTCAGATCCAGTCGACGTTTGGGTCGCCGGGCGAGTTCGGGTCGTCGTCGTCTGACCACGGGTATCTCCTTTTCTTCGACCGCCACTCGAGGAACGGAGGGCACTTCCCCACACCGTCGGGCGGAAGCTCTGACGGGGGCGCACCCCTCTTCACGGACGGGCGGGAGCAGTGACGG
>VFSX01000271.1:217500-243870 GCA_016618255.1 Chlamydomonas sp. UWO 241 | reverse complement strand
TGCGGGCCGGGCCTCGCGCCAGCACAGCACATGGGCCGGGCCTCGCGCCAGCACAGCACAGGGTGCGGGCCGGGCCTCGCGCCAGCACAGCACAGGGGCCGGGCCTTGCGCCAGCACAGCGGAGGGTGCGAGCCGGGCCTCGCGCCAGCACAGCACAGGGGCCGGGCCTCGCGCCAGCACAGCACAGTGTGCGGGCCGGGCCTCGCGCCAGCACAGCACAGGGGCCGGGCCTCGCGCCAGCACAGCACAGGGTGCGGGCCGGGCCTCGCGCCAGCACAGCACAGGGGCCGGGCCTCGCGCCAGCACAGCCGAGGTTGCGGGCCGGGCCTCGCGCCAGCACAACACAGGGGCCGGGCCTCGCGCCAGCACAGCAGAGGGTGCGGGTTGGGCCTCGCGCCAGCACAGCACAGGGTGCGGGCCGGGCCTCGCGCCAGCACAGCACAAGGGCCGGGCCTCGCGCCAGCACAGCGGAGGGTGCGGGCCGGGCCTCGCGCCAGCACAGCACAGGGGCCGGGCCTCGCGCCAGCACAGCGGAGGGTGCGGGCCGGGGCTCGCGCCAGCACAACACAGGGTGCGGGCCGGGCCTCGCGCCAGCACAGCACAGGGTGCGGGCCGGGCCTCGCGCCAGCACAGCACAGGAGCCGGGCCTCGCGCCAGCACAGCGGAGGGTGCGGGCCGGGCCTCGCGCCAGCACAGCACAGGGTGCGGGCCGGGCCTCGCGCCAGCACAGCACAGGGGCCGGGCCTCGCGCCAGCACAACACAGGGGCCGGGCCTCGCGCCAGCACAGCGGAGGTTGCGGGCCGGGCCTCGCGCCAGCACAACACAGGGGCCGGGCCTCGCGCCAGCACAGCGGAGGGTGCGGGTTGGGCCTCGCGCCAGCACAGCACAGGGTGCGGGCCGGGCCTCGCGCCAGCACAGCACAGGGGCCGGGCCTCGCGCCAGCACAGCGGAGGGTGCGGGCCGGGCCTCGCGCCAGCACAGCACAGGGGCCGGGCCTCGCGCCAGCACAGCAGAGGGTGCGGGCCGGGCCTCGCGCCAGCACAGCACAGGGTGCGGGCCGGGCCTCGCGCCAGCACAGCACAGGGACCGGGCCTCGCGCCAGCACAGCGGAGGGTGCGGGCCGGGCCTCGCGCCAGCACAGCACAGGGTCCGGGCCTCGCGCCAGCACAGCGTTGATTCGTTGGGGAGTTGACGATGCAATTGGAGCGGAGCTACTGGAGCTATTGTTGCCGGAGCCTGCGGCTGCTGGAAGGGAGCCTGCATGCAGATTGCTGCGGGCACGGCGGCGGCGGGGACTAGCATAAGGCACACCTGCGGCCTGCGCAGTCACATAGTATAAATTCAAGGAACACACCTATTTGGCGATTGCGATTTACCTGCCTCGCGTTTCCGTTTCCCCACATGCGTTCTTCAACAAGCGTTTGCTGTCGCTGCGGTAGGGGACCTAGGGGTGCGCCCACGCTCTTTACAGAGTTGGGGTTCCCTACCACCAACAGCCAGCCATCTCAGTAAGGTGCTCGGGCCATACGCGCCGAGCACGGTCTTATACGCCTTTAGAGGTGTCCCTGACTGTAACATCCATCATCATCATCAGTAGAAGAGTAGCCTGCTTAGCTGGAAACCCCGTGTTACTGTTACTGTAGGCCCGTGTTTGGCCAAGGGACTTAGAACTTGGTGTGACGGACACCTTTTCATCTTGTCTTGCAGCCAATCCAGAGTCACTGCCTCAGGACCCCCCCTCGCTACCCTCGCAACCAGAGCAACTCAGTCACCTTCGGGTCTCCCACCACCAGCCACCACGCCTCGTCGCGCCGCCCTGGGAAGCGTGCCGCCGGCACTGGTGACAGCTCCTGCAGTCATGCATGGGGACCAGCACAGGATCAGAGCAGCAAGTGGGGGGGCGAGGGCGTGGTAGTATGAGAGCGTGGGTCGGGGGCTGCCTAGTCTGTTGGTCGGTCGAGAGTGACGAACAGAAGAAGCGCGTGGTGCGGTGGGTTGGGGGTTGGTGTCCCCTAGTTGTGTATTCATTCCTGTATTGTTCCTTAATTGTTCCTTCATCCATCCATCCATCCATCCATCCATCCATTCATTTATTGCATGCATTCACCCATCAATTCATTCATTTCATTCATGCATGCATTCGTTGTGCATTCATTCATGCATTCATTGTGCATTCATTCGTACCTTCTGGTCCTCATCCATCTCCCTCTCCAGCGACACCAACAGCTGCATCGCCTCACCGGGCAGCACAGAGCCGCCAGAGCTTGTCGACTCGTACGTGAGCTGCGGTGCAGTAACCGAGAGGAAGGGAGATGATGATGATGATGAGAGTTTTACAATCCACTTCTGGCGGTCACACGTACGGTTCCAAAGCTTCAGTGGGACTTAGAGAATCAAGGCTCAAGGCCCACAAAAGGTCAAGCTACAAGTAGCCCACGGTAACGCCATCCACACTTGGTGGCGGGCGCCAAGCAAGCAGCACCACTGCGCAGGCTGCACACCCAGCCCCTCAAATGGCCAGAGGGCGGACCCAAGGTATAAAACCATGAAGGGACCAAACAGCCCTCCCGCAGACCACCGGAAGCGGGGCTAAGGGAGAGGATGTTTGAGAGGGGGGGGGGGCTAGGAGCACAAAGGGCAGCACAGAGCCGCCAGAGCTTGTCGACTCGTACGTGGGTGCAGCAACAGAGAGGGAGGGAGTGGACGTGTGAGGGGGGGGGGCTAGGAGCACAAAGGGCAGCACAGCCGCCAGAGCTCTTCGACACGTACGTGGTGCGTCAGAACTGTAAAATCCGTCACCATCATCACCTATATGTCAGGGTACCACGCGCACACACACACGTGCATGCCTCCCCTTCCCAAAGCGTACCCCTTTTGCTCTAGGACTACGCGATGGCAGGCAGCCGGCTGGCGACTCCTGCCCCTCACAAGTCATTGTTAGACTTGGGTCTAGACGGTGGTACTAGGACTAGAAGGTAGTCTTAGCTGGAAAGCCGATGTTATACTGTTTCTGCTACTGGTCTGCCACCACCACCACAACAGCAGAAGCAGACGAGCCAGCACACATCTACTGTTACTGTTACCTGGATGGCAGGGGACCGCGCGCACACACACGTGCATGCCTCCCCTTGCTCCCTGCGTGTGTGCGCATGCGTGCGTGCACATGCCGCCCCTTCCTCGCTGAAATCAAGCGTACCTGGATGTCCGGGTAGCGCGCGCACACACACGCGTGCAAGCCTCCCCTTCCCAAAGCGTACCTTTTTTGCTCTGATGCTACGCGTCGGCAGGCAGCCGGGTGGCGGCTACCGCCCCTTACAAGTAATTCTTAGGCTTGGGACTAGGCGGTGGTACTAGGACTAGAAGCCGAAAGCCGATGCCACTGTTACTGTAGGGGTTGGGGTTGGGGGTTTCAGGGTTAAGGTTTCCTCCGTCACACGGCCCCCGTGGTACTGTTACTGTTACCTGGATGTCCGGGTAGCGCGCGCACACCGCTGCCACATCTGCCAGCTGCGACTCTGGGAGGTTGAGCAGCTCGCGCCGCCGGTCGTCCTGAGACAAGGGAGGAAGGGAGGGGCGGGAGGGGGGGGGGGGGAAGGGAAGAGGGAGGGAAGGAGGGGGAGGGGGTAAGGGAGGAAGGGAGGGGGTTCGGAGGGGGCGAGGCACGCACACAGGCAGGCAGGCACGCAGGCAAGGCCAAGCAGGCATATCGCTGTCCATCCATCCATCCACCACCCATCCGCGCTCCCGCCCTTCTCCTCCCCCCCCCCCCCCCCGTCCATCTCACCTCCACTTCAAGCAACTCAAACACGCTGCCGACGCCCGCGTCTCTGCACTGCTTCGCCAGGTCCTTGGTCACGTGCCCCCCCCCTCCTCACTTGCAACGCCCCTCCCCCCCGTCCATCTCACCTCCAGGTCGAGCAGCTCAAACACGCTGCCCACGCCCGTGTCTCCGCACCGCTTTGCCAGGTCCTTTGTTACGTGCGGCAGCTGCAGCAGCGGAGAGTCCTTGTCCCAGCAGCCCTGGGACACCATCTGCGACATCTCCATCGCCACGAGGGCGGGGGAGAGCCAGCCGGACGACGCGATGACGTCGACACACGCCTGGAGGGTTCAGGGTTTAGGGGTAAGGGTTTAGGGGGGAAGGAGGCGTGTGCATGCGTGTGTGAGGAAGGTCCTTTGGGGGCGGGGCAGGGCCAGCCGGACGACGCGATGACGTCGAGGCAGACCTAAGGGGGGGAGGGGGGGGGGGGGGGCATGTGTGCGTGTGCATGTGTGTGAAGGAGGGCTTCAGTGCGGGTGAGTGTCAGCCGGACGACACGATGAGGTCGACGCACGCCCGACGGGTTCACGGTTTAGGGTTTAGGGGGGACGGAGGTGTGTGCATGTAATTGTAACCGACCAGTCCGTCGGACGCCTTTGATGGCGCATTAGTTAGGCCCTAGGCGTGTGTGAGGAGGGCTTTGAGTGCGGGTGAGCGCCATCCGGACAACGCGATGACGTCGAGAAGCATGGGGGAGGGGGAGCATATGCCCTTAGCTGCGAAGCGTTCCGCACGCATGCACGCACACACGCGTACATCCCGGGGCAAACATCCTACCACATTCCCAACGCCTCAGGCGCACCGAGGCCGCCTCAGGCACACCCCCGACCACCTGAGGCGCCGCCGTAGGCGCACACCACCGCCCGAGGCGCACCCCGACCGCCTCGGGCATTAACACCGCCCCGACTCGCGCGTCTCAGATGCTGGGGCTGTGGCAGGGCCAGCGCAAGCGCACGCGCTTACCTGTAGCAGCCGTACCGCCTCTGGCACGATGGTGCGCACGTCGAGCACGAGGTCTCCGGCAAGGGGCGTGCGCGAAAAGTGTGCCTGCAGCAGCGCGTTGACCTGCGGGGGTGGTGAGTGTGTGTGTGTGTGTGTGCGTGAGAAAAATAGGGCTACCGCGTGTGTGTGTGTGTGTGTGAGAGAGAAGAGAGATAGAGAGAGAGAAAGAGAGGAGAGAGAAACGAGGTCTGCCGCGTGAATGCAGGAGAAGACAGAGGTCTCCCGCGAGCGGCATGTGCATCGGTGTAGTTGGCACGTCTGGAGTTGCACACCCATTTACACCCTCACGTTTCGGCCTCGGCACTGGAGAGATTGGCACGCCCAGAGTCTGCGCATCCACTTCCACCCTCGCGTGCGCCCGAGGAGCTTGACCCTAGCTGGCTTTGCCACCACCGCGTGCTTCAGCTGCCGCTCCACCGTGCCCCCCCCCTCTTCGCCGTTCCCTACACCCACCTTTGTGTGTGGGTCGGTGTACTTGACTCTCGCGGGCGCCGCCACCACTGCGTGCTTGAGCAGCCGCTCCACGGTGTCCTCCTCTCCTGGGCGCAGAGGCACAGTGTCGAACTCGCTTGCGGCGCACACGATCTCGAGCATCCCCTGCGAGTGGTTGCGTGTGTGCGGGGGTCGTAAGTGGTGGCAAGGGCTTCTAGTAAGCGTCGTGACGTCGTGTATACCGTAGTCACGCTTTGCCTTTGCGCCTAATTAAGTCTGAAAACGCCCCGCAGAGGCTCCGTAAACGTGAAATTAAGTCAAGAAACGCCCCGCGAAGGTAAAAAGAAAAGTCCCCTGCGGGATTCGAACCCGGATCAACACTTTCCAGGCCTGCACAGAGCCGCCGCAAACGCAATGCAAAGTCGAAATTAAGTCGGAACCCGCAAAGGCGAAAAAAGGCTAAATAAATTGGCCTGTAGCGGACCCCCGCAAAGGCAAAGCGTGACTAAAGTTTGCTGTGTAATTGTACTGTCAGGGGACCCCCCCCCCCCTTCCTACTACAAGCTAGCGACATGGTGCCAAGGCTGCTGGGGGAGTTCATAGGGGGGTCTTCTCTCCGCAAGTTCAACTGCACACCAAGATGTGTAGAACAATATAGTTTGCTAGATAGCGAAAAACAGGACCTGGTGCCATTGTGTTCCTCTTCTCAAGGGCTTTCCAGAGTGCTCAACCTCGTTGAAATTCATTGAATCTATCATTTTTTCATTTTCAGTGAAATTTCCCCAATAACTAGTCCTCGCCGCTCATAACGTTATTTGTTATTTTATTTTTTATTTGTTATCACAACAAATAAAATGATGCAACATAAATGCCGAACCTTAAAAATCGACTAAAAACGACGCCAAACGACTCGCGGAGCATTTCAATAATTCTTGTTTACCGCCTCCCCCCCCGCGAGGGCTCGGGCCCCGGGCAGTATATTTAGAGTTTTAAAACATTTAGCCACAATCCCTAAACCCTAAAACGCTAAAACCCTCGACCCTTCAGCCCTCACCGCCCTTTACCCCAGCCACCTGCGACGGTCCATCCTTGGTGGCATCCGCTATGGAAAAACAGTGGTGTACGCTTGGTGCTCGATCAGGCAAAAACCTAAAACTCTGAATTCTGAAAACTATTTTAACCCCTCAAACATCAACCCCAACCGCCTGCGACGGTCCATCCTTGGTGGAATCCGCTACCTCGGTTGGTGCTGGATCAGGTCAAACCCTAAAACCCTGAATCTCAAAACCCTAAAACTCTATAAAAAAAAAACTGCGCCGCTCCATCCTCGGCGGCATCCCCTATGGAAAACCAGTGGTGCTTGATCAGGTGAGAGGAACTTGAAACCCCAAACTCTAGAACCCTGCAACCACAAACCCTTAACCCCTGAATACCTGAAACCCTGAAATCCTGAAACCCTGAAACCCCAAACCCGTACCCCCAACCGCCTGCGATGCTCCGTCCTCCGCGGCATCCGCTACGGGAAACCAGTGGTGCTCGATCAGGTAAAACCCTGAAACTCTGAATTCTGAAAACCTATTTAAACTCTCAAACATCAACCCCTACTGTCTGCGACGGTCTATCCTCGGTGACATCCGCTATGGAAAGCCTGTGGTGTTCAATCAAGGTGAGAGAGAGGCCATCAACGGTTTACCAGTACACACACACACACACACACACACACACACACACACACACACATTATACACGTGCACGTGCTTGTGCTCACGCATGCGCACGCACACGCGCACATGCGCGCACACACACACACGCACACGCACACATGCCCCCCTCACTCACACACACACACACACACACATGCCCCCCCACACACACGCACACGCACACAGATGGGCGTCGACCTGTGGGACGAGCTCCCCCGCATGTTTGACGCTGTGCGCCCCTGCCACACACACACACACACACGCACACACACACACACACACGCGCACGCAGATGGTGTAGACCTGTGGGACGAGCTCCCCCGCATGTTTGACGCAGTGCAACCCTGCCACACACACACACGCACACATACACACACACACACACACACACATGCGCAGATGGATGTCGACCTGTGGGACGAGCTCCCTCGCATGTTTGACGCAGTGCACCCTGGCCTCCTTGACGCACTGCTCACAAAGCGGCTGCTCAAGGATGAGGGGTGGAAGGTGCTCATCAGGTGCGATGAGACCCTGAACTCGAATGCCAGCCCTTATCAAAAAACATTAAAGATCACCCCTAAACCCTAAAACCCTGGCTCTAAACCCTGGCCTCCTGGACGCGCTGCTCACAAAGCGGCTGCTAAAGGACGAGGGGTGGAAGGTGCTCATCAGGTGTGGTTGGACATTGCCATACTCGTAACCCTTGACCCGCAACAGCCCTTGAACGGTTGGCCATCCCTACCCAACCTGGGCCAACACCAGGGGGAACAGTGGCCAAAACGGGCGACGCCAAACTTAGGGAATTTCTCGCGGCTTCCCTGGTTGACCAAGTTCACTTGTGACGAGTGCTGTTTAGTTGCAGTCTCATTAAGACGCATGCGTCGTGGGTGCCCGTGGCTTGGAGGGACGGCGCAATGCGTTGAAATTAAAACTGGACCCGTATAACCTGCAAACCTGGTTTCCTGGATGCACTGCTCATAATGAGGCTGCTGAACGAGGGGGGCAAGGTGCTCATGAGGTGGGTCACAGCTCTTACCCTGGATCTGCACGCACACACCTGCACACACACACACACACACACACACGCGCACACACACACACGCACACACAACATAAAACCACACACGCTCCAAGCGTGTGACTGGCCTGGATCGGCCTCTCACATCTCGCGCTTAGCGCGTGCCTACTACGGCACGTGCCCGCATGGCCACGCAAACCCTTACTGGCTGTAACAAAGGGGCTGCTGAAGAACTCGGGATAGGTCGCTCCCGCTGTGTCATGCTGTCAACGACGACACACCCCACACCCCACGTTTCCTCACACCCACGAGTCCAACAAGTTCTAGGATGCCCGTGTCGCTGCGTTCACACCCACCCACACCTAAAACACCCACACCCACACACACGCACACGCACGGCCCAACAAGTTCCAGGATGCACGCACAAACACACGCACACACGCACTCACGAACACACACAAACAAACACACGCACCCACACATGCGCACGCCCAAACGCACCCACCCACCTGCCCACCCATACACGCACACGCAGTCAGGAGGACGGCGAGCAGTATGAGCTCAACCAGTTCCAGGACGCGCGCGTCTCTGCGTTCAAGTTCGTTCTCCTGACGTCGAGCGTGCAGCCGAACGAGGCCATGGTGGCGGCCACGTACGCGCTGCGCGTGGACGTCAAGGGGTAGCTGCTGCCAGCTGCAGCTACTACCAGCTGGTAGTTGAAGGACGGCTGGTAGTAGGCTGTTTGGCCACCCACTGAGCTGCGGGCTGGCAGGCCAAAGGAGACAATGGTGGCGGCCACGTACGCGCTGCGCGTGAATATCAAGGTGTAGCAAGATGGTACCAGCTGGCAATGGCGGCGGCCACTTACATACGCGCTGCGTGTATACGTACGCGCTGCGTGTGAGCGTCAAGGGAAACCCACTCACAGCTCACACTACTCAGCAGCCCTAGGTTGGTCAGATTGCCCCTGTAACTGAGGGGAGGAGGGGCAACAAGGCAAGGTGCTTGTGACTGGGTGTCACACGACAAGGAGACTAGTATCATCCTGTGTCACTGGGAGCCACCTTGACGCAAGAGCCCACGCAAGGGCCGGAGAGCATGGACATCCGGAAGACAACACCACCGTCTCGGCTAGGTCTAGCTACTGGTCGCAGCTAAGAACTGTCACACGCTACGCTGCCCTGTGCCTGCCTGTAACACGCTACGCTGCCTTGTGTGTTCCTGTCACCACACGTGCTCTACTATCCAAACTGTGGGCTACTTACGGCCCCATTATTAAACTGTGGGCTACGTACGCCCCTAAGAGACCCCCTGCTAAACCCTGTCCGCCACGCAATCACCTCTCGTGACGCGCCGACAGGCCTCGTTCCTAGGTCTCTCCCTGAATGGAGCCTCGTAGAGCTGATCGCTGGGTGGGCCTCTCTCCGGCTGGATCTAGTGTGTGAGTCTGATCACTTGCGTCGCCTGGCTACCTAGCTAGACGTCCGAGCTACTCGGTGCTAACAATTTCTACCCGTGCAGGGCCGGCCGCCGCTGCATGCACGCGCGCCTGCACGTCACCCGCTCGCGGGCCTCTCCACCTTCGACCGAGCAGCGCCTGCGTCGCCTCTGCGCACGAGCCAGGTGCCCGCGCGTCCACCACGCATGCGCCACGCGCTTCTCCCCGCCACGCGTGCGCGACTCACGCGCCAACCCCGCAGGTCGAGACAGGCCCGCGCCACTCGCGCAAGAGGTTGCACCCGCGCCCCCACCCCTGTCAGGTGAGCAGCAGCCCGCGCCACTTGCGCACGAGGCTGCGCACCCGCGCGCGCCACGCGTGAGCCTCCTCCCTGAGGTCGAACAGTGCCCGCGACACTCGTGCGCCTGATGATGCACTGCGTTGGCACACTCAGCACCCATGCGCCACGCGCCTGCCCGAGAAGAGCGCCTGCACACACAGCCTGGGCGCCATAGCACAGCCTGGGCGTCACAGCACAGCCGCTGCGCCCGCGCGCCACTCATCGATGGACAGCCTCACAGACGACACCTGGGCGTGCCTTGTTGTTGGCCCAGGGTCTCCTGGGCCGCACCGATTGGTTGGCCTCCGTGGTGTCAAACTCCTGGCTGCTCTTGCTCAGCCCCCCCTCAGGTCAAACAGCGCCTGCGCAACCTCGAGCTCGCTCGCCATCTCGGCCGTGACGCGCCGCTTCGCCGGCCCCTGCCCCTGCTGCTGCTGCCCCTGCTGCTGCTTCTGCTGCTGCACCACGCCGCCGTCCGCGGCAGACGCGCGCCGGCTGAGGCTGCTCGCAGACACGTACGACTTGCTGGGGCTGCTGCAGCGGCTGGCGCGCCCACCACCGCCACCTGACATCGCAGTGTCCGTACCCCCCCTGTGTCCATCACCGCCGCCAAAGGCCCCGTCGCCAGAGCAGTGTGAGCGCGCGCGCTTGGTCCCACCACCGCCGCCCGCGCCGCTCGCAGCCGCATGGTGCGCCACGGCAGCAGCAGTAGCAGCGCCAAGATCGGACCCCGCCGGCTGCTGCTGCTGCGGCTGCTGCGGCACGGCGCTCGCAGCGCCACCGGCAGCGCCCGCCAACGCTGCTGCGTGGTGCGCCGCAGCCGCAGCGTCGCATGCGTCGTCCAGGCTGTGCGCGCCCGCGAGCAGCGCCGCCCCACCGCCCCCACTCGCATGCGCGCCAGCGCCCGCGCCCCCGCCAGCGCCCCCCCACACAACCGCCCCGCCCCCGCTGCCGCCAGCAGCGCCGCCAGCGGCTGCGCCCCCCATCGAGAGCTGCGACCCGGCGCTCGCGTTGCGCCCTGGCAGCTTGAACGTGCCGCTCACGATGCGCCGGCTGCTGCTCGCAGGCCCGCCGCCCGCGCTCATCGCGCGCGTGAGCAGCGAGTTGTCGCCAGACCCGCCAGACCCGTCTCTGCCGCCGCCCAGGGAGCAGCCCATGGGCGGCTCTCCGACCCGGCCTGCGCCGCCAAGAGAGGCACCCATGGGTGCACCCAGCGCACCCGGCAGCGGCTGGCTGTGCAGCTGCGCGCCAGCTCCCCTGTCCGACACGTGCTCCCCGGTACCAGCAGCGCCAGCAGCGCCGGCAGCAGCGCTAGCAGCACCGCCACCGACCGAGCCCTGCCGCGCGAGCGCTGCCCCCACGCCCGCGCCCGCGAGCGCGCCCGCGTTGCCGCCTGCGCTGCTGTACGCCGGCTGTGGCTGGCCGACTGCTGCCCCCGCGACAGCTGCTGCTGCGGCTGGCACCCCACCGCCGCAGCCCGCACCGCCGCCAGCGCCCCTGCCCCACCCTACGACGCCAGCCCCGGCGCCGTGCGCGTTCGCGTACCCCGCTGCCGACGCACCATCCAGCGCCTGGTGGTGGTGGCGGAGGTGGTCGCTGAGGACCGTGCCTCCCCCCGCGCTCCCGACCCCGCCGGGCGTGAGCTCGCACGCGCCGTGCGGCTCAGCCAGGCCCATGCTGAGTGCGAAGCCGCCTACTCCCCCCCCGACCATCATGAGGCCGCCCACTCCGCCGCCGTGCGAGAGGTGGCCACCCCCACCACCGCCGGTGTGGTGCCCCGGGGTGGCGCCCGCCATCGCCGCCGCGGCGGCAACGTGCCTGAACGCTGGGTGGCTGGCGGCAGTGTTGACCATGTAGCGTAGCACCCTCGCGGCCTGGAAGTGTGAAGATAGGGGCAGCAGGGGGTTGCAACACACACTCGCTCACACACAAAAACACACATATGCAGACGCACACACAAGCATGCACACACACACAAACACATAACCGTCGGATAATAAGTTGGCCAGAAAGACTGGCACCTTAATTAAGCTTAATTAGGTGAAGTTAAAAACTTAACTCCCAGGGAAAAAATCTCAGCTGAAATCTGAAAGTTGGATATTTTTCTACGCCACTGGTGGATCTAAGAACCACGACCGGGACATGCCGATGAATTTTTTTTGAGCCGTGGGAAGCAATACAAGATGCTGTGCGCTCGTTGGACGCCGCGGTAAGCGCCTCTCCGCCGCGGTAAACGCCTCTCCATCCACTCAATTACATACACCCTACTCCTACAGTCGCTGAATTCAGCACCCACCACCCAGCACACTTAACACGTGCCTCAGCTACGCCCAAGCGGGCAGCATCATCAGGCGGGAAGCGGTATCACTAGTCGCTCACGATCCGTTCGGCCGGCCCCGTTGCTTGCCCACACGCTTCAGCACGCTTCAGCACCCTACTCCTACAGTCGCTGACATCAGAACCCAGCACACAGCTCGTGCCCCAGCTACACTACCGCGCGTATAGACCTGAATTGAGCTTAATTAAGCTTAATTTATTAAGGACTATATATAGACCGCCAAACCTTACACACACACACACAAACTACCTTGGCAGCTGCTTCTTGCACTGTCTCATTCAAGCCAAGGTGTCACACACACTCACACACCCAAAAACACACACATTCATACACACACAAGCATGCACAGACATGCACACACAGACATGTACACACACACATCCTACCTTGGCAGCTGCCTCTTGCGCCGTCTCATCCAAGCCAAGGTGTCACACACACTCACACACCCAAAAACACACACATGCATACACACACACAAGCATGCACACACATGTACACGCACACACACACACAAACACATCCTACCTTGGCAGCTGCCTCTTGCGCCGTCTCATTCAAGCCAAGGTGCCGTGCCAGGGCGACCGCGGAATCGGGGTCCATGACAAGCACCTCGGGACGCAATAATTGTGCAAGCTCCGACTGTTTGTGGGGTGGTATGGGTGTGTGTGTGTGGGGGGGGGTGAGTGTGTGTGTGGGGGTGATTGGGGGAGTGATTGAGTGGGGATGGGGCAGCGTGGTTGGGGGGGGGGGTCCTGACAAGCACCTCAGGCTGAAACACAATCTACGTGCGTGCGTGCACACACGCACTGCCGTTCCTGCACACACACTCTCTCCTTTCTCACCGTGTGTATAACCCCGGACATGACCCCGTCTGGCGAGTGAAGGAACGGCAGCGCGTGCACACACACACACACACACACACACACAAATGCACACGTTCTCTCCCTCTTTCCCCAACTCACCGTATGCGCATCCCCGGACATGACGTCGTCTGGCGAGTGAAGGAACGGCAGCGCGTGCATCCCGACCGCGTCGAGGTGGTGGTGCGCCCGTGCGTGGTGGTCGTGCTCGTTGCCCACTTCGAGCAGCCCCGGCGACGCCATCCCGGTCTCGAGCATGTGTGAGCGGAGAAGGTCGGTGAGCGGGGGCAGCGTGGCGACACCGGCGTGGTGGTGGCCGTGGCCGTGGTGCAGCGTGCTTTGGTGGCCGGCGGAGTGGAGCGACTGGTGGCCTTGGTGCAGCGTGCTGTGGTGCCCGGCAGAGTGGAGCGACTGGTGCCCCTGGTGCAGCGTGCTGTGGTGCCCGCCCGAGTGCAGCGACGACAGCTGGTGCCCGTGCCCGCCCGAGTTGTGGCCGTGGTGGCTGCCGCCGCCGCCCGCGTGGCTCAGCCCCGCATGGCTCAGCCCGGCATGGCTCAGCCCGGCGTGGCCCAGCCCGGCGTGGTGCCCTGACCGCGCGCTGGTGTGCTTGGCCGACATCGGTGACGGCGCGAGCGAGCCCGGCTGGCTCCCGCCGTACGACATCGTGGACCAGAGCGCGGCGTTGAGCGAGCCGCCGGAGCGCTGCAGGCTGCAGGCTGGCTTGAGGTCGGCGATTGTCAGGGGGGGGTCAAGGCAGCCCTGGGAATTGGGAGGGGGGAAGGGAGAAGAGTGGGGTCGGGTGGGGGGGTATGTATGGGGGGGCTGGCTTGAGGTCGGCGATCATGAGGGGGGTAGGGGTGGGCGAGGCCACCCTAGGAATGGGAGGGAGAAGAAGGAGGAGAGAGTTCTGATTAGGAAGAGGGGGGGGGGGGAGGTGATCGGGAGGAAGGGGGGAGGAGGGGGGAGCGCTGCAGGCTGCAGGCCGACTTGAGGTCGGCGATCGTGAGGGGGGGGTCAACCCTGGGAATCGGGAAGACAAGGGAGAAGAGCGGGGGGCGAGGTTGTTTTGTAGGGGGGGAGGGGTGTTGAGTAGGGGGGGCTGGCTTGAGGTTGGCGATCATGAGGGGGGGGGGGCGAGGCCACACTCGCGCGCACACGCGCACACACCCATTCACTGCCACCACCCACCGACGCAAAGTCCATCTCCGCCATATGCCTTGCCATGCTTCTCACGACGCGTGGGCACAATCACGACTTGAACGCCCCACACCATTCCCACAACACATGCGCACCCCACCATTTCGACAATGCACGCGCGCGTGTTACCCTCGCCTCATAGTACCCACCGGCGTGCCCCCCATTGGCGCAAAGTCCATCCCCGCCATGCTGCCGCCAACACCGCCGACGCCGCCTGCCCCGGCTGCCTTGTCACCGCCGCCGCCGCTCCGCATTCCGTTGCGGCCCGTCACCACCACAATCGCAGTCGCGTCCGCGGCATCATATGGGTGCTCATCCTGGTCCTGCGGGGATGGGGGTCACAGTTACAGTTACATCGGCTTTCCAGCAAAGACGACGGATGGGGGGGGGGCAGTGATTTCCTGTTCGACTGTACACAGCTGGAATTCCAGCAAAATGGCAGTGGAATAACAATTCCAAGTCCTGAAAAGGAAATCAATGGCGGGGGGGGGGGGCTCAAAGGTGTGGTGCCTGTGATGGTCTTGCGGGGGGGGAGGGGGGGGGGGCGGAGCCCACGAAAAGCACCGCACACACAGTTGTATTCAGTTGCAGTCTAGCAGACACAGACACAGACACACACATGGTCCACCTTGCCCCCCCACCACCGCAACCTGCGGCGGCACTGCCAACAGTGCCCGCGCTAACAACGCGACCGAGCACGGTCGCACACACACACACACACACACACAGACACACACATCTAATGCGGGTCTAATGCGCCATCAAAGGCATCCGACGGACTGTAAAGTCGACCACACATGCACACACCCACACATGCACACCTGATCCACCTCCGCATCCCCCACCGCATCCCGCGGCGGCAGTGCCAACAGTGCCCGTGCTAACGACGCGGCCGCGCACGGCCACACACATGCACACACACACGCACACACACAGACACACACCTGGTCCCCCTGGTCCCCCCCCCCACCCACCCACCCACCGCATCCCGCGGCGGCAGTGCCAACAGTGCCCGTGCTTACGACGCGGCCAAGCACGGCCACACACACACACACACACATGCACACCTGATCCACCTTGTCCCCCCCCCCCCGCATCCCGCGGCGGCAGTGCCAACAGTGCCTGGTGCTCACAACGCGGACGAGCACGGTCGAACACACACACACACACTCAGACACACACTCAGACACACACATATAATGCGGGCCTAATGTGCCATCAAAGGCATCCGACGGACTGTAAAATCGACCACACATGCACACACACGCACGCACACCTGGTCCACCTCATCCCCCCCACCGCAGCCCGCGGCTGCAGTGCCAACAGTGCCCGTGCTAACGACGCGGCCGAGCACGGCCACAAAACACACACACATGCACACACACACACGCACACACACACACACATGCACACACGCATGCACACACACACACCTGGTCCACCTCATCCCCCACACCACCACAGTCCGCGGCAGCAGTGCCAACAGTGCCCGTGCTAACGACGCGACCGAGCACGGCCATCGGAGTGCTGGCAGGGGGGAGTGCCAGCATGGTGGCGGCGCCGGCGCCGTATTGGCCACCACCCTGAGTCTCGTCCGGGGGGATGTTGCAGCAGCCCTCACACCTGGTGTGTGTGTGCGTGTGTGTAGGTGTGTGTGTGTGTGCATGTGTGTGTTCGAGGAGTGGACGGGAGGGCTGGAGGGAGAGGGGTCGTCCGGTGGGATGTTGCAGCAGCCCTCACACCTAGAAGAGGATGAGAAGAGGAGAGAAGGGGAGGGGGGATGAGAAGAGGAGAGGGGGGAGGGGCGTAGTGGCCAACGCCTTGGGTCTCGCCCGGTGGGATGTTGCAGCAGCCCTCACACATAAAAGAGGGCGGGGTGGGGGTGGGGGATGGGAAGAGGAGAGGAGGAGGGGGGGGAAGGGGGGTATTGGCCACCGCCCAGGGTCTCGTCCGGTGGGATGTTACAGCAGCCCTCGCACCTGTGGCACAAGTGTGTGTGTACATGCGTGTATGTGTGTGTGCATGTGTTTGTGTGTGTGCGTGTCAGGCTGTAGGGTTGGGCTGGAGAGAGGTCTCGTCCGGGGGGATGTTACAGCAGCCCTCGCACCCGGTGTGTGTGTGTGTGTGTGTGCATATGTGTGTGCATGTGTGTGTTGAAGGAGTGGGCGGGAGGGCGGGAGGGAGAAGGTTCTTGTCCGGTGGGACGTTGCAGCAGCCCTCACACCTGTGGCACAAGTGTGTGTGTGTGTGTGTACATGCGTGTGTGTGTGTGTGTGTGTGTGTGTGCGTGTTAGGCTGGAGGGTTGGGCTGGAGAAAGAGGGGTCGTACGTGGCAGCAGCCCTCACACCAGACATGCGGGTAGGAGTTGAGGGTGTGTGTGAGCATGTGTGTGTTGGAGGAGTGGACGAGAGGGCTGGAGGCAGAAAGTTGTCCGGTGGGATGTTGCAGCAGCCCTCACGCCTGTCGTGCGGGGGGGGAGCAGGGGGGTGGTGGGGGGCTTGGGTGTGCTGGATCGAGCGACAGGTGCCAAGAGAGAGGGGGCAGGCTCAGAGCTTGGATGCTTTCAGTCCCAAGTCCAAGGGGGGGGGGGGGGGGGATGGGGGCAGGGGGCAGCTCCCGCCCCACCCCACCCCACACACACTCACACACTCGCACACGTCTCCAACCTCCCGCAACCCACTTGCAGTTACCTGAGCAGTACACGCACACAAAATCGCACACACACATACACACACACACACACGGGCCCATCACGCCATCAAAACGCCAGATTGGCCGAGTCGTACACTTTTCGCACACACACGCACTCACACTCGCACCCCCCACCCACCCACACACACAAAAGTACACACGCCCCCCTCTCCCCCTCGCCACCCACTTGCAGTTGGCCGAGCAGTACACGCTCACACTCTCTCACACACACACACACTTGTCTGACAGACTGTACATTTGACCACACACTTGCACAAACACGCATAGTGGGGTTGTACACACACACACACGCGCAACCCACTTGCAGTTGGCCAAGCAGCACACTCGCAAACCTACACCCAAACACTGAAGATTACGCCACCAAGGCGTCCGATGAACTGTACATTGACTCGACAAGCACACACATACACACACACACAACCACGCCACCCACTTGCAGTTGGCTGAGCAGTACACGCTCTCACATACACACACACACACACACGCGTGCGCATCCACAAACACACACACACACACACACGTCACCCACTTTCAGTTGGCTGAGCAGGTCACGCTCACACACACACACACACACGCGCCTACATCCACGAACACACACACACACACATGCAACCCACTTGCAGTTGGCCAAGCAGTACACGCTCACATACACACACACACACACACACGCGTGCGCATCCACGAACACACACACACACACGCCACCCACTTGCAGTTGGCTGAGCAGTACACGCTCGCGTCAAAGCACTCGCAATACTTCTTCAGGCACTTTGACTTGCGGCAGCGGCAGCCCTGGTGTGTGTGTGTGTGTGTGTGTGTCGCATCTCAAAGCACTCGCAGCATACTTCTTCAGGCACTTAGACTTGCGGCAACGGCAGCCCTGTGTGTGTGGGTGGGTGGGGGGGCATCACGGTGTGTGTGTGTGTGTGCGGGCATCACGGTGTGTGTGTGTGTGTGTGTATCGCACGTGGTCCCTCTTGAGGCACGTGCTGTGCCACCTTGGACGTCCACACCCCACACGTCCACACTCCGTCCACACCTTTGTGTGCGCCAGGTCACCGTCCACGTGCTGAGTCACCTTGCAGGTGAACGCTGATGAGTTGCGCTGGAGGACCTGTAAGCAGCAACAAAAATGAGAGGGGATGGGTTAGTTGCGACCTTGGATGATTGAACGCCGACGGGTTGCGCTGGAGCACCTGGACACGGCAGCACCAAGTGTGAGTTCCGACCTGGATGTGAGAACGCTAGCGAGTTGCGTTGGAGGACCAGCGGGGGTTGCAGTCAAGTGCATTTTGGTTGGTAAGTTCAACTTCGCTGGAAAGCCGATGTTACTGTTACTGCTACTGCTGAAGAGTTGCGCTGGAGCACCTATACACAGCAGCAGCGAGAGACTGCGGGGCATGCAGGGTGTGTGGGTCAAGCTGGCTGTATTTCGGGGTGTCATGGCATGGCGTTGGTTGAGTACCCTGAACGTGTGAGTGTTTGAATGCTGAAGAGTTGCACCGGAGCATCTACAAAAGCAGGGGCGCAAGCAAGGTTGAGGCGAGTGAGTTGGGAGCGTCTTGGCAGGGCGTTGGTGGGGACCTTCGACAGTCGCTGAGACACACTGAAGCACCCTCTACCACACACACACACACGCGCACACACACACACACACACGCGCGCGCGCGCACCTTCTACCTCTCCTGCATGACCAGCCGTATGTGCGGCGACGTGTTGTTGCAGTCGCAGCAACACACACACACACACACATACACCGCCCAAAACAAACACACACACACACACATTCACACAAGCGTGCACCTTCTGCCTCTCCTGCATGACCAGCCGTATGTGTGGCGACGTGTTGTTGCAGTCGCGGCACGAGCAGTCAGAGCACAGCACACACACACACCTTCTGCCTCTCCTGCATGACCAGCCGTATGTGTGGCGCCGTGTTGTTGCAGTCACGGCATGAGCAGTCAGAGCATAGTACACCGCCGCTGAAGCAAACGCAGTAGAGCTTGAGGCACTTAGCCTTCTTGCAGTTGCAGCGGCGCGCACCACCGGACTCGGGTCCCAGGTCGGCCACCTGTGTGTGTGTGTTTGTTAGAGTGTATGTGTGTGTGTGCATGCATGCGTGCGTGTGTGTGTGTGCAGTTGCAGCGGTGCGTGCCACCGGGCTCTCTTGTCAGGTGACGGCGGCGTGCCCCCCCCCCATGGTGGCGTGCGTGCGTGCGTGAGTGCAGCCCCCCCCCCCCCCCCCATGGCGGCAGCGGCCAGTCGGCCTTCTGGGACACCGACCGTATCCCCCCCTCTCTCTCTCTCTTTCTCTCACACACACACATGCACACTCCTGCTGCATGTTGCCGTCCTTGTGTTGTATAACAAGCGCCCCCTTCCCCCTCCCGCCCAAAGATACACCTGCGGCGGCCAGTCTACACACACACACACACACACACACACACACACAGCCCAAGCGCCCCCCCCTTCCCCGCCCAACACCTGTGGCGGCCCGTCCAAACACACATACACCCAGACCCGCGCACACACCTGCATTCATCCATCCACCTCCATCCGCAGCGACACAGCCAACCGCGGCCAAATCTGGCTCCTCTACTCCCTAACGATGCGTCGCCAGGCACCCCCACACGTTGACACACACACGCGCGTGCACACCCACACCCGTGCACACACCTGCATCCATCCATCCACCCCCATTCGCAGCGACACAGCCAACCGCGGCTACATCTGGCCCCCCGACTCCTCCCTACGGATGCAGCACCAGGCACCCCGACACTTTGACGTAGGATATGAATGCCTTCCCCCCCCCTCTCTCGCACACACACACGCGCGCGCTCACCCACACCCGCGCACACACCTGCGGCTGCCCGTCCGCCCCCATCTGCGACACTGATCGCAACCGCATCTGGCTCACCCGTTCCCAACTCCCTACTGCTGCAGCCCGCAGCACCAGGCACCACACACAGAGACACACAGACACAAACACACACATACACACACATGTGCACGTGCACACACACACGCATGCACACACACACACACGCACACCTGCGGCGGCCCGTCCACCCCCATCTGCGACACCGACCGCGACCGCATCTGGCTCGTCGGCTGCTCGCTGTCTTGCATCGTCCCGCTCGTATACATCCCGCTCGCATGGCGGTGCAGTCCACCCCCGCCGCTGCCGCCCATCCCACCCATCCCGCCGCCTCCGCCGAAACCTCCGTTGATCCCGCCGCTGCCGCCTCCGAGCGCGCCGCCGAACCCGTTGGCGAGCAGCCCCCCCTGCTGCCCGCCGACCCCGCCCATGGTGCTGCCCAGGCCGAGCAGCTGCTGCGCGCCGCCGCTGACGCCCGTCAGGGCGGCCGCGAGGTCTGCGACCGACATGCCCTGCCCGCCGACGCCGAGGCCGCTGACTCCGAGGGCGGCTGACAGGTCCTCCATCGACAGCTGCCCGCCGAGGAGGCCGGCAATGTCGATGCCGAGGCCGCCCATCAGGGGGAATCCCGCGAGCAGCTGGGTGTTGTTGCCGGTGCCGGCGCCTGTCGTGCCGGGGCATGATGATGACGGTGATGATGATGATGGTGATGACGATCTCATAACCGTGTGGGGTAACTTGTGCTGGGGAGTTTGGTGCGCGCCTCTCTGGCTGTGGCTTTGGGCCTAGTGTTCAACTCGGGGAGGTTGGCGCTCCCGTTGCGTTATGCTTTCGAAGACGAGATGATGCACACACGCACGCATGCGGCACACACAAGCGTTTTTTTTAGGAGCAGTCTGCGTGTGTGTGGTGGTGGTGGGGTGGTCGTGCCCCGCGAGCGTCTGGGTGTTGGTGCCTGTCGGGGACGAGGCGAGGACATGCTCAGCGTAGAGAGAACAGGATGCAAAAGGCACACGCACGCATGCATGCAACACGGGGGAGTGTGGGAGGCAGTGGGTGCCGAGGCCGAGGCCGACCATCAGGAGGAGCCCCGCGAGCGTCTGGGTGATGGTGCCTGTCGTGAACGAGGCGAGGACATGCTCAGTACAGAGAGACCATGATGCAAAATTCACACGCACGAACGCATGCAACACGCATGCACGGGTGAGTGTGTGTGTATGTGCGTGTGTGGGGTGTGTGTGTGGGGGGGGGGCACCAGGGGGAGCCCCGCGGGCAGCTGGGTCCTACATGGCAAGGGTTGAAAAACACATGCACGCACGCATGGAGCACGAACGGGTGAGTTGTGTGGGGAGCAGTATGTGTGTGTGGGTGGGTGGGGGGGGCATCAGGGGGAGCCCCGCAAGGAGCTGGTAGTTACTGCCTGTCGTGCCGAGGCAGGTGAGGATGATGATGTCAGATCGCGTGAGTGGCGTCTTTTGCGGTTCAACGCAACTGGAGGGCTGTCCTGGGGATGGGTGGCTGAGCCCTCACTGGTTAAAGCTTTCTCAAGGCCCCCCTTGTGTTTGGCTTGGGGTTTCAAGCGCTCCGGTTGTGGTGTGCGTTTGACAACGAGATGATGCACACACACACACACACACACACGCACGCACGCACACACACATGCTCTCATGCACGCACACACACACACGCGCGGGTGCGTTTGGGGAGCAGTGGGGTGGGTGGGTAGGTGGGTCTGCTCCGGCTGTTTGCCTTGGTGTGCTGTCCGTGTGCGCGTGTGCATCCGCCCCCCTCCCCTCCCCCCTTGGCGTGTGCATCTTCGACACCCACCGTGTGCGTGCGCGCCGGCATGCATGGAGCCCTCCTGCGTGGAGTACGGGCATCGAGGGGGTGAGAGGGGGGTGAGGGAGGAGGGGGGGCAGCATGCAAGCCGCACACGCGCGGTTGGCTCCACTCCCTGCTTGAACCTGTGACAGACCCAGATATAACCGCCCATGCCTCACCGTCGCCACCTGCGCTGCCAGCGCCTGAAGCGTGGCGCCGTCGATCGCCTCGTGCATGCTGCCTGTGCCGTGGCTCGGAGGAGGAACAGACATCAGGCCTCACGCGTCACGCATGCGCATGAGGTGGTCGTGGTCACCGCGCGTGCCGTCAGCTGCGCTTGCGCAGCCCTCTGATAGCAGGCGACCACCGCCGCCTATGCCACGTGCCTCCAGCTTCCGCTGTCACGGAGATCGGGCGCCAGGGACAGTGGAACGGAGGCTGGACAAAGTGGACCAAGACTGCGTGCGTGCTTGCTGCAGCCCCCTGGCGGCGTGCATACGCGTCGCCGCTGCGTGTCGAGGGGAGAAGCTGTGATGCGCCTAAAACGCCGGTCGGTTCGAAGTCCCGCTACGAAATGCGTTTTTGAACGCATGAGTGGGTGTGGGTGTGGGATCTGTCGTTGGACATCGCAGGGATAGATCTGTCCTAAATCCAGCTGCGGCATGCACGATGAGGGTTACACACGACGGCCGCATCTACATCAATTTTCACCCTCGCAGATCTCAAGGTCACACAGTTTGTGTGTCCTACCAGACACAGGCTGGTGTTGCGGCGTGCACACAACAGGTGCAGAGTGGGTGCATGCCCGTGCGTCTTTTGGCGGTTGTGGTCACACCGAGGGACTGTGCTGGGTCATAGATGGTAGATGCGCCTTAGTTGGTGAAATGAATAATGCATCAGATGTTCAGTTACTGTACGCGTACGTGGACCGTGTAAAATGCGTGCGCTGTGTCTTCGCGAATAAGTATCGTTTCTAACGCCCCCCCCCCCCCCCCCCCGTGAGCTGCGAAATCATATGACTTGTGTAAAATCGCGCGTTTGGGCGTCTAGCGACGAAAACTATCTGAAAATTTGTAGTTTCTTGACCTCCCCCACCCCCGAGCCTGCGAAGGCACAGCGCACGCACGGCATCGAAAAACGTTTTTGTGTTTTGATTATGCGAGTTGACAATCAACTTCTGGCGGTCGCACAACCGGTTCCTGTCACTGTCATTCTGTCGAATGGCCCACAGCAGCATGGCAAGGCAGGTGTGCGCAGGACCGTGTGCACCTCCCATGTTCTGCTTTTGGGCCCTGTGCTTAATTTTAAGTAAAACATTACTCAGGGGCTTTTACTTGTTGCTGAAGGCGGCAATGCGGGAGAGCTGGGAGCTAGCGGCGGGTGGTGTGCGAGAGAGCTGGGTGGCACAGCTGAGCGAGTGCCTCAGCACAGTGGGGCACACGCTGGTGTGGGGCCAGGAGGCGGGGGGCATCGCCCGCCAGCTAGAGACAGCAGCGGCGGGTTGGCTGGCATCAGAGACCAGCATACCAGAGCTGCCAGAGGACGCCAACCAGCTCGGCGTCGTCCGCTCAGTGCCTGACTCATGGTCACACCGCTTCAAGATGCTTACTTACTTGCGGTGGATGGCAGACGACTGTGGCGGCGCACCAATGCTCTGGACGGGGCTGAACAGCGCCGCCCAGATCACGACACTCGCACGCTTTAGAATGGGGCTGCATGAACTGCAGATAGAGAAGGGGCGCCACACGGCGCAGGCAGAGCCACGCAGCCAGAGGCTCTGTCGCCTTTGTGGCATGCGGGAGGATGAGGCACACGTGATTTTTGAGTGTCCAGCGTATACGGAGACACGCGTACAGTTCCACACCCTTTTCCTGAGCGTCCCTGGGGACGATAAAGGCTTGGATGCGAAGATGCGGGCGTTTATGAACCCCAGCCCGGGGCTACTTTACCCTTGTTTTTGGCGTGACATGGCCAACTTTCTGGTCTCGTGCCTTGATATACGTAACACAAGCCTGGAGATGGTAGAGGATCGGGAGGAATAATTGACCTGAAGCGAACGATGTTTTGAATTAGGAGTCAATGAGGCAGCCACGATAGTGGCGGGGACCCAAGCGTGGGTTCCCGAGGAGCTGCGGTGGACTGTGCCGTTTGCAGTGCACCGCAGCTGGCGCACCTGAGAAATGCCCACGCTGGGTCTCACACGTGAAAGCTGCCTCAAAGACGACGACCTCAAAACGGAGTTTGCAGAAGGAACATATTTATCCGCTATAACCGGGGAGCAAGCTTGCTCTCTAACCTATTACCAAATCCCACACTGTTGGTCACTACTGACCGCCTTTTCCAGCCCCTTTTTAGGTAGTTAGGCTTAGGGATGTGCCCCTCACCGAGTCCTTCTGTGCCTCCCCCCTTCAGCAGGGGGGGGGCCTGCGACACGTCCAATGTCGTGCTCGGTGCAACAACAAGGAGTCAGCTTCTGCTCAGAGCCGGGTTAAGGGTAACAGGTTGAGAATCCTGTGAATGCTGGTTGAAATCCCAGTTAGAAAACCCCTTCACACGTCAGAGGTTGCGGCCCGGCTGGATTTCCTTTTCGGCCACGTCTTGGCCTTTCTCCCCACGGGGGGATGTCTCTTTTGGCGATTGGCGACGAACCTGCCTTGCGTTTCCGTTTCCCAACATGCGCTCACCGACTTCAACAAGCGTTTGCTGCCGCTGCGGTAGGGGACCTAGGGGTGCGCCCACGCTCTTTACAGAGTTGGGGTTCCCTACCACCAACAGCCAGCCATCTCAGTAAGGTGCTCGGGCCATACGCGCCGAGCACGGTCTTATACGCCTTTAGAGGTGTCCCTGACTGTAACATCCATCATCATCATCATCACTTGTTACCATTACTGTTACTGCTTTTACTCGCGGATTCTCCGCTGTGTTACACTTTCTGATGACGATCTCCTACAACTGCCCGCCGCCCGCTGTCCGCCGTCTGCCGCCCGCAAACTGCCCGCCTTCGGCCTGCCTGCCTGCCTGCCTTCATCTGGTCACTAAAACGGACGCGCCCACCGGGCGGATCACGCAGGGGAAGACAGCGCCACAAAACAGCGCGCAGTAGGCAACGGTCACAACCACCACCAACAGCTGTTCCCCATATCATAGAAGATATAGCCCAAGCCCCCACTGCCGTTGGCAAACACTTGAGATCGGCTGACTCGCTGGAGTCGAAGAGACAGCCGTGGCACACGTGTGCACGGCTGCTGGTGAGGACAGGCTACGCGCCCAACTGTGTTAACAGCGACCAGCAGGCACAAACACGTGTGATATTTTACCCCCCCGCGTTACATTTACACTATGTGTTCCCGCCCTCGGAGGCCAAGCCCAGACTGTCAAACTTCACCACTACTGGGGGAGTCCCCCAATAGCAGGCTGACAAAAGAGTCCTCCTCTAGCCCCATCTTTGCAATGGCTGCCAAGACATTGGCCAGCTGCTGCACATTGAAGGATGCCAGCTTGGCTGACGCTGTCTCCAGCAGCTCGTGCATGAACGCTGCATTCTCATAGCCCAGTCTGGCCAGGGCCGCCCCGCTGCGGCAGATGCATACGTGGCGCCAGTGGGGCGCGAGACGATGGGGAGGCGTTGGAGCATGGTGTCCTCACTGGGTCTCAATTTGAACACCCATTGGCGGCTGTCTGGCTGCGATTGGCGACAGATTGACGGCTGGCGAGGCGTGTTGCGACTGAGTCTCCCCAACTGCCACTCAAAGAGTGACCATCCTGTGACATCACAATCCAGCTAGCTTTTACCTTGCAGCTTACCTTACAGCTGTCACTACCCACACTAAACAGCACAAACTGAGAGACTGCCAGAATCGCTCGATCCCCCCCCCCTCCCCCACTCGCATCTCAGCGGCACTTCCTTTGGGTTCGGGCTAACTGTATGTGAGATGAGGAGACGGCGCTGCAACATTGCGCCTGCTCGCCTGGTGTTGACAACGCTCTAACAAGCTAGAACAACAGAACACCTGGACGTGTAAACCTGGTGGACGTGCAGTGGGCACAACACACAAGATTGATCAAAATGTCACTCCTCCCTCCCCCGCCGCCACCCGCAGCGACACCAAACTTGTCCTGAAGTGCGAAGCCTGCAACGCCGTTGAGCGCATCGATGCATTTGCACAGACACATACTACATCCCCCTCTGCGCCCCGCCACCGCCACTCCCAGCGCCACTAAACTGGTCCGGCAGCTCGCCCTGCACAACGCCATTGAGAACGTTGATGCGCTTGCGTAGCGTGTCGAGTGTGCCAGCAACGTCCGGCAGCGAGGACACATCTGGGAACAGCGCAGCAGCAGCCGCGGCCGCCTGGTCGTCTGTTACGCCCCGCGCTGCCGGCGGGTAGAGCCACGCGCTGACTGAAGATGTGAAGTTGTCCGGGTGCTCGGTGAGGATGGCCACCCAGTCGACCTGGGGTTTACACGCAGTGCACACAAGCGGTGCGGCGTGTCATGGCGAGGGAGTTCAAGGTAGGGAGCGAATGGGGCGTCAATGGGGCGCGGTAGAGTTGTCCGGGTGCTCGGAGGATGGCCACCCAGTCGACCTGGGGTGTGAGAGCAGACAATGCACAGGTACTGTCATGGATAGGGAGCGGCTGGCATGAAGCTGGCGACGTGGAGTTGTCCGCGTGCTGTTAGTGAGGAGAGCCTCACAGCCAACACTGGGGGGCCACTGGGTTGTGTGAGCGCACATGCGGTGTGTGCCCACACACCCTGGTGTGGTGTGTATTGTTGAGGGAGGGCAGTTGAGGATAAGAAGCGACTGTC
>VFSX01000271.1:187500-215000 GCA_016618255.1 Chlamydomonas sp. UWO 241 | reverse complement strand
AGGTGATTACAATGCAGCAGTGGGGAGGGATTCGGTGTCCGACCACGAATGCGTTGGCAAGCCCCTGCCCCTCACGGAGCCAGCGGTGGCCAGCAGGAACGGTCGCCTGCTCCTTGACACTGCCACTGCATGCAGCCTGCGCGCTGCCAACACTCTCTACCCCCACAGGCCTGAGCACCAGTACACCCACATCAGCCCCATGGCTGTTGCACAGAGCAGACGGCATGCATGCTCTGTGCGCCGCCTGCACAGCGTCAAGGACTACATCCTGGTCGCGCGCCGCCGCATGCATGCGGTGACAGACTGTAGGGTGCGTAGGAGCCCAACCTGGGACAGCGATCACCGCATGGTGGTACTGTCCATGCGCCTCCGCATGCGAGCCTCCCGCCATGCAGGCGGCTCTCAGCGGCGCGCATGGGACTCTTCACAACTGCGGCGCCCGGCTGTCCGTCGTGAGTTCAACCTCCAGCTGTCCGATCGCTTTGGGCTGCTGGAGGCCGTGCCGCCCGAGGGCGCTGATGCCCAGGCGGAGTACGACGCGATGGCTGCTGCCATTCGCGAGGTGGCCACCAACCACCTCGCTCCACGCGGCAGCCGCCGGCGGCGCGGCTGGCAGTTCACTCTGTCGCAGCGCACCCTCCGGCTCATGGACGCCCGGCAGCGCGCGCACACGGCATGGCTCAGGAGCAAGTCTGCTGCTGCCAAACGAGAGCGCAACCGCGCCAACCGCGCGGCCGACGCAGCTGTGCAGAGAGACAGGGAGTGGTGGATCAGCCAGCAGGTGGCGGAGGCGCAAGACATGCTACGCAAGAAGAATCTGCGCCAGTTTGCGCGCGCGTGCGACAGGCTGGCGGGCCGCAGCCGCAGCCATCAGATCCCACCTGCCATGCGGGACGTCTCGGGCGCGCTGCACAGCGGTCCAGACGGGGTGCTGAAGGCCATGACAGAGTCATTCGACAAGCTATATGGCGGGGAGACCAAGCTCAGCGACGAGACCCTGAACCAGCTGGAGAACGATGTAGCGGCGTTTGAGCTCACACGCGCCACAGAGGTGGACGAGGCGCACGGGCGCCCCCCTGACCTGGCTGAGACGGAGGCGTGTGTGCGAGCGTTGCGCTCGGCCGCCGCTCCGGGGGGTGACCAGCTGGACGCCATGCTGTTGCGGTGCCCACCTGCCATCGCATGGCTCCACCGGGTCATCATCGCCGTATGGCGGTCGGGGAGAGCCCCGAGGGAATGGAAAACTGCTATTATCACACCGTTATATAAGGGGAAGGGTCCGCGTGACTCCCCTGGTAACTACCGCGGTATAAGCCTTCTCTCTATTGCCGGGAAAGTGTACGCTGCCATACTTCTGCACCGCGTCTCCACGCAGGTTGATGGTCAGTTGCATGAGGCTCAGTGTGGTTTCAGAAAAAGCAGAGGCACTGTTGATGCGATTTTTACTCTGCGCTCGCTGAGCGCGGCACATGCCGAGTACAAACAATGCATGGCTGTGGCATTTGTCGACTATTCTAAAGCTTACGATTGCATAAACCGTGCGGCACTGTGGAGAGTCCTTAGATTATATAGTGTTCATCCGCACATTATTGATCTGTTGGAGGATCTTCACACCAACACCGCAGCTGCCGTGCGGCTGGCTGGGAAAATCGGGCACGAATTCCCCGTGTCGTCTGGTGTGCGACAGGGGTGCGTCATTGCTCCTGTGTTGTTCAATGTTTTTATTGACCACATAGTGAAAAAGGCGCTAGACATGATGCCAGAGGGGGCTGGCGTGTCAGTCGTGACCCGAGCCGGCGGCTCTGTGTTGTCGTCGTCGGTTGAGCGCATAGTAATGCTGATGTATGCCGACGATTTATGTTTGTTCTCGCATGACCCAGCTCAGTTGGCGCTTATGCTGAAAATCCTTGACAAAGTGTCCTCTAGCTTTGGCATGCAAATCAACGCCGCCAAGACAGAAGTGATGATTTTGCCAGCAGATTTTGTCGCGGATCTGCCCACGTTTGCGCTGACTGGTGGTGAAGTGAAGACCGTCTCTGCATTTAAGTATCTAGGGAGTTGGATAACCCAGAGTGGTGGTGTGGAAAAGGAGATCGGTGTGCGTGTCGGTCGCGCGCTGGGCGTGTTTGCGTCTTTTGATAAGATTTGGGCCAGCAAGAAGATGCAAGTGCAGTCTAAGATGCGGGTTTACAACACTTTCGTGCTGCCCCACTTTCTGTACGGCTGCGAAACATGGGCCCCTACTAAAACACAACTGACTCGATTGGAGGTTGCCCACTCTAACTGCCTTCGTCGCATTCTGGGTGTGCGCCTGGTCGACCGGCACAGATTAACTTATATTCGGCAGGCGTGCGACACTGAGCCAATTGAGAGCCTTGTGGCAAAGCGATCAATGCAGTGGCTAGGCCATGTGATGCGCATGCCGGCTTCTCGTCTTCCTCGTACGACTTTTGACTGCACAATGGATGTGGCTCGGCAGCAAGGCCGGCCTCCAGCCTCCTCCCGACACTATTTTCTTAAGCTACTGATTCAGCAGCTAGGCGAAACTAGTGGCACTCGTTCTGATTGGAAGACTTTTTCGGACACGGCGTTTGAGCGTGCTCAGGATAGGGTCGGGTGGAGAGCCGTGGTGTACGGTCCGGCTGCCCCTCAGGCGCCGGCCCCTCCACCACGGCGGTCAAGTAGATTGGCAAGCGCCACTTGACCCCCTATCCCCTAGAAGCAGTTAGGACCTATTTTGGAGGCGTCGCACAATAGCTCTCCTTTTTGCTCTGGGACTTCACGTTGGCAGGCAGCCGGCTGGTGGCTACCGCCCCTCACAGGTAATTGTTAGGGCCAGAACTGGACTTGGGTCTAGGCGGTGGTACTAGGACTAGAGGTAGTCTTTGCTGGAAAGCCGATGTAACTGTGTGTGTTGTGCATGTTTGAGTGTGTGTGTGTGAGATTGGGTTTGAGAGTGTGAAGATATATCATCCTCTCAAAGTCCCCCACAAAACAAACACACACACACGCACACACACCCGCCAACATCACATCCAGCACCTCCCCCCACATACACATGCACACACACTCACAGAGAGAGAGAGACACACACAGACACACACACACACACACACATCTGCCACCATCACACCCAGTACCTAGCTCCCCCCCCACACACGCACATGCACACACAAACGCACACCCGCACACACACTCACACAAGCACACACCTGCCACCATTGCATCCAGAACCTCCTCCCACGCAGCTGCAAGCTCAACATCAAAGTCGGCCCAGCGTGGCGGCGTCACTGGCGTGCGGATGCTGAACTCGTAACCATTGGGCTGGCTCGGGTTCTGCGTGCGTGTGTGTGTGTGTGTGTGTGCGCGTGTGTGTGTGTGTGCATGCTTAAGAATACGGAGGATGAGAGGGTCCAGGGTGCATGCGTGCGGATGCTGGACTCGACGAGTATCCGTTGGGCTGGCTCGGGTTCTGCGTGCGTGTTGGTGTTGAGTAGGAGTAGGAGTAGAGGAGGGGCAGCCGGACCAGGCGGCGGCACGCATACACTTCTAAATTTATTTGGACCGGCAGCAAAATGGCAGCAAGGCTAAGCGTGACTGCCCCCCCCCCTTTACAAACACACACACACGCACACACACACATACGCGCGCACACACGCACACATGCACACACACATGCCCTACACACACATGCCCTACACATGCCCCCACGCCCTACGCTACACACATGCCCCCACGCCCTACGCCACACACATGCCCCCACGCCCTACACACACATGCCCTACGCATGCCCCCACGCCCTACGCACACATGCACACACACATGCCATACACATGCCCCCCCCTCGAACACACCGTCACCAGCACAAGCCGCGTTCCATCCATACACATGCCCCCCCCTCCCCTCCTGTGCCTCCACTCACTCACACGCCCACGCGCACCAGCACCAGCCGCGTCCCCTCCATCTTCCTTCCCGGCACCGCACCCTCTCTCTCTCGCACACACACGCGCGCACACACACACACACACACACCTTCACCAGCACCAGCCGAGTTCCCTCCATCGTCCTTCCCGGCACCGCCACGCTCTTGATGTGCAGCACGACCCATCTGTGTGGGTGTGTGTGTGGGTGCGGGTGTGTGTGTGTGGGTGATCCGACGTCCTCATGGCCTGCTCAACGAAAACTCAGTCTAGTAGGCCGCGGCCGAACGGATCTAGTAGTTGCGGCGACGTATACATTGCACGATGGACAACCCCGACTATCGCCCATGGAATTAATCGGCCCATGAGGAGATGATACGCTGCGATTGAAGTTGAAGTTGATTGGCCAGAGTGGCAACCCAAGTTGTAGTTGGTTGGCCAGAGTGGCAGCCCCCCCCCAGACCCCCCAAACCAAGGATACTATCCACTCGATTCAGGCGCTGGTCGGTCACCCGCTATTCGAAAGACATCCCAGTGCACGGGTCAGACTTCGTAACAATTGCCGGGGTGTATGGCTGTTAGTAGTACAGGCATTGCCGGTGCATGCGGACGGCCTCATGTAACGCTTGGTTGGTTGGTTGGTTGTGTGGTGTGTGGGTGGGGTGGCGGCGGGGCGGGGGGGGGGGGGGGGGTAGGGCGTAAGGTTTGAAGTTGAGGGTTTAGGGCTTGGGGTTTTGGGGTTGAGGGTGAAATCATGCCGCTTGCTCTTGATCAGGATTTTTGAATATGATTATATAATATTAATTTACAAACAACGACCTAACCGTCCTCGCAAATCACGTCATACATGTCGCCGGCTTTCGTGGCACACACTCACACACTCACCCACCCACACACACTCACACCCACACACACACGCATGCACCCACCCGTCCTCTCGTATCACATCGTACATGCCGCCAGCTTTCGTGGCACACACACACACACTCACACACTCACACACCAACTCACACACACACGCATGCATGCACCCACCCGTCCTCTCGTATCACGTCGTACATGCCGCCAGCTTTTGTGGCACACACACACACACACACACACACACACACACTCACACACACACACACTCACGCACACACACGCATGCACCCACCCGTCCTCTCGTATCACGTTGTACATGCCGCCAGCTTTTGTGGCACACACACACACACACACACACACACACACACACACTGTTGGTTTTCTACTTAATCTCTAGATGGGTAGAAAACTGGAGTTTTTGTCGGAAGCTACTTTCTAAGTGTGAAGTGAGAAGTACGGAGCGCCTCTGAATGGTGCTAGCACCCCAAGATTCCTATCCGTCTTCTTGGGTCGCTAGCACCGCTCCCTTTTCGGCTTCCAGTTCCGCTGTCAGCCTTTGATCTACCACCCACCCACCCTGATGAATCGTGGTGTCCCACCGACTTTTGAGTTTGAGCAAGTTAGGGAGAATGGTGCCTAGCTGCAGAGTCCGGCCGCTTGACATTGGTCGTGGGTGGTGACTGCCATGCCTTACGGCAGGTGACCATCTGCGGCCAGTGGAGGTCAGGCTCTGCCCCGAGCCGTGACCGTTGTCACGCGTGACTGTAATCAAACGAATACTGAAAGGCTGAGACAGAAAACTCACACACACACATGCACCCACCCGTCCTCTCGTATCACGTCGTACATGCCGCCAGCTTTTGTGGCACACACACACACACACACACACACACACACACGCACACACACACACATGCATGCACCCACCCGTCCTCTCGTATCACGTCGTACATGTCGCCAGCAGTGGAAGCGGACGCGATCGCAGCGCGCTGTGAGGGGGTGTCCACTGGGACGGGCTGGTCACGAGCTGAGCGGGCAGACCCATCACGCAGGAGGACCTGTGAGGGTGTGTGTGTGTGTGTGCGTGTGTGTGTGCATGTGTGTGTGAGGGAGTGTGCACTGGCACGGGCTAGTTGCGCGCAAATCGAGCAGATGCATCACGTAGTAGGACCTGTGTGTGTGTGTGTGTGCGCGCACTGTGAGGGAGTGTCCACTGGCACAGGCTGGTCACGCGCGGAGCGGGCAGACCCATCACGTAAGAGGACCTGGTAGGGGGGGAGTGTGTGTGTGTGTGCGTGTGCGTGCGTGCTGGAGTGATGGAGTGTGTGCGTGTGTGTGTGTTTGTGCGTGCGTGCATGCTGGAGTGCTGGAGTGTGTGCGCGTGTGTGTTTCTGTTAGGACAGGCTGGTCACGCTCACTGCGCGCGGAGTCATCGCGGAGGACCTGTGATGGAAAGGAGTTTGTGTGTGTGTGTGTGTGTGTGATGAAGTGTGTGTGTGTGATGGAGTGTGTGTGTGTGTGTATGTGTAGCAAGGCTGCCCTATCTCCCCCCTACTCTTCAACGTCTACATCAACATCGTAATCAGATCCCTGATTGCCCAGATCCCCAAAGCTGGCATCCAAATCGGCTACGTTGTCGACGGCGTCCTCCACACCCCCGAGTCCCGCAAAGTCTACGACACCACCATCCTCCCCCTCCTACTCTATGCCGACGACATCGCCTTGCTCTCCCTCTCCGAGTACGCCCTCCGCACCGTGCTCACCCTCCTCGACGGCACCTGCTCTGACCTCGCGCTTGAGATCAACTACCGCAAAACTGTTGCACAATCCCTCGGCCACCCGTCTGCCCCCACCGCCCCCACCACCACCCCCATTGCCATCCCCTCCAACTCCTCCTCTACCCCCCACCTGGTCCACCAAACCTCCAGCTTCAAATACCTCGGCAGCATCATGGCCTCACCCCCCACCTACCCCCCCTTCGACGACCCTGACCCCCCACCGCCCACCAACACCCTCGACGAAGAAACATCACGCCGGATCAGCTCCGCATGGTACGCCTTCACCCGCCTCACCCCAGTTGCAGTTGCAGTTACATCGGCTTTCCAGCAAAGACTACCTCTAGTCCTAGTACCACCGCCTATACCCAAGTCCAGTTCTGGCCCTAACAATTACTTGTGAGGGGCGGTAGCCACCAGCTGGCTGCCTGCCAACGTGTAGTCCCAGAGCAAAATGGAGAGCTATTGTGCGGGACGTCTCGGGCGCGCTGCACAGCGGTCCAGACAGGGTGCTGAAGGCCATGACAGAGTCATTCGACAAGCTATATGGCGGGGAGACCAAGCTCAGCGACGAGACCCTGAACCAGCTGGAGAACGATGTAGCGGCGTTTGAGCTCACACGCGCCACAGAGGTGGACGAGGCGCACGGGCGCCCCCCTGACCTGGCTGAGACGGAGGCGTGTGTGCGAGCGTTGCGCTCGGCCGCCGCTCCGGGCGGTGACCAGCTGGACGCCATGCTGTTGCGGTGCCCACCTGCCATCGCATGGCTCCACCGGGTCATCATCGCCGTATGGCGGTCGGGGAGAGCCCCGAGGGAATGGAAAACTGCTATTATCACACCGTTATATAAGGGGAAGGGTCCGCGTGACTCCCCTGGTAACTACCGCGGTATAAGCCTTCTCTCTATTGCCGGGAAAGTGTACGCTGCCATACTTCTGCACCGCGTCTCCACGCAGGTTGATGGTCAGTTGCATGAGGCTCAGTGTGGTTTCAGAAAAAGCAGAGGCACTGTTGATGCGATTTTTACTCTGCGCTCGCTGAGCGCGGCACATGCCGAGTACAAACAATGCATGGCTGTGGCATTTGTCGACTATTCTAAAGCTTACGATTGCATAAACCGTGCGGCACTGTGGAGAGTCCTTAGATTATATAGTGTTCATCCGCACATTATTGATCTGTTGGAGGATCTTCACACCAACACCGCAGCTGCCGTGCGGCTGGCTGGGAAAATCGGGCACGAATTCCCCGTGTCGTCTGGTGTGCGACAGGGGTGCGTCATTGCTCCTGTGTTGTTCAATGTTTTTATTGACCACATAGTGAAAAAGGCGCTAGACATGATGCCAGAGGGGGCTGGCGTGTCAGTCGTGACCCGAGCCGGCGGCTCTGTGTTGTCGTCGTCGGTTGAGCGCATAGTAATGCTGATGTATGCCGACGATTTATGTTTGTTCTCGCATGACCCAGCTCAGTTGGCGCTTATGCTGAAAATCCTTGACAAAGTGTCCTCTAGCTTTGGCATGCAAATCAACGCCGCCAAGACAGAAGTGATGATTTTGCCAGCAGATTTTGACGCGGATCTGCCCACGTTTGCGCTGACTGGTGGTGAAGTGAAGACCGTCTCTGCATTTAAGTATCTAGGGAGTTGGATAACCCAGAGTGGTGGTGTGGAAAAGGAGATCGGTGTGCGTGTCGGTCGCGCGCTGGGCGTGTTTGCGTCTTTTGATAAGATTTGGGCCAGCAAGAAGATGCAAGTGCAGTCTAAGATGCGGGTTTACAACACTTTCGTGCTGCCCCACTTTCTGTACGGCTGCGAAACATGGGCCCCTACTAAAACACAACTGACTCGATTGGAGGTTGCCCACTCTAACTGCCTTCGTCGCATTCTGGGTGTGCGCCTGGTCGACCGGCACAGATTAACTTATATTCGGCAGGCGTGCGACACTGAGCCAATTGAGAGCCTTGTGGCAAAGCGATCAATGCAGTGGCTAGGCCATGTGATGCGCATGCCGGCTTCTCGTCTTCCTCGTACGACTTTTGACTGCACAATGGATGTGGCTCGGCAGCAAGGCCGGCCTCCAGCCTCCTCCCGACACTATTTTCTTAAGCTACTGATTCAGCAGCTAGGCGAAACTAGTGGCACTCGTTCTGATTGGAAGACTTTTTCGGACACGGCGTTTGAGCGTGCTCAGGATAGGGTCGGGTGGAGAGCCGTGGTGTACGGTCCGGCTGCCCCTCAGGCGCCGGCCCCTCCACCACGGCGGTCAAGTAGATTGGCAAGCGCCACTTGACCCCCTATCCCCTAGAAGCAGTTAGGACCTATTTTGGAGGCGTCGCACAATAGCTCTCCTTTTTGCTCTGGGACTTCACGTTGGCAGGCAGCCGGCTGGTGGCTACCGCCCCTCGCAAGTAATTGTTAGGGCCAGAACTGGACTTGGGTCTAGGCGGTGGTACTAGGACTAGAGGTAGTCTTTGCTGCAAAGCCGATGTAACTGCAACTGTATTGTGCGACGCCTCCAAAATAGGTCCTAACTGCTACTAGGGGATAGGGGGTCGAGTGGCGCTTGCCAATCTACTTGACCGCCGTGGTGGAGGGGCCGGCGCCTGAGGGGCAGCCGGACCGTACACCACGGCTCTCCACCGGACCCTATCCTGAGCACGCTCAAACGCCGTGTCCGAAAAAGTCTTCCAATCAGAACGAGTGACACTAGTTTCGCCCAGCTGCTGAATCAGTAGCTTAAGAAAATAGTGTCGGGAGGAGGCTGGAGGCCGGCCTTGCTGCCGAGCCACATCCATTGTGCAGTCAAAAATTGTACGAGGAAGACGAGAAGCCGGCATGCGCATCACATGGCCTCACCCCACGTTTTTGGAAATCAGATGAGATCACCCTCACCACCAAGATAACCTGTACAATGCCTTTGTTGTATCCGCCCTCTTGTACGGCTGCCAAACCTGGACGCTAAACAAAACTCACATCCACCGCCTCGAGGTCACCCACAACCGCTTTCTCCGCCGCCTGAAAGCCCCCTCCCGCCACACCTTGGAGCAAATCTCTACTGCCAAGCTACATGCCGCGCACCCTCCCACCATTCCTATCATCGTCATGATCAACAAACACCGACTGTTGTTCATTGGATCCCTCGTCCGCTGCCTCCCCACCTCCACTCCTCTGCCCCCCACCCCTGCCAACCCCCCTCCCTCTCCCCCTTGCCTCCCACGCCTCCTCCGATCCCTCCCACGCCCCCTCCGATCCCTCCCAACCCCGCTCCCTCTCCCCCTTGCCTCCCACGCCCCCTCCGATCCCTCCCACGCCTCCTCCGATCCCTCCCAACCCCCCTCCCTCTCCTCCCTTGCCCCCCACGCCTCATCCGATCCCTCCCAACCCGCCCTCTCTCCCCCCTTGCCCCCCACGCCTCCTCCGATCCCTCCCACGCCTCCCCCGATCCCTCCCAACCCCCCTCCCTCTCCCCCCTTGCCCCCCACGCCTCCTCTGATCTCCCCCATGCCTACTCCGATTCCTCCCGACCCCCATCCTTCTCCCCCCTTGCCTCCTCCAACCTCCCCTCCCCTTCCTCGCCCGCTGAACCCATGTTCCCAGCCACCGCCGCCCTCTTCATGCACCGACGACCAGACGTGATACCCTACCAAGGTGGGGTCATCACCTCCTACCGTGAGAAAGTCCAAGACATTTTCGACTCCTACGTGTTCAAGATTGCCGTCACAACGCAGTTTGACAAGGCCAAGAAGGAGTACGCCGAGTCCCCACCGGAGTCCCAGCTGAAGACCGTCCCGAGCTTGCTGTGATACTAGCCCGCAGGCGGCCTCCCGGGTGGCTCACCCTCGCGAGGTTCCCATGCCTGTGGAATGGTATTTGCAGAGAGATGGCAGCCAATGCGGGAGCAGCCAGCCAACAAAGTAGATAATGATGATGATGGTGGTCACAGTCAGCAAGCCTTCAGTCAGCAAGCCTTTAGTTAGATGCCAGTGCCTCAGAGGCAACCCCCCGACCCCCCCAAACCAAGGATACTATCCACTCGATTCAGGCGCTGGTCGGTCACCCGCTATTCGAAAGACATCCCAGTGCACGGGTCAGACCTCGTAACAATTGCCGGGGTGTACTGCTATTAGTAGTACAGGCATTGCCGGTGCATGCAGACGGCCTCATGTAACGTTTGGTTGGTTGGTTGGTTGGTTGTGTATGTGTGGCGACTGGCACGGCCTGGTCACGCGCTCTGCGGGCAGACCCATCACGTAGGAGGACCTGTGGTGGTGGTGTGTGTGTGATGGAGTGTGTGTGTGTGGACGTGCGTGTGTGTCCAATGGGACCGGCTGGTCACGCGGATCGAGCAGACACATCACGTAGGAGGATCTGTGGTGGTGTGTGTGTGGGTGTGCGTGTGATAGAGTGTGTGTGTGTGTGTGTGTCGACTGAAACGGCCTGGTCAAGCGCACTGCGGGCGGAGCCATCGCGGAGGAGGACCTGGTATAGAGTGTGTGTGTGTGTGTGTGTGTGTGCGTGCGTGCATGCGTATGTCTGTGTGAGAGAGGGGGGGCAGCCACTGGCACCGGATGGTGTTGCGCGGAGCGGGTAGAGCCGTCACGGAGGAGGAGGCGCGCCAGCGCCCGTCCGAATTTCATGCAGTACCGAATCGCGGGCGCACCCACCCACCCACCCACCACCCACACCCACCCACCCTCCCACCCACCGACCCACCCACACACACTCTCACCCACACCCACATGTGCACACACCCACACCCACACCCACGCCCCCACCACACACACGCACCTCTTTCTGCCTCTCCAGCGCCCGTCCAAAGTTCATGTAGTGGCGGATCGCGCGCACACACACACACACACACACACAAACAAACACGTGCACACACACACACACGTGCACCCCCCCCCACACACGCCCCCAAAAACACGCACCTCTTTCTGCCTCTCTAGCGCCCGTCCAAAGTTCATGTAGTACCGGATCACGCGTGACTGTCCGGTATACATCGCAGTGTGAGAGCCAAATCCGCTCTCAAACTCTGCGCGCGAGAGCATGTCCACCCACACAACCTGCGCGCACAGAAGCAAGCGGAGACTCGTTTTTGTGTCCCAGTTTCGTTGTGCATTCTTGTGGTTTTGCGGGCTTGGGCGGAGCGCGACCATGAGTGTTGGGCAGGTGTGCACATCTGTAGTGTGAGCCAAAACTGCTCTTAAACTCTGCACGCATGAGCTTGTCCACCCACACAACTGCGCACAACACAGCACAGCACAGCGGGGGCAGGTGTTGGGAGGGATGGCGAACTATACTGCGTTACTTTGGAAGATAATCCACCATTCATGGTTACCGAGCTATTAGGAACCATAAGGCATGTACAAAAAAAAATACCCCCCCCCCCTCCCACAAGAGAAAGGCCCCCCCCCTCTCAATCATACCCTCCCTCTCTCCCTATAAAAATACCCCCCCCACAATCAGACCAAGCTGGTCCCCTGGTTTCGCCAGCTGGCGCATCTTGGTCAGCACATCCATTGCGTCGCGCCAACCAAACACACCCTTCCCTCTCTATCACACACCCCCACCTCACTTAAAACAAAAACCTCCCACAAGACCAACCTGGTCTCCTGGCTCTGCAAGCTGACGCATCTTGGTCACAACATCCATCGCATCGCGCCAACCAAACACACCCTCCGCTCTCTATCACCCCCCTCGTACCTCTCTTTAAAAAAAAAAAAAACTCCCTCAGACCCACCTGGTCCCCTTGCTCCGCCAGCTGACGCATCTTGGTCGCCACATCCATCGCGTCGCGCAAAATAAACGCACCCCCCCTCTTTATCAACCCCCCCTACCTCTCCCTCTCTAAAAAAAAACACGCCCCCCTCCCTCAGACCAACCTGGTGTCCTGGCTCCGCCAGCTGACGCATCTTGGTCACCACATCCATCGCATCGAATCGCATCACCCCTCTTGATCACACCATGTATGCCCACCTGGTCTCCTGGCTCCGCCAGCTGACGCATTTTGGTCACCACACCAACCGCGTCGCGCCAACCAACCGCGTGCTCCCTTCCATCTCCCCTGCACCCCTTGCTCACACCCTCCCTCTATCAATACCGATGCGCACACACCCGATCCCCTGGCTCCGCAAGCTGATGCATTTTGGTCACAACATTCATCGCATCGCGCCAACCAAACGCACACCCCCCCACACACACAAACACACACCACTGAAACTGACACTTCGCTCACTTGGGTGAACTGAGTTCCCAATTGCTCCACCTGCACGATCAGATCAATCTGCCCCCACCTGGTCCCCCGGTTCCGCCAGCTGACGCATCTTGGTCACCACATCCATCGCGTCGCGCAAAATAAACGCACCCCCCCGTCTTTATCACACCCTCCCTCTCTCCCTTTAAAAATACCCCCCCTCCTCAGACCGACCTGGGCCCCTGACTCCGCCAGCTGCAGCATCTCGGTCATCTCGGTCACCACATCCATCGCGTCGCGCCAACCAAACGCGTGCTCCCTCCCATCTCCCATCACCAGTTCATCACACCCTCCCTCGATCAATATCGATGCGCGCACACCTGGTCTCCCGGCTCCGCAAGCTGACGCATCTTGGTCACCACATCCATCGCATCGCGCCAACCAAACGCGTGCTCCCCCGACGTCGCATTTGGCGTCACCGTCGCGCCAGCGGAAGGAATGAGGAACGGGGCCCCGCGTGCGCGCGCGCGCACCTGTGTGTGTGTGTGTTTGTGTGTGTATGTGTGTGTGTGTGTGGAGGGGGATGAGGGTAGGTGTGCATGCATTTTTTTTGAGTGCGTGTGTGTGTGTGTGTGTGCGCGCGTGTGTGTCTGTCTGTCTGTCTGTCTGTCTGTCTGTCTGTCTGTCTGTCTGTCTGTCTGTCTGTGTCTGTCTGTCTGTCTGTCTGTCTGTCTGTCTGTCTGTCTGTCTGTCTGTCTGTCTGTCTGTCTGTCTGTCTGTCTGTCTGTCTGTCTGTCTGTCTGTCTGTCTGTCTGTCTGTCTGTCTGTCTGTGTCTGTCTCTCTGTCTCTCTGTCTGTCTGTCTGTCTGTCTGTCTGTCTGTCTGTCTGTCTGTCTGTCTGTCTGTCTGTCTGTCTGTCTGTCTTTCTGTCCGTCTGTCAGACTGCCTGTCCGTCTGCCTGTCTTGTCCGTCTATCCATCAGACCGCTTGTCTGTTTTTGCATGTGCGCGCAAAATGTGAGCCCTGCACCCTCAAACCTGGACATTTCGGCACTTGCCAGCGCCACGACCGTCTGCTTGAGCTGGATCGCATGCGTGTGTGTGTGCGTGTGCTTGTGTGTGCATGCGTGTGTGTGCGTGCGTGCGCTTGTGTGTGTGTGTGTGTACATGCACTCATCAGCACCACCACCGTCTGTGCGAGCTGGATTGCATGCATGCGTGTGTGTGCATTTGTGGGTGTGCGTGTGCATGTGTGTGTGTAAGTATGTGTGTGTGTGCGAGCCAGGCCCGCCATGATCGTGCACGCAAGGACTCCTCGTCCTTGGCCTGAGTGCGTGTGTGTGCGTGTGTGTGAGTGTGTGCATGCGCACACCCACCAGTGCCACCACTGTCTGCGCCAGTTGGATCGCAGAGAGACCGGCCGCTCGCTGCTGGCGCACGTGGCGCAGGAAGCCTGTGTGTGTGTTTGTGTGTGTGTGTGTGTGAACGTGATTGGGGGGGGGGGGCTGCTGGCGATTGTGGCGCAGCAAACCTGTGTGTGTGTGTGTGTGTGTTGTGTGTGATCGGGGGGGGGGGGGGGCTGCTGACGTTCGTGGCGCAGAATGCCTGTGTGTGTGTATGTATGTATGTGTGTTTGTGCGTGCGTGCGTGCGTGAGTGAGGGGGGGGGGGAGGGCGCTCGCTGCTGGCGCACGTGGCGCAGGAAACCTGTGTGTGTGTGTGTGTGTGAGAGTGTGAGTGAGCGGGGGGGGGGGGGGAGGGGGGAGGGCGCTGCTGGCGCACGTGGCGCACGAAACCTGTGTGTGTGTATGTGTGTGTGTGCGCACAAACTGAATCGCAGAGATACCGTCCGCTCGCTGCTGGCAGACGTGGCGCAGGAAACCTGTGCGTGTACGTGTGCGTGTGCATGTGCATGTGCGTATGTGTGTGTGTGTGTGATGTGTGTGTGTGTGTGTGTGTGTGCGAGCTGGATCGCAGACACGCCGTCTGCTTGCTGCTGGCGCACGTGCCTGAGGAAGCCCGCGCGTGTGTGTGTGTGTGTGTGTGTGTGAATGTGTGTGTGTGTGCGTGTGAATGTGTGTGTGTGTGTGTGTATATGCGTGTGAGGGAGGCCTCCCGGGAGGGTTGAAGGTTCAGTTGGATCCACCCTTTGTGTGCGTTCTGCAGCAGCAGCTGAATCTGTGAGCCAGCGCCGCAAGCCTGGCCAGACGCCTTGTTTCGTATTTTCACAATGTTGTGGAAGTGTTCACTTTCACAACACTTTCAAATCTCCAAACGTGCAACCCTCTTAAGCATCCCTCGTAAGCACCCCTCTTAAGCACCAGTAACGCATCTGTCGGTGCCCCATCATCCACCCTTTGTGTGAGTTCTGCAGCAGCTGCCCAAATCTGTCCGCCAGCACCGCACGCCTGGCCAGAAGCGTCCTTTTCGTTTCTTCACAACACTTTCAAATTCAAAAAACATTTTCAAATCTCCAAATGTACAGCCCTCTTAAGCATCTGCCACTACCCCATCATCCTCCCTTGGTGTGAGTTCTGCAGCAGCTGCCAGAATCGCTCCGCAAGTGCCGCAAGCCCGGCCACATCTGCCGAGTCCGCCATTTCATGTTCTGTCTTCGATTGTATTAAAATCACCTCCTCCTGTCCTCTCCCCCCCTCTTTATTTACTGCCCCGACCGTTTCACCTTGGTGTGAGTTCTGCTGCAGTTGTCCAAAGCGGTCAGCCAGCGCCGCAAGCGCGACCACGTCTGCCGAGTCCGCCTTTTTCTGTTGTTTCTTCAATTGTATTCAAATCACCTCCTCCTGACCCCCCCCCTATGAACTACCCCAACCGTTTCACCTTTGTGTGAGTTCTGCAGCAGTTGGCCGAAGCGGTCAGCCAGTGCCGCTAGCTTGGCCACGTCTGACGAATCCGCCTTATTCTTTCCCTTCCCATCGTCAAATCTTCAGATTGTATCCAAATCACCTCCGCCTCCTTTATTAACTGCCCCAACCGTTTCACCTTTGTGTGAGTTCTGCAGCAGTTGTCCAAAGCGGTCCGCCAGTGCCGCAAGCCTGGCGACATCTGCCGAGTGCGCAGGCGGCGGCGCCGGTGGGCTGGGCGGAGGGGGGAGCGGCCTCCGTGCTACCGACTCTGCCACCATGTCGTCTGTGGGAACGTCCTTCTTGCACCACTTCTCCTACGTGTGCAGGGTTCAGGGTTTAGGGTTTAGGGTTCAGGTTCAAGGTTGAGGGGCCGAGGGGCCGGACGGCAGCGCGGGTGGGCAGGATGGATGGCGGAGCGGCCTCCGGGCGACCGACTCTGCAACTATGTCGTCTGTGGGAACGTCCTTCTTGCACCACTTTTCCTACGTGTGCAGGGTTTAGGGTTTAGGGCTCAGGTTCAAATTGAGAGGTTTAGGTGAGCCAAGGTGCCCGGCGGCGGCGCGGGTGGGCCGGGCGGAGGGCGGAGCGGCCTCCGGGCGACCGACTCTGCGACTATGTCGTCCGTTGGTAGGTCTTTCTTGCACAACTTCTCCTGTGTAAACGTGTGTGTCTGTGCGTGTGAGTGTTTGCGTGCATGTGTGTGTGCGTGTGCGTGTGTTTGCATGCATGTGTGTGTGTGCGCGCACATGTGTGTGTGTATGTACATGTGTGTGTGTGTGTGTGTGTGCTGCGTCGCCGGCTCTGCGACCATTCCATCCGTCGGTACGTCCTTCTTGCACCACTTATCCTGTGGCTTTGGGTCAAGATTCAAGGGATTAAGGGTGTGGGATGTCAAGCCCGGCGCCGGTGGCACCGACCCTGTCATCATGTTGTCTGTTGGTACATCCTTCTTGCACCACTTCTCCTTCGTGTGTGTGAGAGTGTGCGTGTGTGTGTGTGTGTGTGCACATGTGTGCGCGTGTGTGTGTGCGTGTGTGTGTGTGTCGTCCCACACACACAACACCCCCACCACCCATAAAACCCTCCTTTGAACAGTGAAGATAAGTGGCAGCCTCCCCCCCCCCCCCCACCACACACCCCACACGAAATCCGACCTCGAAGAGTGGCGAGAAGTGGCACAGTCAGGCACAAGTGCGCGGAGCCCCCCCCCCCCACCACACACACACAAAACCCTACCTACATCCTACTAGTGGCGTCACAACGGCTGCAATATCCATCATCATATCCTTGAACGGTGGAGAGAAGTGGCAGTCAAGTCAGTTAGTGCGCAAAAGGGCCCGTCCTCCTCCCTTCTCCCCCCCCCCCACTTTCTGCACTAGCTGTGCAGCTAAGGCTCCCTGAGTCGGAGTGAGGCGAGATGAAGGGACGGCGAAGTGGCGTCATGTCTGCGACTTGTGTCTTGCCGGACCAGGACGAAGAAAACAAACATACTTTGACGAGCGGAGAGAAGTGGCAGTCGGGGCAGTGATTCCCCTGCGAGCCGTATACCGCTCCGAGCCGGATTTCCCATTTCCCAGAAAACCACCCCACACTTAGTGGGTGAGGGCGTGAAGCGATGCGTTGGAAAGCTCTTGTCGAGAGCAGCACAACGGGATGCATTGCATGAATACCCGCTGTGTATTGTGCCTGGTATGAGCGATCGAAGTTGCTGGAGCCGGCAAAAAACTAATTACTAAAATCCTTCCCAGGGACCACTGAGTCGGGGCAGTAGCGCGCAAAGGGCTTGGCCCTCCTCCCACAGACACACAAAACCCCACCTACACCACTAGTGACGTCACAAAGACTCCACTATCCATCAGCATCACCTTCAACGGTGGAGAGTGGCAGTCGGGGCAGTTGCGCGCAAAAAGCTCGTCCCCCTCTCCCTCCCCCCTCTCCCCCCCAACAAACAAAACGAAACCCCAAACTCGAAACCCCCAACCCTAAAACCCTGAACCCTCAACCTTACCTTGAAGAGCGGAGGGAAGTGGCAGTCGGGGCAGTAGCGCGGAAAGGGCTCGTCCCCCTCTCTCTCCTCCCCCCCACAAACGAAACCCTAAACTCGAAACCCTGAACCCCAAAACCCTTAGCCCTGAACCCTACACCTTACCTTGAACAGAGGAGAGAAGTGGCAGTCCGAGCAATAGCGCGCGAAAGGCTCGCCCCCCTCTCCCCACCCCAACACACACAAAACCCACCTTTGAACTGTGGAGAGAAATGCGCCCCCCCTCCGACACACACACAGCACCACCACCACAAACGAAACCTACCTTGAAGAGAGTAGAGAAGTGGCAGTCGGGGCAGTAGCGCGTGGAGCCCCCCCCCCCCTCTCACACACACAAAGACCTACCTACATCCTACACCACAAGTGGCGTCACACAGAGAGTAATATACATCATCATCACCTTGAACAGAGGAGAGAAGTGGCAGTCAGGGCAGTAGTGCGCAAAAGGCTCGTCCAGCTGATGAAACATGAATCGCGCGAGATCTCGTTGGTAGAAGCACAGGAACTGGGGCCGGCGGAAATCCTCTGGGTTGCCGGTGGGGTCATCCTGTCGGTGTGTGTGTGTGTGTGTGTGTGTGTGAGGAGCACTCACAAACATGAGGCGCTGGCTGAACTTGTCCATTGCAGCGAAAACCAAGGACGTCCTGCACCCCACCCACCCCCTCACTACAACCTTCTGTATGCTCCGACATGCTCAACCCTAAACCCAAACCGTAAGACAAGTTATTGTTCTGGTTCTTAGACTTATTATCGGATAGCCGGAATGGACTCACAAACATAAGACATTGGCTGAACTTGTCCATCGCAGCATAAAACAGGCCGAGCGCCGCGTAGCAGATCCCGCCAGTGAGCAGCAGCTCGGTGCGCTCCTTGGGGGACTGTGTGTGTGTGTGCGTGTGTGTGTGTGTATATGTGTGTGTGTCCGATCCCACCAGTGAGCAGCAGCTCGGTGCGCTCCTTGGAGGACTGTGTGTGTGTGTGTGTATGTGTGCGTGCGTGTGTGTGTGTGTCAGATTCCGCCAGTGAGCAGCAGCTCGGTGCGCTCCTTGGGGGACAGCGCGTGTGTGTGTGTGTGTGTGCGTGCATGTGTGCATGTGTGTGTGTGTGTCAGATCCCGCCGGTGAGCAGCAGCTCGGTGCGCTCCTTGGGTGACTGTGCGTGTGTGTGTGTGTGTGTGTGCATGTGTGCGTGTGTGTGTGTGTGTGTGTGCGCGTGTGTGCGATCGCTCTGTGTAGCACTCTCCACCAGGGAGAAGCCCCCCAACCCCTCCCAACTCGCCTTTATAGCTAGCCCCTCGTCAGTTTTGCGCACTTCGCCAGGGCGCCCCGCCCCCCCCTTCGAAACACACTCACTCACACACACTAACTCACACACTACGATCACCACCACCACCACCACCAACATCATCATCACCACTACCACCACCATCCCAAACCAAGAATCTAAACAACTCACCCCGAGTGCCAGGCCCTCGTCAGTTGCACGCACTTCGCCAGGGTGCCCCCCCCTCCCCCCCACACACACCCAGACACACTCACTCACACACCACCACCACCATCACCACCACCACCATCCCCAAACCAAGAATAAAATAACTCACCCCGAGCGCCAGGCCCTCGTCAGTTGCGCGCACGGCACCCAAATGGTCTCCCGCCTGCTGTTTCATGTGAGCCATCGTCTTGTATGCCTGGCGTGTGTGTGTGTGTGTGTGTGCGTATGTGTGTATGTGTGTGTGTCTGTGCGCGCGCATGTGTGTGTGTGTGTGGGTGTGTACCCACGTGGTTTACCGCCTGCTGCTTCATGTGTGCCATCGTCTTGTGTGCCTAGCGTGTGTGTGTGCGTGCGTGTGTATGTGTGTGTGCCTGTGTCTGTGTGTGTCTGTGTGTGTCTGTGTGCGTGTGCGTGTGTGCGTGCGTGTGTGTGTATGTGTGTGTGTGTGTGTGTGTGTGTGTGTCAGGGCCGTACAGGGGGGGGCGGCCGGGATCCGGAAAATCGGACGGGGGTCTGGCGAAGGCATCCGAAAGACCGGACGGGGGTCATACTGGCCGTCCGGAAGTGTGGAAAAGTGTGGATTTTTTCACTGTCTTGCTGTGACTGCCATGTGCTTCTCTCTTCCTACACCATGAAACCATTACAAAGCCTGCTCATTCCCGTTGCCAATCTGTATATATGTACAAAGCGTGTTTATTCGATATGCTCTAAAGAGTAGTTCTAAGTAGAACTTATAGATATATACTTCAGTCGTGCGCCTGCTGCGCCTGCGCCCTCTGCGCGCTCGTGCGTGGCCACACCCAGTCATTGTCCTCATCTACCACAAAGACCGGCTCAGTAGCAGTGACCCCATCGTCGAGGGTGACTTCAAAGTCGCCCTCGTTTTGCATGTCGTCGGCACACCTCTCAAGATCAAACTAGAAATCTTTAGCTCACCTTTAGCTGCCCTAGAAAAAAAAATTGAGTGATTCTGGACCCACTGAGCCAGCGAAACAGTGACCTGCAGCAGCTCGGCAAGGATTACTTTTGGATTTTGACTTGCCTAAAGTGTTCCAGCCCCCCAAAAGATGCGTCCAATGGGATTTGACCCCGGGTGGGATGGGCTTCCCACTTAGGCTAACACTGGGTAGCAAAAAATAAGGACGGGCGATTGGAACGTCATCCGGCAAAACGGATGGAGGCCCTCGGGCGAGCGTCGGCATCCGGAAAACCGGATAGAACTGCGCCATCCGGTTTTCCGCCCACCAGTGAGTCGGCATCCGATCCAGATCCGTTTGTACGGCCCTGGTGTGTGTGTGTGTGTGTGTGTGTATGTGCCCAAATGGTCTCCCGCCTGCTGCTTCATGTGAGCCATCGTCTTGTATGCCTGGCATGTGTGTGTGTGTGCGCGCACGTGTGTGTGTGTGTGTATGTGCGTGTCGGGGGTTTCCTTCCCGATCGGGAAACAAAAATGCGTGTGTGGAGGGCGCGCTCCCGATGGTTTTGGGGAGGGTGCAATCAGGAAAAACGACGTGCAGAGGCGATTTTTCCGCGGAAAAGTGTGGAAACGTCGGTTTTCGCACTTTTCGAAGCGATTCTTCGTGCTGCGGGCCGAAATCCCGGCGAAATCGGGAAATCCTCTTCCGGAAAAACGAAAGGATTGCCGACTTCAAGGAAACTCCTGGTGCGTGTGTGTGCGTGTGTGTGTGTGTGTGTGTGTGTGCATGTGTGTGTGCGTGTGTCTGTGTGTGTACGTGTGTGTCTGTGTGTGTGTGTATGTGTGTGTGCGGTTGTGTGTGTGTGTGTGTGTGTGCGTGTGTCTGTGTGTGTACGTGTGTGTCTGCGTGTGTGTGTGCCCAGGTGGTTTCCCGCCTGCTGCTTCATGTGAACCATCGCTGTGTATGTCTAGTTTATGTTAGGTGGGTGGGTGGGGTGGGGTGGGGGGTGGGGTGGGGGGGGTGGGGTTGGGGTTGGGTTGGGTTTGGGTTGGGGTTGGGGTTTGGGGTTAGGGGGGGGTGGGGGTGGGGTGGGGGGGGGTGGGGGTGGGGGGGCAGCTCGGTCGGACATCAAGCGCGACCACACAAGGAGGGTTTAGGGTTTCGATTTTTGGTTTAGGGTTCTAATGCATCAAGCACAGCTGCTTACACACACACACACACACACACACACTTACTTTATGCTGGGCTCTGCAGGCGCGCCATACACAAGCACAGCTGACACACACACACACACACACACCTGCATGCTGGGATCTGCAGGTGCGTCATACGTAAGCACAGTTGACACACACACACACACACACACACACCTGCAAACTAGGCTCTGCACGCGCGTCAAGCGCGAGCATAGCTGACAAACACACACACACACACACACACACACACAAACACGCGCGCGCCATCAAAGGCGTCCGATGGACTGTAAAGTCGACCAACACAAACACGCTCACACACATACGCACACACACACAGACGCACACACACCTGCATACTGGGCTCTGCAGGCGCGTCAAGCGCCAGCACGCGTCTGAACGCGACTTCCGCCTCCTGGATGCGAGCCATCTGGTGGAGGGCCTGTGTGTGTGTGTGTGTCTGAACGCGACTGCCGCTTCCTCTATGCGAGCCATCTGGTAGAGGGCCTGTGTGTGCGTGTGCATGTGTGTGTGTGCGTGCGTGTGTGCACGTATGTGTGTGTGTGCATGTGCGTGAGATTGTGGGTATGTGCATGCGAGCAGCTGATGACACAGCAAGTGACCTCCATACCTGTCATGGTGAACCAACTTCCCTCTCACACCTGGCTTCAAAATATATACTACACACACACACACACACAAACACACAAACCACCACACACACACACCTGCACCATGTTGAGCCAGCTGTCCCTCAGATCCGGCTTCAGAGCAACGCCCGGTTCGTAAAGCACGATGCCCTTGGCGATGAAGCCTCGGCTGACTGTGCACACCCACACACACACCCACACACACACGCACACACACACACACGCACGCACACCCACACACACCTGCGCCATGTTGAGCCAGCTGTCTCTCAGGTCTGGCTTCAGAGCAACACCCCGCTCGTACAGCACAATTCCCTCGGCGATGAAGCCTCTGCTGACTGTGCAGAGCCCGAGTGCGTTGAGCATCATTGGAGCGGTGGGGTTGGTCTCGTTGGAGCGAACCAGGAGGGGGTATGCACTGAAATTGGTGGGGGTGGGTGGCAAGAGTGTGAGAGAGAGAACGAGAGAGAAAGAGAGAGAAAGAGAAAGAAAAACAAAGAGAGAGAGAGAGAGACAGAATGCCAGAAAATCTGGACGGCAGACCTAGGTTGGCTGTTTCTGGCCGTCGATTCAAAGGATCCTGAATGTAAGTGGGTGAAGGATTCTGAATGAAAGTGCGTTGAGCATCATTGGAGCGGTGGGGTTGGTCTCGTTGGAGCGTACCAGCAGGGGGTATGCACTGAAATTGGTGAGGGTGGTTGGAAAGAGTGAAAGAGAGAACGAGTGAGAAAGAGAAAAAAAACAAGGATATATATATAGAGGGAGAATGAGAGACACACATACGCACACACACACACACACACACATAGGCACACACTCTCACCCCTCATAGTCGCGCCTCCGCATGTACACCAGCCCCTGCTCGAAATACCCCCCCCCCCCAAACACACACACACACAGCACTATCTTCTTATGATGGTCGTGATTGTTTTGTACAGTCTGTGTGAGTTAGAGTTGAGGGTCTAGGGTCTAGGGTTCAGGGTTCAGGGGGGGGGGGGAGGGGGGGCAGGTTTTCCACTCACCCCTCATAGTCGCGCCTCCGCATGTACACCAGCCCCTGCTCCAAATAGACGTCACCCAGTGAGCGGTTGCGCTCTGCCCCGTCGCCCGGCTGCTGCTCCAGCAGGCTTGCAGCTGCGTGTGCGTGTGTGTGTGTGTGCGTGTGTGTGTGTGTGTGTGTGTGTATGTGTGTGTGAAAGAAAGAGAGAGAGAATGGGCAGCTCCGCCCCGTCGCCCGGCTGCTCCTCCAGCAGGCTCGCAGCTGCGTGTGTGTGTGTGTGTGTGCGCGAGTGTGAGTGTGTGTGTGTGCATGTGTGTGTGTGTGTGCCTGTGTGCATGCATGTGTGTGTGTGCATATGTGTGCGTGCGTGTGTGTGTGTGTGTGTGCTCATGCGTGCATGTGTGTGTGCTCACGTGTGCATTGCATGTGTATGCTCCAAGCGTGCACCAACGTGTGCGGCCCAAGTGTGTGTGCGTGTGTGTGGCCCAACTATGTGTGTGGCCCAAGTGTGTGTGTGGCCCAAGTGTGTGTGTGGCCCAAGTGTGTGTGTGGCCCAAGTGTGTGTGTGGCGCAAGTGTGTGTGTGGCCCAAGTGTGTGTGTGGCCCAAGTGTGTGTGTGGCCCAAGTATGTGTGCAGAGTGGCCGAAGTTGGCCCAAGCCCACTCTGCCCATGCGCACCTTTCTGAAGGTCGGACAGCACATCAGCGTCGTCCGCTTGCAGCGCTCCTCTGGCCTGCGGTGGTATGGTTGGGTTAAGGGCTTAGAAAAGGGTTATTGAAGTTAGTTAAACGACCCTTGGTAAAGGGCAGGTAGCGGGCTGTCGTGGGGATCCGAATGTTTGCAGTGCAGTGCAAACGTCGGACAGCACATCCGAGTCCTCCGCTTGCAGCGCTCCGTTGGCATTGGTGATGCAGGGGTTTAGGGTTTAGGGTTTAGAGTCTAAACCCTAAAACCCTAAAACCCTAGGGTCGTGAGGTTCATAATTTTTCCTCGGCTGGCCTCCAATGTCTGCATGCACGTTGACCTGTAACCCCTAACCCACACACCTGTGCGCGTTGTTTGAACGAGTCCAGGAGCCTAGATTGCCGGTTAGATAACCCTTGACGCTTTACTATACTATACTATACTGTACTATACTATACTATGCGGCTGGTGGCTACCGCCCCTCACAAGTAATTGTTAGGGCCAGAACTGGACTTGTGTTTAGGCGGTGGTACTAGGACTAGAGGTAGTCTTTGCTGGAAAGCCGATGTAACTGTAACACTATAACCCTCGACCCTAAACCCTACCACCCTTAAAACAACAACCGTTAACCCTAAAACGACCCACCTGTGCGCGTCGCTTATACGAGTCGGGGAATCGCGGCTCCACCTCGATCGCTCGTGTGAAGTCAGCCACCTGGGTCGGGGTTGTGATCAGAGGGTGCAGGTTTTAGGTTTTAGGTTTTAGGGTGGAGGGTTTACGGATAAGGTGTTAGGTTTTAGGTCTTTGGGATTAGGGTTTAGGATTTAAACACGGCGGCAGCAGCAGCAGCAGCAGCAGTAGCAGCAGCACCCATCAAGACCATTTTCCGCGTCATGGTCGTTGGAGGGGCATGCCGTCTCTCCACCCTCAATCGCTTGTGTGAAGTCGGCCACCTGGGTCGGCGTTTTTGGGTTGCACCTAAGGACCTCTGTGGGCCTTTCTAAGGGCCACGACCGAAACCACTGTAGCAACTGAGTAGGCAAAAGGAACTAGTTGTATCAGTAGCACTCTGACAGTACAAGTATACAGCATATACAAGTAAGGCGAGTAGTATGTGTCAGTCGGGGTTGTTATATGCCAGTGTCAGTTACAGGGTAACAGTCCGGTTTCAGTGGTTACAGTCAGTTACAGGATAACAGTCAGTTACAGGTCGGGATTACCATGATCAGCATGAGGGATTGTTCAGACGTGCGTCATGCACCTCACAGGCAGCGTCCTCCCATGTATACGTAGGTCAGGTCATAGAGGCCACTTGCTTTTGTGGGCAAGTCAATCTAGGCCACTCAAGGGCCAGTGTCACCAAGGTGGCTGGCCTCGTGCCGACACAATGTTGTATGCATCATGACTGGCATCTATGCATCTCAGTAAGGTGCTCGGGCCATACGCGCCAAGCACGGTCTTGTACGCCTTTAGAGGTGTCCCTGACTGTAACATCCATCATCATGCATCTACCGCAGTCTCGCTTTGCCTTGCCGCCACTTTCATAAAGGGGGAAATTGTTTAGAACTTGGGTACCTTGCCGCGGGAATTTGGGGGTATCTTTCCCTGGTTTGCCGTCACTTTGGGCGTTTCTTCTTTTCTTTTTCGGCATTTCTCTTTAGAAATCGACCTTGCCGACACGTCCTCGGAAGTACTTAATCGTCAAGGCCAAGCGGTACTACGGTATCTATGCAAAGATGCATCATACTTGTCATGCATCTATGCATCAGTACTGGCATCTATGCATCTATGCATCTATGCATCATTACTGGCATGGAGCAGACTGTGCAAGTATAAGGATTTAGTTGGGTCGGCATCACTCAATGACTGTGCATGATCAGGGGGGTTGAAGGGTAGTGCACGCACAGGGGGGCCACACACATACACACACACACGTGCACACACACACGCGCACACACGCGCACACACACACACAATACACACACACACACACACACACACACACACACACACACACATGCCGCCTGCGTTGGTATGCTCAGGCATGATCAGGGAAAGAGTCGTTCCGTCGCTCTTACACCACGCCACAAGAGTTCAGGGTTCAGGGCTAAAGGTCATCTTTCTGTGTACTACCGTAAACTCCATTAGTCTGTACCGGTAATTAAGTCCCGGAGGCCTGCGGTACTCAGAGCTGGTATTGATATAATTAATTGGTTTCGGCGTCCGGTACAATGCCGTAGTATTACCAAGTTACAGTATAATAATACTTGCAGTGGAGCAGACCCGAGTTCGATTCCCGAGGTCAACAAATTTTCACTTTTGCTGTACAAGTGTAGACGACCTCCCCCACAGTGCCTTCTCCAAGTTTCCGCGAACAGGAGGCCCCCCAAATCGGTTGAGCATGGCTGATCCAGCCTCTGATGGATCTGATGAGGACTGGAGCGAAGACAACAGCGCCGCCACGCTCAGCGGCGGCTACGAGCGATAGTGTTACAAATCCACTGCCGGTGGTCACAGAGATGGTCCTGCGGTCACAGAGGTGGATGAGGGATGGCCTTGACCGCGTGCACGCAGCGTCGGTAGCGTCGGTACTTTGACAACAATCATTAAAATTCCATCAGTACAATCGAAATACTCAAAAAATTGGTACAATCGAAATACTCAAAAAATTTCCCGCTGCGCTCGGTACTCTGTCTCCAGAATCCAATAAAGAGTATTTTTTGCGGCCATCAGTACAGGCTTATGGACTTTACGGTATCCCCAAACCCCTAGCCCTACCAAGCCTTCGTAATCTTGTGTCATCGCGCGCGCAGTGCCCCGTGCAACGGATCCTTGACGAATTGGGGTTTCATGGCATTTAATCCACAACTTGAACCCGAAAACCCCAAACCCCAATGGCGTTCATTGCAATTCGCATCTGATCAAGCGGAAAGAATCAAGCCCTACCGAGCCTTCGTAATCTTGCGTCATCGCGCGCGCGGTGCCCCGCGCAACGAGCCCTCCAAGCCCACGGGGGCTGGCCTCCAACCCTTTATTGATCCTGCTGGAACTCTGGAACTGATTGTGACCGCCGGCCTGTGATTGTAAAACCCTAATATTGTAAAAATAAAAAATAAAAACTTTAACCCCATACTCACAAACCAGTACACTAAAGTCCCGCACAGACAGCCTACAATACCAAAGCCTCCCAAGCCCTACCGAGCCTTCATAGTCCTGCGTCATCGCGCGCGCGGTGCCGCGTGCAACGAGCCCTCCAAGCTCGCGGGGGCTGGCCTCCAACACCCGGTCGAGCAGCTTAAGTGCGAGCAGTGCCTGGCCGTGGTTGATCTGTGTGCGTGTGGGTGGGTGAGTGGGGGCGTGCGTGTGTGTGTGTGTGTGTGTGTGTGTGCATGTGTGCGTGTGTGTGCATGTGTCAGTGTGCGCGTGTGTGTGCGAGGTGTGTGTTTGGGGGGGGGGGGGGTTGGCCTCCAACACGCGATCGAGCAGCTTCAGTGCAAGGATGATGATGAGAGTTTTGCAAGGAGCGCCTGACCGCGGTTGATCTGTGTGTGTGTGTGTGTGTGTCAGGGGTTTGCTTGGGGTCAGTCATCCTTTCGTTTTTCCCGAAGAGGCTTTCCCAGTTTCGTCTGGATTTCGGGATGCAGCTCGAAGAATCGCGTCAAAAGTGTGAAAATCGACAATTTCACACTTTTCCCCAGAGAATTCGCCTCCGCACTTTGTTTTTCCCGAACGTACCGTACACAATACCATCGGGATCGCGCCCTCTGAGCACGCTTTTTCGAAACCCCTGGGGTGTGTGTGTGTGTGTATGTGGCTGGCCTCCAATACTCGGTCGAGCAACTTGAGTGCGAGCAATGCTTGGCCGTGGTTGATCTGTTTGTGTGTGTGTATGTGTGTGTGCATGCGCGAGTG
>VFSX01000271.1:157500-180000 GCA_016618255.1 Chlamydomonas sp. UWO 241 | reverse complement strand
CGCCGCCGCGCTGGCAAGGAGTCCATGCCTGAGGGCGATGCATCGTCGATGGTGCGTGCCGTGGTGTGCGCGTAGCGTAGGAGTGATCACCACCGGCCAGTCTCGACGATTCTGCCATGCGCACGTGACTGGCGTGCACCCTTCGCATGACACGCCGACGCCCGCATGCACGCATGCATGACCTGCTCGCGATGATCCACGCAGGGGACGTCATTTGGCGCGGGCTCTCTCGCGACTGCCAACTTCATCACGTCGAGCGTGATTGGCTCTCTGCCAAAGGGCCTGACCGCCGACCAGCGGCGCCACGTGATGGGCAGCGTGCCCATGTCGCCAGCGACGGCGGCAATGCAGAAGATGAACATGGTGAGTGGCATGGTGTGCTGCGCCATGCAACGCCATGCAACCAGCCAACCGCCCGTGTGCCCCACCCCCACCGCACCGCCCCTGCCTCCCCCATCCAATCGCGTGTTTTCCTGTCCCCTCCCCTTCACACTGCTGCCCTCCCTCACCCCCCATCCCACCCCCCTTCCAGGAGACTGTCACCGCGCGCACCAACACGGGCAGGGAGCTCCGCCGCAAGGTGCTCAAGGGCGCCGTCATGGTGTTTGTGACTGCCGGATACTCTGGAAAGCGCTTCATCTTTGAGAAGGTGTGGGGGGCGCTCACGGGCGAGCAAACAGCGGAGCGCCCTAAACCCTACATTAGTGGTTTCGTCAAGGAGCCCAGTCAAACCCCGACTCCAACCCGTCATCTGGCGTCGACTGCAAACGCTGGTCGCGTCTGGGGGTCTCTGTGACTTGCGGATGTCCAGTCACCCCGGGTCCCCCTGGGGATCCCTGGGTCACTGAGGGCTGGGGTCCCTAATCCTTCTTTGTCCCCACATCGCGCTGGGGCATGTCTGCTGTCTCTGCCGAGTGCGACTTGGAGCCCTAAACCCCAAACCCCAAACCCTACATGCCACGCCTTATCCTTGATCAGGCCAAGGAGCTGGGCGTGCGCACGATTGTGCTGGACGGGCCCGACTCCTGGTGCAAGCTGCTGCAGGCAGAGGGCATTATTGAGAAGTTTGTGCCGGTCGATTTCAGCGACGCCGACACGGTGTTTGAGCGCTGCCTGGAGGTGCGTGTGTGTGTGTGTGTGTGTGTGCCGGTCGACATAAGCGACGCCGACACAGTGTTTCAGCTCTGCCTGGAGGTGTGTGCATGCGTGTGGGGGGGGGGGGCGTGTGTGTCTGTGTGTGTTCGCACGTGTGCGGTCGCACGTGCGTGTTTTCGCACGTGTGTGTGTGCGTTGGTGTGTGTGTGTGACAATAGCTGTGGGTGGGTGGGTGGCACTCTATGGGTGAGTGGGCATGGGCGTGTCACTGTGGTCGATGTCGCTGTGTTTGCGCGTGCTTGCGTACTTGGGGGTGGGGAGGGGGGGGCTCACAAACATGCACAAACATGCACAGCCACCCACACACGCGCACTCACACACATGCACACACATGCAAACACACGTACACACTCGCACACACACACACACGCATGCACACACACACACACGCACACAGGCGCTCAATGCTGCCAGGCATGGGATGGTCACACACACACACACACACAGGCCCTCAAGGCTGCCAAGCACAAGATGGGCTCTCACTCAACACACACACGTACACACACACACACACACAGGCCCTCAAGGCTGCCAAGCATGAGATGGGTGAGCTCGACGGCATCACCACGTTTTGCGAGATGGCGGTGCCGCTTTCTTCGCGCCTGGCAGAGGTGTGTGTGCGTGTGTGTGCATGTGTGTGTGTGCTTGTGTGTGTATTTGTGTGCGTGTGCGAGATGGCGGTGAGGCTTGCACCGCGCCTGGCAGGGGTATATGTGTGTGTGTGCGCGCGCGTTTGTACCTACCTTGCCGGTGCGCGTTGTCGACCGCCTGGACACTGCTGTACTGGTGAGTGTGTAAGAGTGTGTGTGTGTGTGTGTGTGTGCACGCATGCTTGCACACGCAAACACACGTACGCACGTGCACACACAATCACACGTGCCCCATCCACACACACACACACACACACACACACACACACACACACACACACACGTAGGTGCTGGGCCTGCCGCACAGCAGCGAGCAGGCGGTCGACAACTTACACACACACACACACACACCATGCCCACACACACACACATGCAGGTGCTGGGCCTGCCGCACAACAGTGTGCAGGCGGTCGACAACGTACACACACACACACACACACGCACACGATGCCCCCCCCCCACACACACACACGCACACACACACATGCAGGTGCTGGGCCTGCCGCACAACAGCGTGCAGGCGGTTGACAACGCGCGCGACAAGGTGGGTGCAAAGAGAGGAAAGGGGAGAGAGAAAGAGAGAGAGAAAAAGTGAGAGAGAGAAAGGGAGAGAAAGAGAGAGAGAAAGGGAGAGAAAGGGAGGGAGGGAGAGAAAGAGAGAGAAAGGGAGAGAGAGAGGGAGAAGAGAGAGAGAGAGGGAGCGAGAGAGAGAGGTCGATGCGGAGGACTCTTGATACCTGCAGCAGACTCAAAAGGGTTTTTTTGTTCTTCGATTGAAGGGATTCCTGAGAGCATGTGTGCAGCAAGACACACACATGCAACTACGCATACACACACGCTCCCTCCCCCCTACAGCCCGCGGCGCGAGAGGTTATGCAGGCAGCCAGACTGCCCACGCCCCCCCCCCCTCTTCCCACACACACCGCACACACCCAAACACACCCAAACACACACGTACACACACACCTCCTCCCTACAGCACGCGACGTGCGAGGTCATGCAGGCAGCCAGGCTGCCCCCCCCCCACACGCACACCCAACCACCCACACCAACAAGCACGCCCACACCCACAAGCACACACACACACACACACACGCACGCACCACGCACCACGCGAGGTCATGCAGGCCGCCGGGCTGCCCCCCCCCCCCACACACACACACACACAAGCACACACACTTGCACACACACACACGTGCGCACGCAGCACGCGACGCGCGAGGTGATGCAGGCCGCTGGGCTGCCCCACACATACGCACACCTACACTCACACACACAAACACGCACGCACACACACACACACGCGCACACACACACACGCGCGCGCACACAGCACGCGACGCGCGAGGTGATGCAGGCCGCCGGGCTGCCAACGCCCAAGCACTACAAGATCTCGTCACCAGAGGACGTGTCCAAGGCGGCAGAGCACGTCGGCTTCCCAGCTGTGATCAAGCCCATCTCTGGCGCTGCGAGCATAGGCGTGATCCGTGTCAACGACGCCGCGGCGCTGCAGGTGTGTGGGTGTGGGTGCGTGTGTGGGTGGGTGGGTGGGTGTGGGTGCTCTTGTGCATAGGCGTGATCCGTGTCAACGACGCCGCGGCGCTGCAGGTGTGTGTGGTAGGGAGCGGGGGGGCATGTGTGTGCGTGTGTGTGCATAGGCGTGATCCGTGTCAACGACGCCGCGGCGCTGCAGGTGTTTGGGTGTGTGCTCGTTTGCACCGGCGTGATCCGTGTCAATGACGCCGCTGCGCTGCAGGGGTGTGTGTGTGGGGGGGTGCTCTTGTGCATAGGCGTGATCCGTGTCAACAACGCCGCGGCGCTGCAGGCGTGTGGGTGTGTGGTTGTGTGTGCTATAATGCGTGATCCGTGACAATGACGCCGCTGCGCTGCAGGTGTGTGTGCGTGGGGGGGGGGGATGCTCTTGTGCATAGGCGTGATCCGTGTCAACGACGTCGCGGCGCTGCAGGTGTGTGTGTGTGGGGGGGGTGTTTGTGTGTTTGTGTGTCAACTACGCAGTGGCACTGCAGGTGCGTGGGGGGGGAGGGCATGGGATCCGTGGTCACGGCCACCACTTACACACATAGTCGGGGTGCATATGCGCACCGTGCGGGACAAGTGCCGTGGTGCGGTGTGCGTGGGTCCACACACACACACACACACACACACTTCTTGCTATATGCGTTGCCACACACCCACCCCTCACACCGTGACTGCGCACACACTCACACACACACACACGCACACACATGCACACACACATGCACACACACATATACACACACATACACACACACACACACACACACATGCATACAATCACCCTTCTCACTCTCACTATGCCTGCCCATGCAGGTCGCATACACGCGCGTGGCGTCTGCCATGGCCAAAAGTGCAAGACCGTCTCTCTCTCTCTCATTCTTCTCCCTCTCCCTCTCTCTCCCTCTTCACTTCTCCTCTTATTTCTCTCTCTCTCTCATCCTTCCCACTCTCTCTATCACTCTTCCGACTCTGACTCAAACACACAGGCATACACGCGCGTGGCGTCGGACATGGCCAAGTGCAAGACCGTTTCCGTCTCTCATTCTTCTCTCCCTCTCTCTCCCTCTTCCCTTCTGTTCTCTTCTTTTCTCTCTCTCTCCCTCATTCTTCTCATTTTTCTCAATCACTCTCCTGTCTCTCACTCTCACTCAAACACACAGGTCGCATACACGCGCGTGGCATCCGACATTTCCAAGTGCAAGATCGTTGCCGGCGCATTGGTCAAAGACGACACGCACACACACACACACACACACACGCATGCGGCGACACGCACACGAACACACACACACAGGTCACATACACGCGTGTGGTGTCTGACAAAGCAAAGTGCAAGATTGTTGCCGGCGCATTGGTCAGAGGCGACACACACACACACAACACACACACACGCATGCGGTGACACACACACACACACACATATACGCATGAACACACGCACACACACATACACACACGCACACACACACGCACACGCACGCACACACACACATACACACAGGTCGCATACACACGCGTGGCGTCCGACATGGCAAAGTGCAAGATCGTCGCCGGCGCATTGGTCGAAGGTGACGACGGCGACGACTCGCCGGGCAACGCGGGGACGTTCATCCAGACGGTGCTCATGCTGGAGGAGTACCTAGATGGAACCGAGGTGCGTGTGTGTGTGTGTGTGTGTGTGTGTGTGTGTGTGTGTGTGCGCGTATGCTGAGCAGGGGTGTGTGTGGTGAGATGGGAATGTGCAGAAAAAAATGCAAAAAGTTGGGTTTAGGAGAGGGAGGAGGGAGCACGGGCAACGCGGGGACGTTCATCCAGATGGTGCTCATGCTGGAGGAGTACCTAGATGGAACCGAGGTGTGTGTGTGTGCGTGTGTGTGTGCGTGTGTGCTGAGCAGGGGTGTGGTGAGATGGGAATGTGCAAAACAATTGCAAAAAATGGGGTTAAGGAGAGGGAGGAGGGAGCACTTGTAACGCGGGGACGTTCATGCAGACAGTGATCATGCTGGAGGAGTACTTGGATGGAACCGAGGTGTGGTGTGTGTGTAGGTGTGTGTGTGTGTGTGTGCGTGTGTGTGTGCCCTGGATGGGGATTAGGTGCACCCCCTCCCTCTCCCATCCCACACACACACACACACACACACACCACCCTCCACCCCTCTCCTCACTTTCAGATTGTCTGCGATCTCATTTTCGCCAGCGGCGTGCTGATGTGCACGGCACCATCACTGGCAACCCACGACGCCCTCGCCACCCACCACATCAACGTTGTCAGTCCTGCATGGATTTGGCATCCGAGCAGTGCAGTGGATAGCCTTGGCCCTCGGCTTTCCATCGTGTACGGCGCCATCACCGCCAACACACTTGGCCCTCGCCATCCAACGGCCTCAACTCCCTCAGTTCTGGACGCATTCGGCATCCGAGCAGTGCAGTAGATAGCCACAGCCCTCGGCTTTCCAACCTTCTCTCATCACCACCACCACCCTCCGATTTCAGATTGACTGCGACCTCATCTTTGACAACGGCGTGCCCGTGTACGGCGCCATCACCGACAACTGGCCGACTGTTGAGCCCTACTTCAACGAGACTGGGTCCAACTGCCCGTCGATCCTGCCGAGGCAGGAGCAGGTGTGTGCGTGTGTGTGTGTGTCTGTGTTTGTGTGCATGCCACTGACATGCACGCACACTGCGTGACATGCCCACTGTGTCGCACTGTGCGCGCACGTGTGTGTGTATGTGCGTGTGTGTGTGTACGTGCGTGCGTGCATCCGCGGGGGCGCACCGACTCTCTAACCACCGGATTGCCAGCAGATTGAGCACACACACACACACACACACACACACACACAACCGCAGATTGAGCTTTCAGAGCTGAGCATGCGGAGCGTGCATGCACCATGAGCCGCACACACACACACACACACATGCAGATTAGGCTTGCTGAGCTGGGCGGACGGAGCGTGCATGTAACGTGAGCCAACCAAACACACACACACACGCACACACACACGCATGCACGCACACACACACACGCAGATCAGGCTTCCATAGCTGAGCGTGCGGAGCGTGCATGTAACGTGAGCCACTTGAACACACACGCACACATACACAAGCACACACACACACAGATTGAGCTTGCAGAGCTGAGCGTGTGGAGCGTGCATGCACCACGAGGCACACACACACAAACACACACACACACGCAGATCAGGCTTGCTGAGCTGGGCGTGCGGAGCGTGCATGTAACGTGAGCCACCCAAACACACGCACACACACACACACAGATTGAGCTGGCTGAGCTGAGCGTGCGGAGCGTTCAGGCGCTGGGCTTCCAGATGGGTGTCTTCCACGTGGAGTGCAAGGTCGGTCTTATGACAAGGTCTTAGTTGGACTTATAATAAGTTGGTCTTATAACAAGTTGTTCTCATGATAAGTGGGTCTTAATACAAGCTGGTCTTATTATAAGTTGCTCGTACTATGAGTTGGTCTTTTAAGGTCTTATCGGGTCTTATACGTGCGCTTGTGCAGCGCATGCACGCAATGTGCCTCGCGCGCATGGTGTGTGCACGGCCTCGGCCTCGGCGTGCTGAGCCATCTCAGCCTGTTGCTGAGCCATCATACCTGCCTGCTGCTCCATCTGAGCGTGCTGCTGTTTGTGCACAGCCTCGGCCTCGGCGTGCACATCCCCATGCAGTTCTCGGCGGCGCGCGTACATGAAGGGCACTCATCCCCATCCACCAACGCCCACCAACTGCCACTCCCCACCCACCAACCGCCATTCAGATGACCTCGCGCGGCCCCCGCCTGATTGAGGTCAACTGCCGCATGGGAGGCGGCCCCGTGCGCGACACCAACCTGCTGGTGCGTTGAGTTTTGGTGGTTGGTGGTGGTTGGTGGTGGGTAGTTGGTGGTTGTTGACCAACCAGACCGACCACACTGGTGCGTTCTGTTGGGCGGTGGGTGATGTTGGTTGGTGGCTGGTGGTGCTGGTTGTTGGTTGCTGGTTGGTGGTTGGTTGTGTTGGTTGTTGGTTGGTTATGTTGGTTGTTGATCGAGGTCGACTGACGCATGGGAGGCGGCTCCGTGTGCGACACTCACCTGCTGTTGGTTGTTGTTGAGTTGGTGGTTGTTGGTTGTTGGTTGAACAGAGCGACCAGAACGACCAGACAAAACACAACACACACACACACACACACACACACACACGCGCGCATATACACACGCATACACACTCCTGCACAATGTATGCCTGCCTGTCTGCGTCCCTCTCTCCGCGCCCCACCAAATGTCACTTCCCCAACTGAATTATCCTGCCCCACACACACCCACACACACACGCACACACGTTCCACCCCTGCACCCAGGTGTGGTGTGTGAACCTTATGCACTCCACACTCTTCACTCCCCCTCCTACATGATCCTGCCTCCCCCTCCCACCCCCCCACCCACGCAGGTGTGGTGTGTGGACCTTTTGCACGTCACACTCCTCACACTCCCCCCACTAAATATTCCTGCCCCCCCCCTTCCCAGGTGTGGGGTGTGGACCTTGTGGAGGAGCACCTGATGGCGTGCGCGGGCATCCCAGTGCGGCCGCCGGTCGCTAAGCGGCCGCTCAAGCAGGTGGGTACGTCTCTGGGTCTGGGTGTCTGTTTATGTCTGGGTGTCTCTGTCTGGGTGTCTCTGTCTGTCTCCGTCTGTCTCTATCTCTCCCTCTCTTGCTCTCTCTCCCTCTCTCTTGCATGCTCTTTCTCTCGCTTGCTCTCCCTCTCACTCTTGATCTCTTGCTCTCTCATGCACGCACGACACACGCACACACACGCACACACACACACACACACCTACATGCGACCGTGCCTGGCTTGATGTAGCATGTCGACTGCCTCTCCCTCTGCCTCTCTCGCATGCTCTCTCTCTGTATATATATATATATATATATGTCTCTCTCTCTTGCTCTGTCTCTCTTGCTCTCTCTCTCTCCCACTTGCTCTTTTTTTTTGCCCAAACACACAGACACACACACACACACACACACACATAAACACACACACACACTCTCTCACACACACACACACACACACACACGCACAGATGGCCGAGTTCACCGTCAACGCGACAGTGTCTGGCGTGCTGCAGCACACTGACTTCCTCAAGGAGGCCGTCGCACACCCAGACATCCTGTACGCGCGCGCGCTCGCGTCGCCAGGGCAGAAGGTGTGTGTGTGTGTGTGTGTGTATATGTGTGTGTGTGTGAGGGAGAGAAAGAGATGGGCAGAGAGAGTGAGAAGGTCCATTCACTGAGGGTGGGGCAGAAGGTGGGTGTGTGTGTGTGTGTGTGTTTTGTGTGTGTGATAGAAAGAGAGATGGGCAGAGGGAGGGAGAGAGTCCATTCACTGAGGGTGGGGGTAATGGATATTGTGGTGGGCGTTGCAGCCTGTATGCGCGCGTGCTGGCGTCTCCAGGGCAGAAGGGTGTGTGCTTGAGAGAGAGAAGGAGAGGGGGAGGGTCCATTCAAGGGGGGGGGGGGAATGGTGGTCATGGGTTTCAGCTATGTACGCGCGCGCTTGCATTTGCAGGGCAGAATACATGTGTGTGTGTGTGTGTGTGTCTGATTCACAGAGTGTCGTGGTGGGTGTTGCATCCCTTATATGCGCTCGCCCGCGTCTCGAGCCGTTGTGTGACAGGAGGACGGTTGGCGTAAAGCGGGTTCAAGACCGCCGCCGACTCATTATTTCACGTGTCCTTGGGTCCTTCCCAACCTTTCCTGCCCTCCCCTATTTCCCCCGCAGTGCGTGGTGGACGATTTTACAGTCCGTCAGACGCCTTTGATGGCGCATTCGACCCCAGGATGGCGCACTAGACCCTGCGTGTGCGTCACCGATGGCCTGCCGACCTAGATCTGCGAGCTCATAGCCGCCAAGCACGCACACACACACACACAGAGACACAAACACAAACACACGCATGCGGTGTGTGTGCGTCACCGTCGCCCTGCAGATGTGGATCTGCGAGGTCGTGGCCGGCAAGCACGCATGCACGCACGCGCGCAAACACACACACGCAAACACACATGCACACACACACACATACACACACACACAAACACACACCGCAGTGTGTGTGCGTCACCGACGGCCTGCCCCACGTGGGTCTGCGAGCTAATGGCCGCCAAGCACGCAAACACACACGCACACACACACACACACACGCAAACACACACGCACACACACGCACGTGCACACACACGCAAACACACGCGCGCGCACACACCGCAGTGCGTGTGCGTCACCGACGGCCTGTCGACGTGGATCTGCGAGCTCGTGGCCGGCAAGCACGCACGCACGCTAACACATATGCACACACACACACACACACACACACACACACGCACACACACACCGACGGCCTGAGCACGTGGATCTGCGAGGTCATGGCCGGCAAGCACGCATGCACGCACGCAAACACACACACACACGCGCGCACACACACGCACACACACACCGCAGTGCGTGTGCGTCACCGACGGCCTGCCCACGTGGATCTGCGAGGTCATGGCCGCCAAGCACTCGCGCACGCAAACACACATGCACACACACCACACACGCACACACACCGCAGTGCGTGTGCGTCACCGACGGCCTGCCCACGTGGATCTGCGAGCTGATGGCCGTCAAGCCGACCGTGCGTGAGGCGATTGAGTTCATCAAGGCCACGGCCGACAGCCTCGTCGTGCCGATCACTCAGAAGGCGTGAGCAGGCAATAACAACACCGCGCAGCCAGCTTTGTGCACGGTTTTCAGTTCACAGGGTGCTCTCGCAGGGCGTGGTTTTGAGGAGGGCCGACCAAGCAGACTAGGCATAGGGTTTAGCTGTGCACGTCTGTTGCGAGTGGTTGGCTGGCTGGCTGGCTACGTCCAGGCAGAAGGCGTGAGCAGGACAGATGAAGACAGGAGGCGGGCAGACAGCGCGTGTGCACGCCCGTCACATATGTTGAGACTGGCTTCATCCACAGTCCACGGCAGGCGGCCTCGTCGTGCCGATCACACAGAAGTCGTGGGCAAAATAAGAAGGGACACGTCTGTTGCACTTGCTGTTTCAATCGAGCCATCCAGGCGACGGGCGACGGCCTCACTGTGCAAATCACTCGAGAAGGCGTGAGCATACCAGCAGAAGGAAACCGCGCGGGCGGCTGCGTCACTCGTATGTTGCGATAAGCGTTCATACAGGCGGCCGACGGTCTTGATGTGCTGACGCACTCAGACAGCGTGAGCAGGGCACGCACGCACAGACATATCCCCCTGTGATTGGACTTGCGCGGGTCCGTCGCAGTTGTGCGCCTGTGTCCTTTGACACAGCTGCTGTGACAGGCTGTACAGGCCAGTGGCGACCCGCGGCACACGTCACGACATGCTCGAGGGCTCGCGGCTGGCTTACGGCGTCAGAACATTTATGAGCGCGCGCATGAGTACGCAACACGTCGTGCGGTAGTTAGAGGAAGTCAAGCAATGCAACGAGCAGTCCAGAGCGCGGCAGTGATTTCCTTTTCGGCTCTACACAGCCATTTGGCTGTATTCCGGCTGTACTTTGACCTTGCACACAGCTCAACCCATCCAGTGGATTCTTAGTTTGACAAGCCCGCCAGACAGAGCACGTCAACAGCTTGCAAATTACCTATGTATGAGGACAAACGGTGATCGGGATGTCAACGGTCTAGGCGGGCTTTACTAGGAGAGCCCGCAAGGCCACGCAGCGCGCCAGCCTACCAGACGGGTGCGCTACCAGCCCCGCTTCCAGTGGTTTTGGGGAGGGCTTTCTGGTCCCTTGATGGTTTTATACCTTGGGCCCGCCCTCCGGACCAACCCCACAGGAAGGGTTGGGTATGGAGCCTGCACTGTGCTGCTGCTTTTGCTTGGTGCCCGCCACTACGGATTGTAAAAACTCATCATCATACGTGGTGGGCGCTGCCGTGGCCTATTTTTGTAGCTTGAATTTTTTTGGTGGATCTCGTGCCTGCTCTCTTAAGTCCCGCCGGAGCTTTGGAACTGCATTCGACATGTTGCGGTAGGTATACCCGCTACGTAGCGGTGTCGCAAGTAACAAGTAACACGGGGGTTCCAGCTAAGCAGGCTACTCTTCTACTAGAGATCACCCGCCGATACTCCAGCCCACTTGAGTGTACTAGAGAACCGCCGGCTCCCGGCCAATAGACTACCGCTCCCGCCGGCTAGACTACCCCAAACAGCGGTCTCTGAGAGACATGTCTGGCAAGGAGCATATAAGAGAGGACCTTCCTCAGGGTCACAGTAGTGGCCTTGTGGCCAGTCAAGCCGGCAGAGCCGACTGGCGCTGACTGGAACGGTCCCCGCCTGGCAGTGCATGGCTGTCCAGCTCTCGTTTGCATGGGGCTCAGCCGGCGCCCCATGCCTCATGCATGGCCAGGTCCCACCCTCCAGGGGTGCATGGACGACAGAGTTGTCATGGAGGCTGCCTGAAGACCTTCCAACGCCAGTCACCGGCAGACGAGCGACCCCGAGGATGAGCGCGGTGACGAACGCTGCGAATGGTGAAGCGGATTTACTCTGTGTTGCCTCGGCGGTCGCCACCGCTGAAGCCGTGATGGTAGCCCGCCTCCACGGGCAGCCATCTTGACCAATGTCCAGCATGCATTGACGGGCGCCAGCTCCTCCGCTCGTCGATCAACTCGTCGAGATCGGTGCCGCATGGCGTCCTGCATGGGGGGAGGATAAGGGCCGTCTCCCAGCGGTGTCGCACCCCCTTTAAATCCGTCAACTTGGGTATGGAGCGCAGTCATTTCGTTTCAAGCTATCTGCAGCCGTATCGGCGATTTCCGCCAAACAGCGATGCCAGGTGATCCATCCATCCATCCATCCATCCATGGACGGAGCGTATTTCTGAGAAATGCCAGTTTTCGTTTTTTATGACCTAGTTCTCGCTGAGTTCTCGCCTAGTCCCCACCTTATAAGTAGTTCCAGCTGCAAGAAATAAAACGAATTATTTCAGCTGGAAGAAATAAAAAGGAATGAAAGAAATAAAAGAAATGCTGATGGAGGAGTGTGGAGTGTCACACAACACACAGACACTGCAAATTCATACAGCAGCACACACACGCTGCGTCATCATATCTCAATGATCTCTACACCGCCCCCAGCCGCCCCCACATCTGGTGGCTCGCCCACCTCCGTCGGCGATGCCGCTGTGTTTGGCGTCGTCACGATCAGCGATCGAGCGTCCACCGGCGTGTACGACGACGCCAGCGGCCCCGCCATCATGCGCTTCTTCGAGGACGCGGTGGAGTCGCCATGGACGTGCCTGTACAGACTGGTGCCGGACGAGCAGCCGCTCATCGAGGCAGCGCTGGTGGAGCTGGTGGGGTGCATGCATGAGCGCCATGCATGCATGCCACACACTACCGGGATGAGGCGAGCGCGCGTGTGTCTGTGTCTGTGTCTGTGCGTGTGCGTGTGCGTGTGCGTGTGCGTGTGCGTGTGCGTGTGTGTGTGTGTCAGTGTGTTTGTGTGTGCTCGTTGCGCACGCACACACGCGGCACGCACAATCAGCACAGCCCACACACCCCGCCCACGCGTGCGCACAACGCACACACCCAGGTCGACAAGCACGGATGTTGCCTGGTGGTGACCACCGGGGGCACGGGGCCCTCGCCACGCGACGTCACGCCAGAGGCGACCGAGGCGGTGTGCGACAAGATGATGCCGGGGTGAGGTGGCCCTCCACCCTTAACCTCCACCCCACCTGTAGTGTGTGTGTGTGTGTGTGCCGGTGTGTATCAGGGTGTGTAGATGATGCATGTGTGACAAGATGATGATGTGTGTGTGTGTGTGACATGAGGATGTGTGTGTGTGTGTGTGTGTGTGTGTGTGTGTGACAAGACGATGCCGGGGTGAGGTGGCGCCCTGACCTTCCCTCCCCCCTGTCCCTCCCTCCCCCCCGGCGTGTGTGTGTGTGTGTGTGTGCCGGTGTGTGTGTGTCAGTGGTGTCATTAGCGCCCCCGCAGCCCCCGCAGCCTCCGCTGCGGGCGCAAACCGGGAAGCTTGGGGGGAAATTGAAACGCGGAAATTTCGCTCCGAAAAGTGTGAAATTCGACGATTTTCACACTTTTCGCGGAAAAACGCCTCCTGCGGGGACAACTTGGCATGTTCCCTCCAATGTTGCGGGGGCAAACAGCACATTCTCGGATTCCTTAATGACACCGCTGGTGTGTGTGTGTGTGTGTGACGAGATGATGCCAGGGTTACTTGTAACTTGTTACTTGTTATTTGTTACTTGTTACTTGTTACTTGTGTGCGCCTCGGCAGACAGCCGGTTGATGGCCACCGCCCCTCACAAGTGATTGCAAGGGCTGGAACTGGATTTGGGTCTAGGCGGTGTCAGTGTCAGTGTCAGTTTCAGTCACTGTCACTGTCACTGTCACTGCCACCGTCACCGTCACTGTCACTGTCACTGTCACTGTCACTGTCACTGTCACTGTCACTGTCACTGTCACTGTCACTGTCACTGTCACTTTCACTTTCACTTTCACTTTCACGGCTACGGCTACGGCCACGGCTACTGTTTCTGTGACTGTGGCTGTTACTGTGTGCGCCCCCCTTCACAGGTATGGCGAGCAGATGCGGTCGATCAGCCTCAAGTACGTGCCCACCGCGGTGCTGTCAAGGCAGACAGCCGGGCTACGCGGCAGCACGCTGATCATCAACCTGCCGGGTAGGCCACACACTGCCTCACTAGGAGGAGGACACTGACTCACTAGGAGGAGGACACTGATTAGGAGGACTACTGACTAGGACCAGGAGGACTACTGACTAGGAGGATTACTGACTAGAAGGACCTCTGACTAGGAGGGCTACTGACTAGGAGGGCTACCGACTAGGAGGACTACTGACTAGGAGGACTACTGACTAGGAGGAGGCGGCCACTAGGAGGAGGACACTGACTCACTAGGAGGAGGACACTGACTCACTAGGCCCCCACCAGTAGCCAGCCGTCTGTCTGAAGTCTTTAAGCGCTATACGCCGAGCAAAGTAGGATGCGCTGCCTGATAGGTGCGCCACGCATGACTGTGGAATGCATCATGCTGGCAGCGTGCGTGCAGCACTTGCGGCGCATCACATGTGCTGTTGCGTGCATGTGTGAACGCGTCACCTGCGTGACGTCCAGCTCACTGCCCGGCAACCCGTTCGCCTCCTCCCCCCCCTCACACACACTTTTGCACACACACACACACCTTCCCCCAGGTAAGCCAAAGTCGATACGTGAGACGTTTGACGAGGTCTTCCAGTCCATCCCCTACTGCGTGCAGCTCGCTGGCGATGGGAAGCCATACATCGAGACCAAGGCAGGCGTGGTCAAGGCGTTCCGGCCGCCACAGGACAGGCGGGAGGCACGGCAGGAATAAGGCCGAGTGTGTGTGTGTGTGTGTGTGTTTGTGTTGCGGCTTGGGTGGGTGCAGTGTGAACTGCGTGTGTTGCTGGTGCGATGAAGTAAGGGCACACAGACTACATCACCATGGCCACCAAGCCGAGAGCTGAGTGTTTGGAAGAGAGTGGGGTGACTAGTGATGTGTAATAAATCAATGCTCCTGCATGCCTTCCTCTCTGATCGCGATACATCGTGTCGAGAGCCCACGTGACCGCGCCCGCTCTGAGGGGCCTGGCGCGACCGCGCCCCGGCGGCGGCGATGGCAGCGCTGGTGGAGGACTCCCCGCTCTGTGACGCGTACCGCCTCGTCCACCCCATGCAGAGGGGGTACACCTTCAGTGCGTATAATGCACAAGCGCGGCTCGACCGCCTCTACGTGTCGACGGCCCTCGTGCCACGCGTCCTCGGGTGCGACGCGGGGGAGTCGGGCGGGTCGCATCACCGCGTTGTGGCAATGCACCTCTCCCCCCTGGTGCCAGAGGCGCGCGGGCCGGGGCGGCCGCGTGTGCGTGCCCATTTCTGGGCTGATCGTGACCTGGCCGATGGGTTCAGGGCATGGTTTGGTCGGGAGGCAGCGGGGGCACCCACCCATGGCCACACGGAGCTTATGCGGTGGTGGCAGGCTTTCAAGCCGCGCCTGGCTCGCGAGGCCCGCCGCCTCGACTGCGACCTGGGTCGGCGTCGAGATGCTGTGTCGGTGGAGGTGGCCCGGCTGCGTGCAGACCTGCAACGAGCGCGCGCGGCCGTTGAGGCGGGGCGCGATGGGCTGGCGGAGCTCGCCGGGCTCTATGCGCTGCAGCGGCGCCTGGACGCGGCGGTGCGGCAGTACGCTCCAGCCCCGCCCTCATGTGTGCGGCCGGGAGACCGCGTTGCCGGGGGCATGGCGGCAGCCTTCCGCAAGCCAGCGACGGCACGGCGCGTTGCCGCCCTCAGAGATGTGCGTGGCATCGTCGTCACTGACGGCATGGGAATGGCTGACATCATGGCTGATGCCGTGGCGGCGGTCTCACGGCCGCCACCGCCATCCCCCGCTGATCGGGAGGCTGTGCTGGGGGCGGTGCGTACGCACTCGCCGCGCGTGCCGCAGGCGGTGGCGGACGCAGCGGGCGCGCCTGTTGTCACGCCCGCCGAGGTGCGGGCGGCGGCCACTCACTTCAAGCCTGGCACCGCCCCAGGCCCGGATGGCATCCCAGTGGATGTGGGGCGGAAGCTGGGAGAGCCAGCCTTTGTGCTTCTGGCGGCGGTTTTCACCGCGGTGGGCGCTACGGGTGAGACGCCGCCTGGGTTTCTCGATGGCGTTGTCGCCTCCATCTACAAGGCCAAAGATGCAGCGGATGCGGCAAACTACCGCCCACTCACCATGTTGGGCTCTGACTACCGCATCCTCGCCAAGGTGCTGGCGACGCGGTGGACGCCGCTGCTCGCTGCGGTGGTGGGGCCGGAACAGACTGCGTTCCTCGCTGGCCGCCGCATCTCGGATAATATCTGCCTCACTCAGATGCTGCCTGGCCTGTTGGCTGCCAACGCGGCAGAGGGCGTGGGGCCGACGGGTGCAGCGCTGGCGCTGCTCGACTTCCGCAAGGCGTACGACACCATCGACCGTGGCTGCCTCCTTGCGGTCATGGAGGCGGTGGGCGTCGGTGACGGTGTGCTGGCATGGACCCGCACCATCCTCACGCACACGTACGCGTCGGCCGAGGTCAACGGGTTCATCTCTGAGCCGCGCCAGTATGCGGCGGGCGTGCGCCAGGGCTGCCCCGCTGCGCCAGCCCTCTTCCTGTTCCTGGGGCATGCGCTCGCGTGCTTCCTGCGCACCTGCCCGGCGGTGGGGGTCGAGGTTGTGCGTGGCTGCAGAGTGACCTGCCCCCAGTACGCTGACGACTGCATGCCCCTCCTCCGGTCGTGTGCGCCGGCTGACGTCGCTGCGCTGGTGGAGGCGATGGCGGTGTTTGGCCGAGCGACGGGCCTTGTCCTAAACCTCGGCAAGTGCGGCATCCTGCCCCTGAGTTCGGCGGGGGAGGGCCTGCTGGCGGGTGCAGAGGTGGCTGGGCTGCGCGTGCTGGACGCGGGCGTGTCGCTGGGCGTGCCCGTTTCTGCCGGCCTGCCGCCCCCGGAGGCCGTCACCGGGGTGTGCCGTGAGAGGCTTGCGGCCGCGTACACCAAGCTCGCGCGCTTCCCAATGTCGGCGTTTGGCAGGGGGCACGCGGCGGCGACGTACGGGGTCTCCCGCATCCTGTTCCGGGCGGTGCACTGTGGCATGACTCCGGAGGCAGAGAGGCTGCTCTCCCGGTGGACGGCTACTCTGGTGGACAGGAGCGTGGGGCCGGACCCACCGGCAGCGCTGCCGCGGTGGGCCTCTTCGGTGCCAGGCGCGCCCGCTGCGATGCTCCTGGGGCGGCCGGCGCACGGTGGTTTTGGGGCGCCGGCGTGGCGGGAGATTGTGCACGCGCAGTGGGCCGTCCACCTCGCGTGCCTGTTTGGGGCGTGGGCGGCTGGCGCCCCCCATCTCCTGCTGTCGGCCCCACGGGCCGGCGATGGTGGCGAGGCTGGTGGCGGCGACGGCGGCGGAGGTGGCGGCAGCGGGGGCGACGGAGGTGGCAGGGGGGCACAGCCGGAACAGCAGCCCGCGCCCCCGGCTCAGCCGGCATGGGAGCCGCTCATGGTGGAGGCGGTGCACCGCCTCTGCCCGGGGGCCCACCCGAGCCTTTTTGTGCTTATGGCGGGCCTCGCGCCTGGGCCGGGCACTCTGCCAAGCGGCCTCGTTGGTGAGTGCGTAGAACCGGCTGTGAGCGCGGCGCTGCTGGCTGGGCTGATGCGGCGCATGCTCAATGGGGTGCCGGCCCTGGGGCCAGTGGCGCGCATCCTGGGACGCGTGCAAACAGCTGAGCTGTGGGGGGCGGAGGCGCCGCTCTGGGCAAACCCCCTCCTCCAGCTGGAGCTGCCGGCTGCGCAGCGGACGGTACAGTGGCGGGAGCCCACTGGGGATGCGGCAGGGCATGCGCTCTTCAGCTCGACCGGTGCGACCTGCTGGCGGGTGGACGGCCTCGCCCGCGTGCGCGACGCCCTCCCCGGCATGCGGACGGTCACAGACCTGTGTGCGCTGTGGGCGTGGCTCGCTGCTGTCGACATGGTGCGCAGCACACGCACGGTCGACCACGCATGCCTGGCGGTGTACGCTGCCGCGGATCCGGAACGCGCGCCGCTCGTGCTGGGGCAGTTTTGCGCAGCTCTGGCGTGCGGCGCCTACGACGGGGGCATTGTCTGGAGGGCAGTCCTGTGCCACGCCCTTTTCCCAGGGGTGCCGCCGCCAGCGCTGGGGGGTGGGCCAGATTTGCTGTGCGTGCGGCGCACGCTCGACCCCCTGTTCACGGCGGTGGCGGTCGCGCTCGCGGCAGTGCCCTCAGCCTGGGTCGAGGCGGCAGCTGGTGGAGCTGCCCTCACTCTGCTCCGGCCGTTCCGTCGCTTCCAGCCCCTCCCTCGCGCGGGCGAGCGCGCTGCTGTGGTGGAGATCCTGCGGCTGGTCGGGTGGCAGCTGCCGAGTGTCATCACGCCGGCTGGATGGCAGCGTGGGCGGCCTGGCCTCCGATCCGCAACTGCCAAACATGCTCCCCTGCCTGCGGGGGGCGGGGCCGCGGACGAGCCCCGGTGGGTTGGGTTTGCGCACGGCCCGGGCGTGGTCGGGAAGCTGACGTGCAAGCTAGCGGTGGCGCTTCAACTGCGGGCGGTTGTGGACGAGCGGCGAGTGCGGCGGGCAGCCACGGTGGAGGCGGCTCTGGCGCTGGACTGCGGGATGCGCGGAGGCCCCCGTGCAACCGACGCTCAGGTCTGCGCGGGGCTGCGCACCCTGGAGGCGGCGGTGCCAGGGCTGTGGCGGCTGCCGCTCCTCAGCGCCTGCAAGGAGCCCATCTGGCGGCTGTGGGTGAGTGGCTTTCACAAGCAGGCTGCGCTTGGAGTGCCCGAGTGCCCGTGCGGGTGGCGGTGCCGTGAGGAGGACGGGCCGCCGGCGACGGCGTGGCGTGCGCACTGCTTCTGGGGATGCGCGGTGGCGGAGGCGGTGGTGGTGGCGGTTGCTGCTGCCCTCCCTGCTCCTACGCCGGTCATCACGTGCTGCCAGGTGTGGCTGCTGCAGCCTCCCGCTAGGGTGCGTGCTGGTGTGTGGGCTGTGGTGGCAGCGCTCGTGGTGGACGCTATGGAGCGCGGCTGCCGCCACCTGTGGCGCATCACGCGTCCGCGTGATGGTGTGCTGCCCCCTGATCGCACGATGCCGGTTGAGCAGGCGGGGGCGCTGGCGACGATGGACCTTTGGGACGCGCTGGCGTCCTTTGCTGAGGGCGGCGTGATGCCGCGAGGTTGGGCGGGTGTGGTGGGCCCGACCCACCCCTATGTTGGAGTGGTGGACGGCAAGCTCACTCTGAACAAGGCGTCCTAGATCCCTGAGGGGACGAGTTATGTGAGGGGAGGTAGCGCCGCACGCGTGCGCTGGTGGGATGAGTTGTGACTGCTGGGTAGAGTGCTGTGGTGGGTGTGCGCACCTGCTCCGCTTCCGGTGTTTTGAGGGTGGGCTTTTTTTTGGTCCCTTTATGGTTTGATACCTTGGGCCCGCCCTTCATCCACTGGAGGGGTTGAGTGCGGAGCCTGCACTGTGGTGCTGCTTGCTTGGCGCCCGCCGCCGTGTGTGGATGGCGTTGCCGTGGGGCACCCCCCCTTTTTCTGTTGGCAGGTCTTCAGGACTGCTTCATCTAAGTCCCACTGGAGCTTTGGAACCGCACGTGTGACCGCCAGAAGTGGATTGTAACAAACTCATCATATATATATCGTGCAGTGAATGATGAATGATGATGCCTGTATCAGCTTGCACTCAAGGGTTTAGGGTATAGAGGAGCAACACGGTCGGTCGGTTTCGGTTCGCCTCCATTGTTGCCCAGTTGTTGCCGCGGCGCATAATCGCTACGGTAGAAATTTGTGCGCGGCGGGGGCGCCCCACGGCTCAACAGGCGCGCTGACCTTATCTCAGGGATCGGCCCCGCCATCATGAGCAACATGAGCCTGCGGCAGACGACGCCTGCTGCTGCAGCGGGAAGGCAGCTCATCGGTGCGGCGCACCCAGGTGCGCGTTTTTCGTCGCGCTCTCGGGGAACAAACAAACGACCCCCTCCCCCCCCTCGCCTGCGCCGCATCTGCATGTGTGCTGTGTATTGTACACCGCGTGCTCGCATCTGCAACGTGGCGTCATATCCCCTGCAATTTGCAGTAGGTGTTGGGCTTCGCTCCACCGCTGCTCGCTGCCCCAGGTCGATCACAGCACTCCGTGCACTCCCCGGCGATGAGGTAAGATCGAGTGCCTGCTGGGGCTTCGCTGCATGGTGGCGTGGCGATGTCACGTGCTGGGGCTCCAGCCTGGAGACCTTGCATGGAAGCATGCGACGCGCGCATGGGGCATGACAACAGCCCCACCCCGGTAACAAGCCCCCATGCCACCAGCAGGCCTGGGACCCATGCTGCTGTGTCTGATCAGAGTGTTTGACCTCATCGCGTGCACACGAGTGTGCCACGCTCCTCGCTAAGGTTGAGCCCGCCCGCTGACGCACACGCACGTGCCCCCCCCCTCCCCAGATGTCAGAGGAGGAGCGGCGCCTGCGAATGCTGGCTGGCCCCCGTACCCAGGTGCGCGCGCCGCAGCCGCATTCGTGTGTCGATGTTTCCATGCCATCGCCAGGGGGGGGCACAGCATGATCAATCCAAGTCGCCCCCGACCCTTGACAAGCACCCAACACACACACCGTCTGCCTGCCATTTCCATTTCCGTTTGTCCTTTGTTATTTGTCAGTTGCGATTGCCCAAGGGCGGCGCGCGTGTGGTCGTGGCCAGCCGCCGCCCGCGTGTCAAGGCGACCTGACCAACACCCTCCCTCTCCACACGCCACTCTCCATACCTCCACACTCCCGCGTGTCCTACCCGGCTTGCACGGGGGGCTGCGCTGGGGAGAGCGATGCGCCTCGCTGGCGTGAGCCTCAAGGGGCCTCGTGTTTGTTCTCGGGGCTGAGGCGCTACTGTTGTGTTTTGCTTGGCGACAGTGTTTCAGTGAGCCACCCCGCACCCCACAAAGTGCATGAGTGGGGTGAGATGAGCCGTTTTGGGCCAGCGCTGCGGGGTGAGGTTGTGCGACCCGGAAAGTTTGAAGATCGACGTTTTCACGCCTTTCGCAAAAGAGGGGCCTCTGGCGGGGTGAGATTGAGGAAGTGAGCGTGAGGCCCGGGGTGAGCCGTCATTTCCCCAAGATCCGTAGCGGAACCACTGCTTGACGATGTCCCCTGCGTTGCTCAGCAGGGCGGTGCACGCGTGAGCGTGGCCAACCGTGGCGCGTACCAGCCGGTCAACAGCTCTTCGTATATGGATGATGTGGCAAACCTGTCGGTTGACCTAGACGACATCGGGGCGCAGGTGCGTGTGCGTGTGTGTGTGTGTGTGCGTGTATGTGTGTATGCGTGTGCGTGTGCGTGTGTGTGTGTGTGTGTGTGTGTGCGCGTTTGTGCGCGCGCGTGTGGTCGATTTTCAGTCCGTCGGACTCCTGTGGTGGCGTATCAGACACAGTGCCCTGTATGTGTGTGCAAGCATGTGCATGTGTGCGTGCGCGTGCGTGAACGCGTGCGTGTGTGCACATGTGCGTGTGTGTGTGTGCGCGTGTGCGTGTGTGCTTCTGTCTCGGCGCTCCAATAGACACACTCCCATGCGTGCGTTGACCACAACTGTTGATTGATTAATCGACCACCACCACCTTAACTCCCGACGAGCACTCACTCGGCAGTTATGTGGCGCGTGTGTGCATGCGTGCTTGCGCTCGCGTCTTGACACACACACTCGTGCTGGTGCCACACTTCCCTGGCAAGCGCTCACTCGGAAGTTGTGCTGCGCCTGTGTGCGTGGCTGTGCGTGCGTGCACGCGCTCGCGCTCGCGCATTGATACACGCGCGTGCTTGTACGCTGTGCTGCACTCACAAGCGCGCACTCGAGCGCGCTGTTGTGTGGGCCTGCCCTACCAAAATCCCAACGTCTGATCCGCGCCATGGAATGCAGTCATAACGTCTGAGACGGTCCGGGGTGCGCCTCAGGCGGTGGTGGGCGCCTGAGGCAGTTGGGGTGGCACCTGAGGCGGTTTGGATAACGCCTGATGTGACGCCTGAGGCGATCGTGGGTGCGCCTCAGGCGGCGCCTCAGGCGCTCCAACCGCCTCAGGCGGCGCCTCAGGCGGTCGGAGCGCCTGAGGCGCCGCCTGATCCGCGCCATGGAATGGGACGCCTGAGGTGGCGCCTCAGGGTTTGTGAATGTGGTAGGGCTGCGTGGCGCGCACCCGAGCGGCTGCGTGGCTGTGCGTGCGTGCACGCGCTCGCGCCTCGACACTCTTGCTGGTTCCACACTTCCTTTGCAAGCGCTCACTTGGCACTTGTGTGGTGCCTGTGGGTGCGCGCCCGAGCGACTACGTGGCTGTGCATGCGTGCACGCGCTCGCGCCTTGACACACACGCTCGTGCTGGTGCCGCACTTCCCTGGAAAGCGCTCACTCGGCAGTACTGTTGCGCGTGTGTGCGTGGCTGTGAGTGCGTGCACGCGCTCGTGCATTGACACATGCGCTTGCTTGTGCGCTGCCCTACCAAAATCCCAACGTCTGATCCGCGCCATGGCATGTGGTCATAACGTCTGAGACGGTCCGG
>VFSX01000271.1:142500-152500 GCA_016618255.1 Chlamydomonas sp. UWO 241 | reverse complement strand
GAATTTTACGCGGACATCAAGGTTTGTGTGCGTGTGTGGCTGTGGCTGTATCTGTATGAGTGTGTGTGTGTATGTGTGTGTGTGCGCGAGAGAGAGGGGTTGAGTGTGTGTGCATGCGCGTCTGTGCAACGCTTTTGGTTAAGACTGATGACTTGCATGGGAACACACACACACACACACACACACACAGGTGCCGTCCGACTCGTATGAGCTCAACTTTGTGCTGAGCGATGGCGAGGGCACTGCGTTTGAGAACAACGCTGACCAGGACTTCATGTTCCCTGTGCGAGGTGTGTGTGTGTGTGTGTGTGTGTGTTGGGGGGGGGGGGGGGGCAACGCCGGCCAGGACTTCATGTTCCCTGTGCGTGGGTTGTCGATTGTACAGTCTGTCGACACTTATTATACCTCGTTTGTGTGTGACCAGTGGATCGACACGGCCGCGGAGGCCGCCGCGCACACACAAACACTCGTACACACACGCACACACACACACACACACAGACACCCCCCCCCCCACACACGCAGGCGGCATCAGCCACGATCAGTGGATCGACAAGGCCGCGGAGGCCGACACACACACACACTCGTACGAACACACATTCACACACGCCCCCCCCCACACACACACGCAGGCGGCATCAGTCGCGACCAGTAGATCGACAATGCCGCAGAAGCCGCCGCACCACACACACCCACTCACCCGCACACTCACACGGATGCCCCCCCCCCCCACACACACGCAGGCGGCATCAGTCGCGACCAGTGGATCGACAAGGCCGCAGAGGCCGCCGCGAGTGCAGCTGCGGCGAAGCTGGCCGAGCAGCAGGAGAATGCGGCGCAGGCTGAGAACCTGAGGCAGGCGGCGGCGCTGGAGGAGGACAAGACGCTCGCGACGCAAAAGACGCAGGGTAAGTGGTCTGAGAGAGGCAGAGATGCAGAGATACAGAATAGAAAGAGAGAGAGAGAGAGAGAGATAGTTTGTGTGTGGGGAACCTGAGGCAGGCGGCGGCACTCGAGGAGGACAAGGCGCGCGCGACGCAAAAGACGCAGGGTAAGTGGCCTGAGAGAGGCAAAGAGGCAGAAGAGAGACAGAGAGGGAGAGGTAGGGTAAGTGGCCTGACGCAGGGTAAGTGGCCTGAGAGAGGCAGAGAGGCAGAGAGACGAGAGAGACAGGGAGAGAGATAGTTTGTGTGTGGAGAACCTGAGGCAGGCGGCGGCACTGGAGGAAGACGAGAACCTCGCGACGCAAAAGACACAGGGTAAGTGGCCTGGGAGAGACAGAAGAGAGAGAGAGACAGATGAGAGAGAGAGAGAGAACGTTTGTGTGTGGAGAACCTGAGGCAGGCGGCGGCACTGGATGAAGACAAGACGCAGGGTGGGTGATTTGCGACAGGGGAAGAGAGTGCCTGTGTGTTGTGTTCGTGTTTGCCTGTGTGTGCGTGTGCGTGTGTGTGCGTGTGTGTGTGTGTGTGTGTGCATGTGTGTGTGTGTGCGCATGCGTGTGTGTGCGTGTGTGTGGCACTGGTGTGTGTATGTGTGGACACGGCACGCGCACCGCAGAACACGCATGGTAAGCGGCCCATACCGCCCAGGACGGTATACCGCCGCTCCGAGGAGGCACTGGCCGCGGCCTCCCCTCCTCCCCCTGCCCGCCTGCTGCTGCTGCTGCTGCTGCGTGCATGCACGCAGGCATGCGCAGTGGTGGTTGCGGCCAGCTGTGCAAGAACGGCCATGTCCCTCCCCCCCCCATCCCATGGCCCCCCCCCAACCTCCCCCTTGCCCCCCCTTGCCCCCTTCCTCCCCTGCAGGCATGCGCAGCGGTGGCTACAACCGGCTGCGCGAGAACGCCCCCCCCTCACACACCCCTCCACCCCCTCACCCTGTCTTATTCTGCTGCTGCTGCTGCGTCTGCCGCTGCTGCTGCTGCTGCTGCGTCTGCGTGCATGCACGCAAACATGGTGGTTACAACCAGCTGCGCGAGGATGCCCCCCTCTTTCTCGATTCCCTCACCCTGCCGCTGCCCCCCTCCCTCCCCTTCTCCCCTGCAGACATGCGCAGCGGTGGCTACAACCGGCTGCGCGAGGGCGGCGCGCCACAGTGGGACGCTGACGGCGACAAGTCTCGGCCGCTGTGGAAGACGACGGTGGCAAAGCCGGCAGCTGGGAGCAGGGTGAGTGCACCCCTTCAGGGCATGCCAGGCAGTTACTTTACTCAACCTTCAGGTGCAAGGGGGGTTCAAGACGGTGGCGAAGCCAGCAGCTGGGAGCAGGGTGAGGGCACCCCGTCATGCCAGGCAGCAGTTACTGAGCTAAACTTTCGGGTTCAAGGGGGTTCAAGACGGTGGCAGAGCAGGCAGCTGAGAGCAGGGTGAGAGCACCCCTGCAGGGCATGCCGGGCAGCAGTTACCTAACTCAACCTTCAGGTTCAAGGGGGTTCAAGACGGTGGCAAAGCCGGAAGCTGGGGGCAGGGTGAGAACCAGTGTTTCCGTTAGCCAACCCGCAACCCGACAAAATGCACCTTCAGGTTGAGAATGCGCAAACTCCGATCACAAATGTGTGAAAATTGACATTTCCACACTTTCCCACCAAAATTCGCCTCCGTCGGGTTGAGATTGGCGAAATGAGCATGAGGCCCGGGATGAGCCATCATTTTTCAAGATCCTTAACGGAACCACTGGTGAGAACACCCCTTCAGTGCATGCCAGGCAGGAGTTACTGAGCTCAACCTTCAGATGCAAGGGGGTTCAGGGTTCAAGACGGTGGCAAAGCCGGCATCTGGGAGCAGGGTGAGAGCACCCCTTCAGTGCATGCCAGGCAGCAGTTACTGAGCTCAACCTTCAGATGCAAGGGGGTTCAGGGTTCAAGACGGTGGCGTAGCCGGCAGCCGGGAGCAAGGGTGCTGCAATGTGGGAAGCCCTATGAACACAGCGCCTGTAAAAATAAGCGAGTCCCTTGAACATGAGCACCTCGGCGCGGTTCTAAGGCACTGGCGATTCTCCTTCCTGGCGATTCTCCGGCGATTCTCCGGCGATTCTTTCTCCTGCCTGGCGATTCTACTGTTATAAGGAGTGTGGTTTGTCCCGGATCAGGGACACTTTTCCCCCTTTTCGGATGCATGCCATGGCTGCCACACTGAGTCCCACCGGCCTGGCGATTCAAGGCATTCGTTATTGGATCCTTCCATTCCGTTCAACTGCTTCAGGCTGGGTGAAGAGAGGGGAATGTGGGGCACAGATGCGAGCACAGGCGATGTGTGGTGCTGCGCTGTTGGGCGGTGTTGGGTGAAGGGTCTAGGGTCGAAGACGGTGGTGGACAAGGGCAGCAATCAGCTGTTTTACCTCCACCACCACATGCACGCACACGTGCACGTACGCATGCACACACACACGCGTGCACACGCACACTCACTCACACACACACACGCACACACACGCAGGTCACCCTGCTATACAACCGCCTCGCTGGCCTCATCAACATCTCCTCGCAAGAGAGATGTGTGTCACCCTAGCCACCACCACACACACATATACACACACGCACGCACACACACGCAGGTCACCCTGCTATACAACCGCCTCGCTGGCCCCATCAACATCTCCTCGCAAGAGAGATGTGTGCGTGTCACCCTAGCCACACACACACACACACACACACACACGCAGGTCACCCTTCTGTACAACCGCCTCGCTGGCCCCATGAACTCGTTTGAGATCACAACAGAGATGCGTGCGTGTCACCCTAACCACACACACACACACACAGGATGCATGCATGCATGCATACACACACACACACACACACGCACACGCAGGTCACCCTGCTCTACAACCGCCTCGCTGGCCCCATGAACTCGTTTGAGATCCCGTCTGACCAGTGCCTCGAGCTCAAGTACGGGTTCAACGGGTGGATCAAGCCGGGGGAGGCAAGCATGACGCGCGCAACGGCAATGGTGGGTGTGGAGCAGACACGCATGCGCACACACGCACGCACACACACAAGCCGGGGGAGGCGAGCATAACGCACGCGGTGGCCATGGTGTGTGTGTGTGTGTGCACAGGGAGAGGGAGAGAATATTCACACACATGCACACACGTACACACACACACCAGCCCGGGGGGGGAGGGGGGGGGGGTTGAGCATGACGCGCGCGACGGCAATGGTGGGTGTGCGTGTGCAGCGCGTAGAGAGAGAATGAGAGAGAGAGATGTCGTCACAAATACCTCGGAGCGGTAGACCTTGATAGGCTGTTGATGTGTTTATGTGCACTCACACACATGCACACGCACATGCGCACATGCGCGCACACGCGCACATGCATGCAACACGCAACACCGTGTGACTCGGGATCCCTCCAAAAGAAACGCCGTGTCAGGTGACGCACTTCACAGGAAGCTTCCTGCATCACTGAACACACAAACGCACACACACACACACACACACACAGGCAGCTTCCTGCATCACTGAACACACACACACACGTCATGTCCGCTGGTGCTCACGCCATCTCTCTCACCCTCTCACACTTCCACTCTCCCTCATCGTCCTCTCCCGCAGACGCGCGCGTCACCGCCCGACCAGGAGTGGTGGTCTGCGACTGTCGACGTTCCGTTTGAGGCCTGCTGCATGAACTTTGCAGTCGGGTACTACGAGCACTTTGACAATGCGGGCGGGGCTGACCACAAGCTGCTGCTGGAGCTGCCGGCTGGCTCGGCCTCGGTGTCGGCATGGGTCGACAAGCTCACGCCAATGTTCTTCGAGGCGGTGAGTGGGGGCATTGGTTCCTTTGCTGCCTGGGTTGGTGGCATTGCGGGCTGGCTCCACCCCAGTCTCCGCATGGGTCGACAAGCTCACGCCAATGTTGTTTGGGGCGGTGACGTGCGTGGGGTGTTGGTTGCTTTGCTGGACGGCTTTGCTCCGCCTCCGTCTCTGCGTGTGTCGACAAGCGCGAGGGGTCCAGGGTCTACGGGTGAATGATCCAGGGTGCCTGGCATTGGTTTCTTTGCTGGCGTGGCTGGCGCCGCCTCGCTGTACGCATGGGTCGACAAGCCTGTGCCAATGCTCTGTAAGACGGTGAGTGAGGGTCAGTGTTTACGTGAAGGATCTTGGAAAAATGATGGCTCAACCCGGGCCTCACGCTCATTTCGCCAATCTCAACCTGACGGAGGCGAAACTTGGAGGGGAAGTGTGAAAATCCCGATTTTCACACTTTTCGGGTCGGAATTTGCGCAATTTCAACCCGAACGGCCAGCCTGAAGCGGCCAGTCTCAACCCAAACGTGCACTTGGTCGGGTTGCGGGTTGGCTCACGGAAACTCTGGTGAGGGTGAACGATTCAGGGCTATGATGAATGATTGAGGGTGGCATTGGTTGTATGCTAGCTCGCCTCGCTCTACGCATGGGTTCGCCAATGTTCTTCGAGGCGCCGTGCGTGAGGGTTCCAGGCTGCGACATACACGCCTGCTTGGCTGTTGATGCTCGGCCTTTTCTTCAGAGATGAGACGACCGATGGCTCCGCAACACGTGCACCTCATCATTGGTGTTTACATCGTCATACGCACACACGCACACACACACACTCACGAGGTCCACTCTGAACGCCTGGCTCGCGAGGCGTTCTGGAAGCGCAAGAACGACGCACACACACACACACACACACGCGCGTACATACACACCACACACACACAGACACACACCAGATCCACTCTGAACGCCTGGCTCGCGAGGCGTCCTGGAAGCGCAAGAACGACGCGCACACACACACACACACACACACACATACATACACACACACCACACACGCACACACACACACACCAGATCCACTCTGACCGCCTGGCTCGCGAGGCGTCCTGGAAGCGCAAGAACGACGCGCACACACACACACACACACGCGCATACACACACCACACACACACACACACACACACACCAGATCCACTCTGAACGCCTGGCTCGCGAGGCGTCCTGGAAGCGCAAGAACGACGCGCACACACACACACACATACACACACACCACACACGCACACACACACACACCAGATCCACTCTGAACGCCTGGCTCTCGAGGCGTCCTGAAAGCGCAAGAACGACGCGCACACACACACACACACATACACACACACCACACACGCACACATACACACACACCAGATCCACTCTGAACGCCTGGCTCTCGAGGCGTCCTGAAAGCGCAAGAACGACGCGCACACACACACACACACATACACACACACCACACACGCACACATACACACACACCAGATCCACTCTGAACGCCTGGCTCTCGAGGCGTCCTGAAAGCGCAAGAACGACGCGCACACACACACACATATACACACACACCACACACGCACACATACACACACACCAGATCCACTCTGAACGCCTGGCTCTCGAGGCGTCCTGGAAGCGCAAGAACGACGCGCACACACACACACACATACACACACACCACACACGCACACATACACACACACCAGATCCACTCTGAACGCCTGGCTCGTGAGGCGTCCTGGAAGCACAAGAACGACGCACACACACACACACACACACACACACACACACACCAGATCCACTCGGAGCGCCTGGCTCGCGAGGCTTTCTGGAAGCGCAAGAACGACGCACGGAGCGAGGAGCGCACACGGGCACAGGCAATGGTCAAGGAGGTGGAGAGGCGCAAGGTGGGAGCGTGTGTGTGCGTGTGTGTGTGTGTGCGTTTGTGCATGTTAATGTGTGTGCTTGTGCGTGTGTGTGTGTGTGTGCAGGGGGGGCATTTGGGGGGGAAAGGGAGCGATGAGCGCACACGGGCGCAGGTGATGGTCAAGGAGGTGAAGAGGCGCACGATGACAGACTGTGCCTTTGTGTGTGGCTGTGTGTGGCTGTGGCTGTGGCTGTGCTTGTGAGCGGGGGGTGGTGTGTGTGTGTGTGTGTGCACACGCACGCGTGCACGCATGAGGACACCTGGCACGTGCATCACGTGCGCTCGACTGACCACGAGGGTGCGTAGCAGTGGCTCTGCCTAGGATCTTTGGAAGGTGATGGCTGAACCTGTTGTCGACCGCCTGCACGCTGTTGTGCGGCAGGCCCAGCACCTGCGTGTGTGTGTGTGTGTGTGTGGGCATGGTGTGTGGGCATGGTGTGCGTGTGTGTGTGTGTGTGTGTGTACCGTTGAGTCAGGCCCAGGCGGGGCCGCACTGCTCACTCCCCAATCTCAACCCGCCGTAGGCCTTTTTTGTGTGGAAAGTGTGAAAATGTCAAATTGTACACTTAATGAGTCGGCATTCCCGCAATCCCACCCCGCAGCGCCGACCCGAATCGGCCAGTCCCATCCTGAAAATGTTACTTTTGCGTGGTGCGGGGTGGCCAGCGGAAACACTGGCGCGCACAACCCCCCCCCCCCTCAATCCTTATACCTCAAACCCTAGCAACCAGGCATGCATGCACGACACACCCACGCATGCACGCACACACGCACGCACACACACACACACACACACATACACGCACACACACCAGGTCCGCCACGTCCTCTACCACACCGAGCCCGAGGTCGTGACCGCCGGCAAGGACGTCAAGTACACACACACACACACACACGCACACACACACACGCACACACACACACACATACACACACACACACCAGGTCCGCCACGTCCTCTACCACACCGAGCCCGAGGTCGTGACCGCCGGCAAGGACGTCACACACACACGCACACACACAACACACACGCACACGCACACACACACACACACACACACACCAGGTCCGCCACGTCCTCTACCACACCGAGCCCGAGGTCGTGACCGCCGGCAAGGACGTCACACACACACACACAACACACACGCACACACACACACACGCACAAACACACACACACACACACACACACGCACGCACACACACACACACACCAGGTCCGCCACGTCCTCTACACCAAGCCTGAGGTCGTGACCGCCGGCAAGGACGTCACACACGCACACACACACACACGCGCACACACACTCGCGCGCACACAAACACACACAGGTCCGCCACTCCTTCTATTATACCGAGCCCGAGGTCGTGACCGCCGGCATGGACATCACACACACACACACACACACTTACACGCCAGGTCCGCCATGTCCTCTACACCGAGCCCGAGGTCGTCACCGCTGGCAAGGACGTCACCATCTTCTACAACCCATCCAACACTGTGCTCAACGGACGCCAGCGCGTGTGGCTCAAGGGAGGCTGGAACCGGTGGAACCACGCAAAGGCGTTTGGGCCGCTGGAGATGACGCGCGCCGCGGGGGGGACGCACTTCAAGGTGCGCGCGCGTGTGTGTGTGTGTGTGTGTGTGTGCGTGTGTGTGTGTGCGTGTGTAGCACACACATACGCACGCGCACCCACACACACAAACCCCCCCCCACACACGCACTGGCAACCGTCAAGGCCCCTGCCGACGGGTTCAAGATGACCTTTATGTTATGCTCCCGCCATGTCCCCCATGCCTCTTCCCACCACACACACACACTTCCCCACCTCCTCACACAGGCAACCGTCAAGGCGCCCGCCGACGCGTTCAAGATGGCCTCTATGTTATGCTCCCGCCATGTCCCGCATGCCTCCTCCCAACACACACACACACACGCACACACGCACACACACAACCAACAACCAACTAAGCGTTGCATGAGGCCGTCCGCATGCACACACACACACACACACTTCCCACCCTCCACACACAGGCAACCGTGAAGGCCCCTGCCGACGCGTTCAAGCTGGACTTTGTGTTATGCTCCGGCCATGCCTCATCCAAACACACACACACACACACACACACACCCCTCCCCACCACACACACAGGCAACCGTCAAGGCGCCTGCCGACGCGTTCAAGATGGACTTTGTGTTCTCAGACGTGGCAGAAGGCGACGGCACGTATGACACACGTGGGGGGTTCGACTACCACCTGCCAGTGGAGGTGTGTGTGTGTGTATGCATGCGTGCGTGTGTGTGTGTGTGTGTGTGGCAGAGGGCGACGGCATGTATGACACGCGCGGGGGGTTCGACTACCACCTGCCAGTGGAGGTGTGTGCGTGTGTGTGTGTGTGTGTGTGTGTGTGGCAGAGGGCAACGTCACGTACGACACGCGCGGGGAGGTCGACAACCACCTGCCAGTAGAGGTGCGTGTGTGTGTGTGTGTGGTTGGAGGGGGCTCGCTGCGCCAACGCCGCTCGGCCGTCACATCCGATCTGCTCTGCGCATGCATGCATGTATGCTGTGCATGCTGTGCGCACTCACGGGTCTACTGTGTGCGTGCACGCTGTGCTCACATCGACTGCTCTGCTCTGTAAATGTGCACACTCGGGGCTGTGCTGTGCGCACGCATGCCCCATGCACACCGCTTGACCTTCACGTCCACTGCGCGGCTCTGTAAATGTGAACACCCGGGGCACTGCTCTGCGCATGCACGCCGTACGACCCCCACATCCACCGCTCTGTCGCTGTGCACACGCAGGGCTCTGCAGTGCGCGAGGCCGGGCTCTACGTGGTGCACATCTCTGTCGAGATGGCGCCGATCGCCAAGGTGCGCTCATATGCGTTGACACTGATGGATGTTGAACAGTCGGTGGGGCACAAGTTGAGACGTCCTGCATCCGCGTGTGTACACGTACACATCTCACCTGGGCCTGCGTTCTACACACACACACACCCAAACATACCTCGCACACGTGCCAAGGTTAAGGGCTCACACACCCCAACACACAAACCCTGAACCCTAAACGCAGGTCGGCGGCCTAGGAGATGTGCTCGTTGCGCTTGGGCGCGCGGTGCAGGAGCAGGGCCACCTGGCAGAGGTCATCCTGCCAAAGTGAGTAATTTGTTGATTGGTTGGTTTGTTGATTGGTTGGTTTGTTAGTTGATTGATTGATTGATTGGTTGGTTGATTGGCTGATTGATTGATTGATTGATTGGTGGGTTGGTTGATCGATTGATTTGTTGATTGAGGTGCA
>VFSX01000271.1:102500-140000 GCA_016618255.1 Chlamydomonas sp. UWO 241 | reverse complement strand
CACACACCTAAACCGCACCTATTCACCATTTCACCCCTTCCAACCCCGCCCCACACCGCAGCCCAAGAACGGTTTCTTCGACACCGGGTCTGTGTACGGACGCAAGGACGACGAAATGCGCTTCGACTTCTTCTGTGGGTGCCTTGGGGGGGGGGGGAGGGCATGTGTGTGTGTGTATGTGCGTGTGTGTGTCCCGTTTGTGCATGCCGGGGGCATGTGGGTGTGGGTGGGTGGGTGGGGTGGGTGTGGGTGTGGGTGTGGACGCAAGGGTGACGAAGTGCGCTTCCGACTTCTGGGGGGCACCTGGGGGGCGGGGAGGGGGAGGGGGGGCACGGTGCCTGTGGGCGGCAGATGGGGGGGGGGGAGGATCTGTCGATGCCTGGCTGCGCGCCTTTCAGGAGCTCTACAGCCATGCACGCTCTCACTCGCGCACACACGCACGTACACACACACGCACGCACGTACACACACACGCGCACACACGCGCGCGTACTCCCTCGTCTTCACGGGCAATGCCGCACCGGATTTCCTGCTGCGCACTGGCCACACACACACACACACATGCACACACACGCACGCACACACAGGCACACCCACACAAGCACACTCGCACGCGCACTCGTCCCCACAGGCAAGGCTGCACTGGAGTTCCTGCTACGCACCAACTGTACACACACACATCCTCTCTCTCTCTCACACACACTCACACACACTCTGCCCCACAGGCAAGGCTGCACTTGAGTTCCTGCTACGCACCGGACGCCAGCCCGACATCCTGCACTGCCACGACTGGTCGACCGCACACGTTGCCAAGGTGTGTGTGGGGGTGTCAGACAGACAGGTGTATGGGTGGGTGGGTGGGTGGGACAAGGGTTGTATGCATGGGTGGGGGGGTGGGTGCTAGATAGACAGAGACAAACAATTTCTTCAATCTCAATCCGAAAGTGCCAGACCAAATCGGCCAGTCGACACCCGAAAGTGCACTTTGTCGGGCTGCGGGTCGGCTAACAAAAACGCTGGTGCGTGCACACACGTGCGGTCCTTCTGGCTCATCCAGCCCCACAGCGACCGTTCGAACGGCCATTTTTTCATTGTTGCAACGTAGAACCGTTCTTACGTCAATTCCATCATCATCTTCAATGTGCGTGCGTGCTTGCGTGTGTGCACACTTGCAGTCGTTCTGGCACGACTACCAGCCGAATGGGCTGTGGAAGCCCAAGGTCGTCTTCACGATCCACAACATGAGCTACGGCAAGGTGCGTGTGTGTGTACGTGTGTGTGTGTGCGTGTACGTGTGTGTGTGTGTGTGTGTGTATGTGCGCGTGTGTGTGTGTGTGGAAGTCCAAGGTCGTCTTCACGTTCCACAACATGAGCTACGACACGGTTTGTGTGTGTGCGTGTGTACGTGTGTGTGTGTGTGTGCGTGTGTGCGTGTGTGCGTGCACACACATGCCACATGGAAGCCCAAGGTCGTCTGTACAATCCACAACATGAGCTACGACACGGTGCGCGCGTGTTCGGTGTAGTCAATTTTACAGTCTTGTCGGACATCCCCCAGCATTCAAATACCCCTCCCACCCATCGCGTGTGTGCCTCCCCCCCCCCCAATTTCAGTGTCAGGCACGCTTGCCGAGGCCGCGTACGTCATCACTAATCTTTAGAGTTTCTCCCGACCCCTACCCCCCACCGCCACCTCACCTCATGTGTGACTGCCCCTCACCCTTCACTCCCCACATCAGGCCACTCGCTGATGCCGCGTACTTCACACTCATTTAGGGCTTCGTCTGCACACACATAGTGTTGACCACATGATGATGATGGATATTACAGTCTGTGTGACACCAGTAATGATGCATAAGACCGGTGTCGGCGCTAGCGCCCGACACCTTAAATTCAGTTTCAGTGGGAAACTGGCTGGCACATAGTGAAAAAGGCGCTAGACATGATGCCAGAGGGGGCTGGCGTGTCAGTCGTGACCCGAGCCGGCGGCTCTGTGTTGTCGTCGTCGGTTGAGCGCATAGTAATGCTGATGTATGCCGACGATTTATGTTTGTTCTCGCATGACCCAGCTCAGTTGGCGCTTATGCTGAAAATCCTTGACAAAGTGTCCTCTAGCTTTGGCATGCAAATCAACGCCGCCAAGACAGAAGTGATGATTTTGCCAGCAGATTTTGACGCGGATCTGCCCACGTTTGCGCTGACTGGTGGTGAAGTGAAGACCGTCTCTGCATTTAAGTATCTAGGGAGTTGGATAACCCAGAGTGGTGGTGTGGAAAAGGAGATCGGTGTGCGTGTCGGTCGCGCGCTGGGCGTGTTTGCGTCTTTTGATAAGATTTGGGCCAGCAAGAAGATGCAAGTGCAGTCTAAGATGCGGGTTTACAACACTTTCGTGCTGCCCCACTTTCTGTACGGCTGCGAAACATGGGCCCCTACTAAAACACAACTGACTCGATTGGAGGTTGCCCACTCTAACTGCCTTCGTCGCATTCTGGGTGTGCGCCTGGTCGACCGGCACAGATTAACTTATATTCGGCAGGCGTGCGACACTGAGCCAATTGAGAGCCTTGTGGCAAAGCGATCAATGCAGTGGCTAGGCCATGTGATGCGCATGCCGGCTTCTCGTCTTCCTCGTACGACTTTTGACTGCACAATGGATGTGGCTCGGCAGCAAGGCCGGCCTCCAGCCTCCTCCCGACACTATTTTCTTAAGCTACTGATTCAGCAGCTAGGCGAAACTAGTGGCACTCGTTCTGATTGGAAGACTTTTTCGGACACGGCGTTTGAGCGTGCTCAGGATAGGGTCGGGTGGAGAGCCGTGGTGTACGGTCCGGCTGCCCCTCAGGCGCCGGCCCCTCCACCACGGCGGTCAAGTAGATTGGCAAGCGCCACTTGACCCCCTATCCCCTAGAAGCAGTTAGGACCTATTTTGGAGGCGTCGCACAATAGCTCTCCTTTTTGCTCTGGGACTACACGTTGGCAGGCAGCCGGCTGGTGGCTACCGCCCCTCACAGGTAATTGTTAGGGCCAGAACTGGACTTGGGTCTAGGCGGTGGTACTAGGACTAGAGGTAGTCTTTGCTGGAAAGCCGATGTAACTGTAACTGCACACACACACCCATACACACACAGACACGCACACACACCACCACCCACACACCACCACCCACTCCACTCCCCACCTCAGGCACAGCGCGCTGAGGCCGCATACTTCAGCACTCATTTAGGGCTTTGTCTGCACACACACACACACACACACCACACACACGCACACACATCCCCTTCCCACCTCAGGCCAAGCCGAGGCCGAGTCACTTCAGCACTCATTTAGGGCTTCGTCTGCACACACACACCCCACACACACGCACACGCGCACACACACACGCGCGCACACACACACACACACATCCCCTTCCCACATCAGGCCAACCTCGCCGAGGCCGCGCACGTCAGCACTCACAATTTTTTTGAATTTGAAAACACTCGGCGCCAATTTTGAATTTCACCCATGTTTGGGCTCTCCCAGCAACCGCCGGAATTCGAATTTGAAATAAGTAAGACCATCAGCAGGTAGCCTGAAGTGTCAGCTTTCCAACATGCCCATTTTTGTCTCATGGGACTGATTGTGGCAGCCGTGGCATGCATGCAAAAAAACGCTAAAAACGTGCCCGAATTCGGCCAAATGGCCCATATGCTAACACTAGGGCTTCGTCTGCAACCCCCCCCCCCACACACACACACGCACACACACCACCATCCACCCACCCTCCACGTCCCACCTCAGACCAAGCAGCCGAGGCCGCGTACTTAAGCACTCATTCAGGGCTTCGTCTGCACACACACACACACCACACACACTCACGCATCCCCTTCCCACCTCAGGCCAAGCTCGCAGAGGCCGCGTACTTCAGCACTCATTTAGGGCTTCGTCTGCAACCCCCGCATACTTCAGCATACGTCAGCACTCATCTAGGGCTTCGTCTGCACCCCCCCCCCACCACACACACACACTCACACCCACCACCACCCACCCTCCCTCCCCTTCCCACCTCAGGCCAAGCTCGCCGAGGCCGCGTACTTTAGCCAGAAGTTCACGACCGTGTCGCCGACGTACGCATTTGAGGTGGGTGGGCGTGGGAGATGCGCGGGGGGTGGGTGGGTGGGTGTGGGGGATGTGTGGGAGATACGCGGCCGCGCTCACCTGTCAAGCGTGGGTGATCGGGGCTGTGGTGTTGGGGTCGGTAACAGAAGCGTGCGACGGTGTCGCCGACGTACTGGTTCGGGGTGGGTGGTCGTGGGAGGTGAACCACAAGTAAAACCCAACTCCCAAACCCTCAACCCTCAACCCTCAACCCTAGAAGATGGCAGCTAGCGGCCGCGCTCACCTGTCAAGCGTGGGTGATCGGGGCTGTGGTGTTGGGGTCGGTAACAGAAGCGTGCGACGGTGTCGCCGACGTACTGGTTCGGGGTGGGTGGTCGTGGGAGGTGAACCACAAGTAAAACCCAACTCCCAAACCCTCAACCCTCAACCCTCAACCCTAGAAGATGGCAGCTAGCGGCCGCGCTCACCTGTCAAGCGTGGGTGATCGGGGCTGTGGTGTTGGGGTCGGTAACAGAAGCGTGCGACGGTGTCGCCGACGTACTGGTTCGGGGTGGGTGGTCGTGGGAGGTGAACCACAAGTAAAACCCAACTCCCAAACCCTCAACCCTCAACCCTCAACCCTAGAAGATGGCAGCTACAGGGAGCGCTGGTGTGCGGCCGCGCTCACCTGTCGAGCGTTTGATGAGTGAGGCTGGGGTGTTGGGGTCTGTTTCAGTGACGTCCTTAGTGCCCCCGCAGCCCCCGCTGCGGGGGGAAAACGAGATATTTGGGGGGTAACTGCGGGGGCTACTCGCGGGAATTTTGCTCCGGAAAGTGTGAATATTTGCAGTTTTCGCATTTTTTTGCAAAAAAATCGCCTCCTGTGGGGGCAATTTGGCATGTTCCCTCCATTGCTGCGGGGGCAAACACGACTTTCTCGGTTTCCTCAAGGACACCACATGTCTGTTTGTAACAGAAATGTGCGACGGTGCCGCCGACGTACGCGTTCGCGGTGGGTGGACAGTCAGGACCCTAAGCCCTAAAACCAGAAACCCTAAAAACTTGAGGACCCTAACCCTAAAACCAGAAACCCAACTAAGCCGGGTCGCCGCACACACACACACACACACACACACACACACGGCCGCACACACGGCCGCAGACACACACACAGCCGCGCACACACACACGCACACGCACACACACACACACAGGTTGGTGGCGACGCCGCGATCTCTGCCCACTCACACAAGTTCATGGGCATCCGCAACGGTATCGACCTTGACCTGTGGGACCCAGCGAACAACCAGTGGCTACCAATGCAGTACACTGCAGACACGGTGGTGCAGGGCAAGGCGGCTGCGCGCAAGGTAATTACAAAAAGGAGAGGGGACTGGCAGGGGACTGGGAGGGGTTGAAACTTGTAGAGGGGAGGATTTGACCATGTGACCTGTGGGTAACCTGTGGGGCCCTGCAAACAGCCAATGGCTGCCCATGTAGTACACTGCAGACACGGTGGTGCAGGGCAAGGCGGCAGCGCGCAAGGTAATTAAAGAAAATGAGAGGAGACTGGGCAGGGGAGTCAAAAGTTATTGGGGGGAGGATTCGACCCTGTGACCTGTCGGTAACCTGTGCGACCCAGCGAACAGCCAGTGGCTGCCGATGCAGTACACTGCAGACAGAGTGGTGCAGGGCAAGGCGGCTGCGTGCAAGTTGTGGGAGATATAAATAACAGGCGGGAGGGGGGGGGATTCGACCTCGCGACCCGTGGGTAAAACCTGTGGGACTCTATAACCGACGAGCGGCTGGCGATGCAGACGCAGTGGTGCAGGGCAAGGCGGCAGCGCGCAAGGTAATTACAAAAAGGAGGGGACTGGGAGGCGTTCAAAGTTGAAGGGGGAGGATTCGACCACGTGACCTGTCGGTAACCTGTGGGACCCAGCGAACAGCCAGTGGCTGCCCATACAGTACACTGCAGACACGGTGGTGCAGGGAAAGGCGGCAGCATGCAGGGTAGGGACAGGGGACTGGGGGGGACTAGAAGAAGTAGGCTCTGCGCGACCGCCCCAGTCTCACTGAGGCCTCATTGGGGCAACACACTATCGCCATGGGCGTGGTGTCCCGACGGAGTGGTGCCATGAGCCCAACGCCCTCATACTTGACACACACGCACACACACAAACGCGCACACACGCACGCACACACATCCCGTCCCAGCTACATCTGAATACGCCATTAAAGGCGTCCAACAAGACTGTACAATCGACCACACAGACACACACACATGAGCACACACACACACGAACAAACACACACGCACACATCAGGCCCTGCGCGACCGCCTCGGCCTCACCAACTGGGGCGACAATTACATTTTGGGCGTGGTGATCATCCGGCCGAGTTATGCGACAAGCCCCAAAACGCACATACACACACACACACACACGAACACACACACACACACACGAACACACACACACACACGAACACGCACACACGCACACATCAGGCCCTGGGCGACCGCCTCGGCCTCACCAACTGGGCGACAAGATTATTTGGGGCGCGTTGCAGCTCACGACGCTGAAGGGCCCTGATACGCACACACACACGCACACACGTACACACCAGGCCCTGCGCGACCGCCTCGGCCTGACTGGCTGGGGCGACAAGATCATTGTGGGCGTGGTGTCGCGGTTGACGACGCAGAAGGGCGTGCCGCTCATCAAGCACACGGCGTTCCGCACGGTCGAGCGCGGCGGACAGTTTGTGCTGCTGGGGTCAGCGCCTGACCCCAAGGTAAGCTGCATGGGACACACACGCACATACACACATACACACATGCACTCACACACACACACACACGCACACACACACACATATTAAAGTGCTAGGGCTTGATGGTGTGCGGCAGCCAGCTTGTGCTGCTGGGGTCGGCGCCTGACCCAAAGGTCAGTGGCATGGGACACACGCACACACACACACACACACAAGTGCTGTGGGGGTTGATGGTGTGCGGCGGACAGTTTGTGCTGATGGGTCGGCGCCCGACCCGAAGGTGGGTGTGGAGATAACCAGACACACACACACACACACACACACACACACACACACACACGTACACAAGCACATATTTTGGGTTGTCGGCAACCGTAGATGGACGGCCCCGTGTATCCGTATGTACGTACATGCGACCGTATATCCGTGTATCCGTTTCCGTATATGTAGCACAGCTGCCTCATATGTATGTCAAATTGGGTGAGAGACACGCCGTTGGAACGCTGGATTTACAAGGGGCACTGTTGCTCTCGGCGTGATCATCATGCGTGCTAAGGTTTTTCAGTAAATGCCAAAACCGTTTTGTGGCTGCACGGGCGGCCGTGGTGCGTGCGGTGCGGGAGCCAAGTCCCCTCCCTCCTCCCTTCCCCTCGCCTCCCTCCTCCCCCCTCCGTTGAGTCTACGACCTGATCTAGTTCAGTACCCAAGGGCCCCCGTCCCTTGTTAAAACGCTGAGCAAGTAATAGCCGAGACACTACCCCACCAAGACCCAGACCCAGACACACACCCAAGCCCTAGATCTAGGGGACCCCCTGCCTAGACCCACACCCAAGACCCAAGACCCAAGACCCAAGACATGAGCCCCAGACCTCAGGCCCCAGACCCCAGACCCCAGACCTCGACCCAGAGAGACCCCAAAGTTGTTGCGCCACCCGCCCCATGAGCCCCATGCATGCGCCTCATGCACATCACCACTACCCCCCCAAGCCGCATGCAATCGACAGAGCTGGTCATCAGCTTAAAAATGCAAGCAGAATCGTCCGATTCCGTGCTGTATTCGGGGAGTAGTGTTGCCGTTTGTTGCGTGACCCCATTGGCTGTCTGAAGGACCTTGCGGCCCACGTTCCTCCATCCTATATCTCTTGCTTGCTGCTACTGAGGCTGTTTGCGACCCGTTGCGGCCCGGATCGCGTCGGCGTCAGCCGCAATCCACACAAAAATAAAAATACGTATATTGCAGTGCGTATACCGCCCGCTTTTGACATCCGTATGTACGGATATACGGATATACGGGATATACGGTTGCCCACAACCCTACACATATTGAAGTAGTAGGGGAGGGCTTGGTGGTTATACCTGGGGCCTACCTCTGACTGTTTCAGGGCTGGGTGTACTGCCTGGCTGATGTGCTGCTTGCTTGGTGCCCGCCGCCACGTGTGGGTGACGCTGCCGTGGGGTCCCCCCCCTCCTTTTTTGACTTTTGACAGGGCTCCTGCTTTGTTTGATCCTGCTGGAACTCTGGAACTGATTGTGACCGCCGGCCTGTGATTGTAAAACCCTCTTGTTGTTGGTGGTGTGCGGCGGACAGTTTGTGCTGCTGGGGCCGGCGCCTGACCCCAAGGTAAGTGGCATGGGACACACATACACACACACACACACACACACAAGTACTAGGGGGGTTGATGGTGTGCGGCAGACAGTTTGTGGTGCTGGGGTTGGAGCCTGACCATAAGGCGCGCGCCATGGAACACACGCACACACACACACACACATATTACAGTGCTAGGGCTTGATGGTGTGCGCCAGCCAGTTTGTGCTGATGGGGTCGGCGCCTGACCCTTAGGTAAGTGGCATGGGACACACACACACACACGCGCGCATCCACAACCACATATTGAACCGGGGGGGGCTTGATGGTGTGCGGCGGCCAGTTTGTGGTGCTGGGGTCGGCGCCTGACCCTAAGGTACGCGACATGGGACACACTCACACACACACATACATACACACACACACATACACACACACACACACACGCACACACGCACACATATTCAAGTGCTAGAGCTTGATGGTGTGCGGCAGCCAGTTTGTGCTGCTGGGGTCGGTGCCTGACCCAAATGTCAGTGGCATGGGACACACGCACACACACACACACACACACACGCACACACACACACACACACACACAAGGACTGGGGGGGGGTTGGTGGTGTGCAGCGGACAGTTTGTGCTGATGGGTCGGCGCCCGACCCGAAGGTGGGTGTGGAGATAACCAGACACACACACACACACACACACACACACACACACACACACACACGCGCACACACACACACACACACACACACAAACACAAACACGCACACGGGGTCTAATACGCCATCAAAGGCATCCGACGGACTGTAAAATCGACCACACACACGCTCACACACACACACACATGCACACATTGAACTAGTGTGGGGGGGGGGCTTCATGGTGTGCGGCGGCCAGTTCGTGCTGCGTGGCTGGGTGCCAGACCCGAAGGTATGGTGTGAAGAGAGACTTAACAACCCTCACTCAAGTACTACAATCACGGAACTTGGTGTACAACTTCAACTCGAGGGGGTGGCTGCGTGCCTTACGTGTGCGTGAGCGCGGCAGACACTTTGTCATGGGGTCGGCGCCAGGCCCTACTGTGGTGGTGTGAAGTAACAAGTAGCAAGTAACACGGGGATTTCCAGCTAAGCAGGCTACTCTTCTACGAGATATCACCCGCCGATACTCCAGCACACTTCAGTGCACTAGAGTACCGCCGGCTCCCTCGGTGGTGGTCGATTTTGCAGTCTTGTTGGACGCCTTTAGTGGCGTATTAGACTTGTGCTTGCACACTGGTGTGAAGAGAGACTTAACTTCACTACACCAAGAACCTCACTAAACTTGCTCTCACACTTAACTAGAGAGGGGGGGGGGGTGCCTGACGTGCGGACCGTTTGTGCTGCTGGGTCGGGGCCAGGCCCGAAAGTCCGCAGCCTGGGACACACACACACACACACGTGCGCACACACACACGCACATGCTTACACACGCGCGCACGCAGGTCCAGTCCAACTTCAACGGCCTGGCTGCACACACAAATACACACACACGCACACGCACACACACACACACACACGCACACACATGTACACACACGCGCACGCAGGTCCAGTCGGACTTCAACGGCCTAGCTTCACACACAAATACACACACACACACACACACGCACACACGCATGCATGCACACGCAGGTCCAGTCCGACTTCAACGGCCTGGCTGGCGGCATGGGCGGGGAGAACGCGGCGTTCTGCTTCATGGTGCGTGCGTGGGGCGCATGCCATGCTATCTCCTTTGCGTATGCTCTGGTGCGCTGTGTTGCTTAGATGCGGCATGGGCGGGGAGAGCGCGGCGTTCTGCTCCGTGGTGGGTGGGGCGCATGCCATGCGCATGCTATGTCATGCTATGTCATGCTATGTCATGCTATGCCAGCTATGCGCATGCTATGCTTAGATATGGCATGGGCGGGGACAACGCGGCATTCTGCTGCATGGCAGGTGGGCATGTGGGGCGCATGCCAGCGCATGCGTTGCCGTGCCATGCGTATGCTGCACATGCTGTGCTTAGTTATATGTGGCATGGGCATGGAGAACGCGGCACTCTGCTGCATGGTGGGTTGAGCGCATGCGATGCGCAAGCTGTGCTGTGCTGTGCACAGTGCTGCTTAGGTGGGGGGCACATGGGTGCAGTGCATGGGCGCAGTGCATGAAACATTGACGACCACAGTAACAGTTACAGTAACACGGGGTTTCCAGCTAAGCAGGCTACTCTTCTACTAGAGACACCCGCTGATACTCCAGCACACTTAAGTACTAAAGTACCGCCGGCTCCCGGCCGATAGACTACCGCTCCCGCCGGCTAGACTACCCCAAACAGCGGTCTCTGAGAGACATGTCTGGCAAGGAGCATATAGGAGAGGACCTTCCTCAGGGTCACAGTAGTGGCCTTGTGGCCAGTCAAGCCGGCAGAGCCGACTGGCGCTGACTGGAACGGTCCCCGCCTGGCAGTGCATGGCTGTCCAGCTCTCGTTTGCATGGGGCTCAGCCGGCGCCCCATGCCTCATGCATGGCCAGGTCCCACCCTCCAGGGGTGCATGGACGACAGAGTTGTCATGGAGGCTGCCTGAAGACCTTCCAACGCCAGTCACCGGCAGACGAGCGACCCCGAGGATGAGCGCGGTGACGGACGCTGCGATTGGTGAAGCGGATTTACTCTGTGTTGCCTCGGCGGTCGCCACCGCTGAAGCCGTGATGGTAGCCCGCCTCCACGGGCAGCCATCTTGACCAATGTCCAGCATGCATTGACGGGCGCCAGCTCCTCCGCTCGTCGATCAACTCGTCGAGATCGGTGCCGCATGGCGTCCTGCATGGGGGGAGGATAAGGGCCGTCTCCCAGCACGGGCCGCGGCAGCGCCGCGGCTACTCGCCAAGCCATGGCAGCGCCGGGCAAGCCGCTCTTGAAGTGTTCCACCGAGGGGCAGTCTAGCAGGAGCCGGGCCAGTCGTACTGTACCCCGCTCGTCAGCGGCACGGAGATCCTCGTCACCAGCAGCGCCGCATTGCTGGGTCCAGGGCTCGGCGACGAGAACGCGCCTACGTTAACGATCACACATGAAAATATACATTTATGATAGTCCTAGTACCACCGCCTAGACCCAAGCCCAGTGGCAGTGCCCTGCTCAGCTTTAGATGCGGCATGGGCGGGGGGGGATGCGGGATTCTGCTTCGTGGTCAGTGGTTGGGCGGGGGGGGTGCATGCTATGCGCGTTGTGCTGTAATGTCAAGTGGCATGTGTGGCGTGCGCCCTCTCTCTCACCACCTGCCCACCCACCCACCCACGCACAGTACGACGAGTCGCTCTCACACCACACATGCTGTGTGCGACATTATCACATGCACACACACACACACACACACATTCCTCCCCATGTGCTCAGTACAACTTGCACCTCTCCCGCCCCATCCTAGCATCGCTGCAGCTCACCCTCTCCCCCCTCCGACGCGTGCCCCAGTCTCCACACACACACACTCACCCAAGTACGACGAGCCCCTCTCCCGCCTCATCCTCCTTCACTCTGATGATCGGAGTGCTGCTGAAACTGACCCACCCACCCCGCCCACGCCACGGTAACGCCCCAAACTCACTGCACACACACACACACACACACACACACACACACACACACACACAGTACGACGAGCCCCTGTCCCACCTCATATACGCCGCGTGCGACATCATCGTGGTGCCGTCGATGTTTGAGCCGTGCGGCCTTACACAGGTGTGTGCACTTATTGGTGTGGGGGTGTTGAGTGTGTATGTGTGGGGCTGCATCGCCGATGCTTGGGCCGTGCCGCAGGTGTGGATTTGTGTGGATTTGGGGGGGGGGAGAGGAGGGATGGGGGGGGGAGCGGTGGGGAATGCGACTTGGTTGCCTGCCCAAAAGGGTCAACACACGCACATGAACGCACATGCACACACACACACACACACACATGCATGCATGCCATCATCCGTACGTGATCCACGCACCCACGCAGATGATTGCGATGCGCCAAGGAGCGATGTCTGTTGTTGCCCCCACCCCCACCCATCCACCTAACCACCCCCACAAACGCCACTCACTCGTGCGTCCCCCACCCACACGCGCGCAGGCGCATCTAGCACGCACACATACACACACACACACACACACACTCATACGCACACACACACAAACACACACACACTCATACACACGCACACGCATGCCCCATCACCCACCCCACCCCACCTCACCCACACACACACACACGCAGATGATTGCGATGCGCTACGGAGCGATACCTGCCGTGCGCCGCACATGCAGGGCGGGTATTACGAGCACACAAACACACACGTACACACACACACACACACAGATGATTGCGATGCGCTACGGAGCGATACCTGTCGTTCGCCACACCGGCGGCCTCAGGGACACCGTGTTTGACGTGGACTTTGACAAGGTGTGTATGTGTGTGCGTGTGTGTGTGTGCATGTGTGTGTGTATGTGTGTGTGCATGTGTGTGTGTGTGTGTGTCAGGGGTTTCCTTGGGGTTTGTCATCCTTTCGTTGTTCCCGAAGAGGCTTTCCCAGTTTCGTCGGGATTTCGGGCTGCAGCCTGAAGAATCGCGTCAAAAAGTGTGAAAATCGACGATTTCACACTTTTCCCCGGAAAATTCGCCTCGCACGGCGTTTTTCCCGAACAACCCCCCCCCGAAACTATCGGGATCGCGCCGTCTGAGCACGCTTTTTTTCGTTTCCCGATCGGGAAGGAAACCCCTGGTGTGTGTGTGCCCCAGGGACACCGTGTTTGACGTGGACGTTGACAAGGTGTGCATGTGTGTGTATGTGTGTGTGCACCCAACAAGCAGACCAATGAATAGGGCGGAGTGGGGTGTTGGTGTTTGATGTGTTGGGTTTAGAAAGGTGGTGTGGGTTGGTGCGTTGGATGCCTGCAGCGCTGGGTGGATTAGGGGCTTGCAGCGCGTGTAACCTTGATACGAAAGGGTGTGAATCCGCGTCGCCACCGTGGGGTCGGGATCTTGTATTGCTTCTCACGGCTTGACAGAACTTCCTACACATATTTGGAGCGCGGTTATGGGCCACATAAGGGCAGTACATAACTGTCCCACCCTCGGAACCCACCTGTGATTTTGTAAGTTTTTTTACATACCCACTAAATAGGCTAATATTTAAGGGTCGGCAATAACACACCCGGCCAAGAATTATAACGTTATTATAACGTTATAATGCCTGTTATAATAAAATTATAACTCACAAATCGTAATGGTTTCTCGTGATTATTTCACAGTAGGTTGCTTGTGGTGATGGGGTGCGTGCTGCCGGTGTCCATTAATTTTCTGACTTTTTTTTGCTGAGTTTTCCCGATCCAGTTTACATATCACGCGGTACGCGGAACGCGGAACGCGCGGCGCAGTGTCAACACCCCCCCATACGTTCCTCCGCCACGTGCGTGCGTGTTCTTGGAAGGCGAGTCGGATGGCCCAGTCCCGTCGGAGTCGGGGTCGACGTCGATGTGCACCACCGCGGGCCCTTGCACTTGTGCCGCCCCATCGCCTGGGGCATGTTAGTGACGCTCGCGCCCTCCTTGTCGCTGAAATTCTTGCAGAACAGCTTGCACACGCCCTCGGCGTCCAGTCGCTGCTCAAAATGACCGCTCCGACCGGCCTTGCCCTTCGCTACTTGCGCCCTGAGCAGCCCTCCCCATTCACACCTCCCCATTCACACCCCACACCAGCACACCGCAGAGCAACACAAACAAGTGTCTTGAGTGCCAGCATATTATCTAAAATTAATGGTCTTACCAGAGAGCTCAACCCCATTGGAATTCATGCAGATTTCAGTTGAAGTTGAACCCACGTCCAAAATTTGTAACATGTCGCCGGCAAATTGTAACGTTATTATAACGTTGTTATAACAAAAAAAAACAAATAACGTTATCTTATTATTGTTATCCGACCCTTACTAATATTAGCCTGTACACCTTAATTGAGCTTAATTAAGGCGGTCTGGAAAAAGTAGTCGCTATAAGCCGACCCTTATGTGTGTGTGTGTGTGTGTGTCTGCAACGTGCAGCGTGTGTGCACCGCGCAACGTTTGGTTTGATGAAGGATGGATGGATGCTGTGTTCGGGGGCTGGGGGAGCCAAGAGTGTGCGGCACGGACCAGGCACGGTGTCGACATGCCCTCCCCCCCCACACACACACGCACACACGCACACACCTGCTGCTGCTGCTGCTGCTGCTGCTTCGGGAGCCGTCTGGGACGTGTACGGCTCGTCCGACTGGCAGCGCTACAACCCCTCCCACACAACACCACAGCACACACACACACACACACACAAACGTCACCCGCCCACACACACACACACGCACACCCTCCAGGAGCGCGCCGCATGGGACGTGTACGGCTTGTCCGATTGGCAGTGCGACAACCTCTCCCCCCACCCACCCACCCACTGACACACACAAACCTGCTGCTGCTGCTGCTGCTGCTTCGCGAGCGCGCCGTGTGGGACGCGAACGGCTCGTCCGACTGGCAGCGCGACAACCCCTCCCCCACCCCCCCACCCACACACGCACGCCCACACACAAGCGCCCCCCCCCTCTTCCCCCCCAAACACACACACACACACACAAGCGACCCCTCCCCCCCTACAGGAGCGCGCCGCATGGGACGTGTACGGCTCATCCGACTGGCAGCGCGACAACCTCGACGCAACCAACGGCTTTGCGTTCGACGTGAGTTGCTTGGGGCCTGGTTTGGCAGGGTTTGGGGGCTGAGTAGGGTTCAGTGGGGGGTGGGGGGTGAGGAGGTCCGGGTTGTTTTGCTTGAGCAGTGTTCAACAGGGTTTGGGGGATGAGTAGGCTTTTGGGTGGAGCAGGGTTGAGTTTAGGGTTTTGGGGTTACCAGGGCCTGAGCCTTCGCGGGGGGTCGAAATAAACATGTTTCATCGCTCCGCAGGGGTCGTTTTTCGTGGATTTTACGTCAAAAATCGCGATTTTGCGAGTTTTTTTGTCGCTTGCAGCATCGCGGGGGCGTTCAGGACAAAACTAATTCGCAGAGGCTCAGGCCCTGTACTGGCCCTGTACGGTATGAAAGGTTAACGGTATGTAGGGTTTTAGATTTTTGGGGTTAATCATACTACTCGCAAAGGTCACGCGTTCGGGGTTGACTCTAATAAGAAAACAAACCAAGGAAAACTTCAGCTATCCTCGAAGGCGGGGGGGGGGAGGCGCGACCAACGGCTGTGCGGAAGTGCCCCCCCCCCCCCCCCCCTTGCCCCCATCTCCCCGGGTCCACAGCGACGCGCGCTGGCTGTCTGCCCCCACACCCCTCTTCTCTCCCCATGTGGGCGTGTGGGCATGCATGTGGCGTGTGGACACCTTGTGTGCGCGCATCTGCGCGCAGGGCGTAGCAGCCTCGGCTACGCGCTCAACCATACACACAAAACACACACACACACACACACGCACACACACGCGCGCGCGCACACACAAACGCAGGGTGTGGATGCCGGACGACGCACTCAACCACACACACACACACGCACACACACACACACGCAGGGTGTGGACGCCGGCAGCCTTGACTACGCACTCAACCACACACACGCACACACACAAACACGCATGCACACACACACACACACACGCACACACACACAAACGCAGGGTGTGGACGCCGGCAGCCTCGACTACGCACTCAACCGCGCAATCGACGGTTGGTACAACGACCGCACGTGGTTCCACGCACTCCAGAAGCGCGTGATGGAGCAGGTGTGTGTGCATGTGTGTTTGTGTGTGTGTGTGTGTGTGTGTGTGTGTGTGCATGTGTTTGAGGTTCCACGCACTCCAGAAGTGTGTGATGGAGCATGTGTGTGTGTGTGTGTATGTGTGTGTGCATGTGCGTGTGTGTGTGCGTGTGTGTGTGGCTCCACGCACTCCAGCGCGTGATGAAGCAGGCACCCTACATAATGGGGTGGGTACACACAAACACACACACACACACAATGTGTCCTCCCCCCTCACACACAGCTCACACAACTCGCACACCCTCCTGCACACACGTCTGGTACACACACACACATCCACACACACGCACACACATAGGACTGGAGCTGGAACCGTGCAGCGCTCGACTCTATCAAGCTGTACCACAGTGCCAAGGCACACATGACAAGACACACACACACATCCATACACACACACGCACACACACAGGACTGGAGCTGGAACCGGCCAGCGCTCGAATACATCGAGCTGTACCACAGTGCCAAGGCACACATGGCAACACACACACACACACACGCACGTACGCACGCACGCACACACAGGACTGGAGCTGGAACCGGCCAGCGCTCCACTTCATCAAGCTGTACCACAGTGCCAAGGCACACTTGACAAGACACACACACGCACGCACACACACACACACACACACACACACGCGCAGGACTGGAGCTGGAACCGGCCAGCGCTCGACTACATCGAGCTGTACCACAGTGCCAAGGCACACATGACAAGACACACACACACACACACGCGTGCGCGTGCGCACACGCACGCGCACACACGCACATGCATACACACGCGCAGGACTGGAGCTGGAACCGGCCAGCGCTCGACTACATCGAGCTGTACCACAGTGCCAAGAAGGCATGAGGAGGAGAGAGGAGGGGCGTGGGGCTCCCTTTACGCGCATGGGGGCAGAGAGGGCGTGCGGCCGGTCGTGGCTCCCCCTCCCACAGCGCTTGCATAGATGTGGAGGGCGAGGAGGTGGTAGTGGAGGCGGAGGAGGAGGAATTGGTGCACGTAGGAGATGACGTCGGGCCTAGGCGTGTCGGGAGGTGGGGAGGCATCCCTGCCGTAGTCAGCGTGTGTGCGTAGCCGGTTTGTATCCCGAGCTGAGCGGCCGTGTAGGGCCTGCTCGAGACAAGCCATCAAGTTTTTGTGCGTGGACGCATCGCGCTTCGCATATGCCCCGCGCGTTTTGTGCTACACAAGTTTTGCCGGTTGTGTAAGGAGCGGTTGGCGGCTCTCTTCAAAGTGGGTGACTCTTGCGGCATAATAAGAGAGTACTGCACGTGCTGCGTGCAGTGCAGTGCGCGCGATGTTGACAGACAGGCTGTTGAGAATGTTGCACAGATTTGGTCATGGCAACTGAGGCGGCAGAGAGTTATTGAGGACGCGTCTTTACACGTCAAAAGCTCGCCTACGCCTGCCAGCGCGTTGCCGCTTGCCTTCGCTTGCTGTGACACCGCCGCCGTCTCCCATCCTCCTTCCCTCAAAGTCCCAGCCCATCCTCCTTCCCCCCAATCCCTGGCCCATCCTCCAGCCCATCCTCCAGCTCATCCCCAGCCCATATCCTCCTTCCCCCCAATCCCCAGCCGAGCATACTAGACAAGAGCTCAAGCTGGCGCCGAGGGTCGACGATCCCTGAACCCCTGTGTCATCAGGAGCCAAGATTCCGAATGGCACGGCAGAGGCCCCGTTTACAGCGCGGGAGCTCAACAGGTGTTAGCTCACGGTGGATTAGATTGCAAAACGAGTGCGGGAAGAATGGATCCAAGTAGCGACTACAGGCAAATATGGACAAATATGGTCAAATAGGTATTGCACAGCTTGCTTCAAGTGTCATGAGTGGGGGGCTTGGCGCATGAAAAGCCGCGCCAAATGCAGCGCAAAGCATGTGCAACGGAGAGAGACAGGGTCGGCGCCTGGGTGTTCACGCGCCCAGATGCGCTGCCTTGACAGTGTCGACCCAAGTGCGTGGCAGGTTGGTGGCCGTCACAGCCACGTGGGACGCCTTGCGTCCTGGACAGCATCTCGCCAAGCGTGGCGCCCTGACCTCGGGGCACAGCTCGGTCCATCACGGCAGGCAGTAGGAGCAGCCGGCCTCCGACACGCGCGCGCCCGCCTGCGTCTGGCCCAGGGCCAGGGAGACGGCCTGCACGTCCGCTGCACGTCCGCTGGGGCTCGCGGGCGTGGTGTCCCCGCTCGACACGCACACACACACACACACACGCACACACACACGCAGGATGTGGACGCCGGCAGCCTCGACTACGCACTCAACCACACACACTCACACACACACACACACACGCAGGGTGTGGACACCGGCAGCCTCCTGGTGTCCGCTGGAGGACGTGTCAGCACAGACGAGGGCTCGTCGGTGGTGCAGCCATGACGATCGTGCGAAGGACAGGTCATGCAGTCGACAGGCATAACGCGATCGAAGTTGGCGCTTCAGTTAGCAGCTTCAGATAGCAGCTTCAGACAGGCAGAATCGCAGGCAGACCAGAGAGGCAGATCTGCAGGCAGAATCGCAGGCAGGCAGACCTGCAGGCAGAATCGCAGACAGACTAGAAAGTCAGATCTGCAGGCAGACCTGCAGGCACACCGCTGTCGTGGTCGCGGCCGTGGTTAACAGTGCGATTGCGAACAGCTAAACCGATGAACCTGTTGCTGATCCTCCAATCTAGCTCCAAGCACACTCATCAACTCTTCCCGTTGCCTGGTCCTCAAAAACAGCCCGCAGGTACCTTCTACCGCAACGATCATGGGACACCACGGTGTGTGTGTGTGTGCGAAGGGGCAAATGGGCTAATTTGCCCCACATCCTCCTAGGGCGGTAGGGGACCTGGGGTGCGCCCAGCTCTTTACAGAGCTGGGGTTCCTAACCACCAACAGCCATCTCATGAAGGTGCTCGGGCCATACGCGCCGAGCACGGTCTTATACGAGGTGTCCCTGACTGTAACATCCATCAGGGCGTGCACACGGGTTTTACAGGTTTTACACGTGCGCGTCCGGAGGACCCCGGGACGTGATGTAAGGCCTAGACTACACGTCTAGGGGAGCTCTACTAAGAGAGCCCGCAAGGCCACGCAGCGCGCCAGCCTACCAGGGAAACAAACAGAAAAAGGACGTTGCCCTCCTCCCCCCCCCGCCACTTCACAGGCGCCGGCTAGCTATGGATCAGGGGGGGGTTCGGGGTCTCGGTCGTGGTTTCGTGTTGGCTGGCTCAAGCTGTCGTCGTGTGCCTATGATGATGATGATGTTTGGTTATAATCCACTTCTGGCGGTCACACGTACGGTTTCAAAGCTCCAGTGGGACTTAGAGAAACAAGGCTCAAGGCCCACAAAAGGTCAAGCTACAAGTAGCCCACGGTAACGTCATCCACACTTGGCGGCGGGCGCCAAGCAAGCAGCACCACTGTGCAGGCTGCACACCCAGCCCCTCAAATGGCCAGAGGGCGGACCCAAGGTATAAAACCATGAAGGGACCAAAAAGCCCTCCCCCAGACCACCGGAAGCGGGGCTAGTAGCACACCCGCTGCAGCACTCTACTCAGCGACCACACCGCACCCGCCACCGCACGCGTGTGGCGCCACCTCCCCTTCAAAAACACCCCCAGAGGGAATGCCATCTAGCAAGCAGGTGCAGGCACCCGCTCGCCGTCAACGACGAGGCGCGCGCGGTGGAACTGCGCCCGCTTCCCCGCAACCTTGGCGGCGAGGAAAGCGGGCCACAGCGCCTGGTGCTGCGCCTCCTCGCGGTCACTGAGGACGTCGAAGACTGCAGTCGAGTCCACGCAGCGGCGCAGCTCGTGGCGCCAGCGCAGTGCAGCGACAGTGTCGGCCACGGCGTCAGACGCCACGGTGAAAAGCACACGCAGCACACCGCCCCCGCGTGGCTCCACGCCGATGCTCCCGACGGCAGGCTTGGCGTTGAGGAGCGACGCGGACACGACGCCACCATCAGCCGGCTCCCGCCGGCCGGTGCCGCCGTAGAGGAAGCGCACGACATCCGTAGCCAGGCGGACGGGCAGGCTGGTGCCGTCCTCGGCAGCTGCAGCGATCCGCTCCGCCGCCGCCGCCGTCGCCTCCTCTTCATCCATCCGCCTGCCACCGCCCGCGAGGAACCAGTTGGCGCCGCGTGCCACCTATGATGCTGTGGAGCTGGTTGAGGCACGCACACGAGCTTGAGCATCATCTCCTGTCGTGATTGCGATGGATCTGCAGTTACCTCCGACGCGAGCTGTGTCCTCGGTAAGTGGTCACGACAGTGGGGGGTCGGGGGGAGTGAGTTCCGGGGGCTCGCGATGTACGATGCGTGCGACTTACGAGCACGTTGGTGAGTGCGTATGTCGACAACACTGTTCACTTGCGCATCAGCAGCTGCGGCTAACCTATCAGCATCGAGGCGAGAGCTACGACCAGCCAGCCCACACCGCCGCCGCCGACGGCCAACCAGCCAGCCACTCTTCCGAGTCTATCCAGCATAAGAAAACATCATCCAAGGGGGGAGGGAGAGCGCGCGAGTCTGTGAGAAAGTGCCGGCCACAGCCAGACACAGCCAGGCAAACAGCGCCACAGCCTCACTGCTGAGAAAACGTCATCCGAAGGGGGGGGTTGCTTCCGCGGGGGAGACGGAACAGCCAGCACAGCCAGGCAGCCTCACTGCTGTCGCCTGCGTCGCAGCCCCACTGTGCGGCCAAAGCCTGCCCCACAACCGCACCGCTGCAGCCTCCCGTGGCGCACCTCTCCGCACAAACACATCTGAAGGGGGGGAAGGCGTGCCAGCCATGGCCACCTGCAGCCAAGCTAGCTTCGCCGCCAGCACCCCTACTGCCGCCTCCCGTGCGTGCCTGCTCTCCGTGCCAAGGGCGTGGACGTGCGGACTGCGCGGTGCCCCCCCTTGGTCAATGCATCCATCAGCACGCGCGCCGCGCGCCCCATGCCCACGCTCATGCTGCCAAACGGAAGAGGGGGAGACGCCAGGCCAAAGAGGCCCGGGCCGCGCGGGAGCTGCGCCTGCTGCCCCTGCTGCTGCTGCCGCCCCTGCTGCTGCTGCTGCCCGCTGCCGCTGCTCGACGACGGCGCAGCCGCCTCTGCGACCGTCGCGAGCGGCTGCGCACCGCCAGCGCCGCCCTCTGCCAACATCATCGCGTCGACGTCCTCCTCCACGCGAGCAAGCTGGCTCAGGCGAAGCTCGTGCGCGCGCTGCGGGGGCGTGCGTGTGTGTGTGTGTTTGTGTGTGCGCGCGTATGTGTGTGTGTGCACGCGCGCAAGCTGGCTCAGGCAAAGCTTGTGCACGCGCTGCACAGTGTGCGTGTGCGTGTGTGAGTGCGTTGTGTTGTGTGCGCCACCTGGCTCAGGCGCAGCTCGTGCGAGCTGCGGAGTGTGTGTGTGTGTGTGCAAGCGCGCAAGCTGGCTCAGGCGAAGCTCGTGCGCGCGCTGTGGGGGCGTGCGTGTGTGTGTGAGAGTGCGTGTGTTGTTTGTGCACCAGCTGGCTAAGGCGTAGCTCGTGCGCGAGCTGCGGTGTGTGTGTGTGTGTGTGTGCACGCGCGCAAGCTGGCTCAGGCGCACGCTGCGTGTGTGTGTGCGTGAGGGTGTGTGCATTGAACGGTCGGTGTTCAATATATGCAGCTGACCTTCATATGCTGATTGCCAGGGTGCCCCACCACCAACACGCACACACATTGCTTCCAGGATGCCCTCCACAAACATCAACACGCACACACGCACACATTGCTTCCACGGTGCCCTCCACCGACATCAACACGCACACACATACACACATTGCTTCCAGGGTGCCCTCCACCAACATCAACACGCACACACACACACCTGGATGCGCGCGTCGATGCGGTACTGCACGGAGCCCGGCTCCGGGTCAAAGTCAAAGTTGTACATGTCGTACAGTCGCTGGTAGTTGTTGGCGACGCGGAGCATCTCGAGGCGCAAAGACTTGTCGTCGGGCAGGGGGTGGACCTGTGTATGCGTGTGTGTGTGTGAGTGTGTATGTGCAGGGGTGGGGGGAGGGAAGGGCGGGGGTGCCCGGACTCCCTGAACTTTGTTCCGTGCGGGTAGTAAAGGGTCCGGCAGCGCGTGCCCCCCCCCCCCATCACACACGCACCTGGCGCGTGCCCCCCCCCCCACACACACACACGCACTGGCCCGCCGGCCCTGGCGCCATGAACTTGGTTCCGTGTGGGTAGTGCGTGCCTCCCCCCCCCGACACACCAATACGCCCCCCCCCCACACCCCCACGCACCTGGCCCGCTGGCCCAGGCGCCATGAACTTGGTTCCGTGCGGGTAGTGCAGCGGGTCCTGCATCAGCTCGACAGGCACGCCCTGGCCGTCCTGCGCGTAGCGAATCGTGACCTCGCCGTACGGCTTCCACCGCCACATGCGCGCGCGCGTGATGATCTCCTGCAGGGGGAATGTGTGCGGGTGCGTGTGAGTGTGCGTGCGCGTGTGGTGACCTGCTGAGTGTGTGTGTGTGTGTGTGTGCGTGTGTGTGTGCGCACAAGTGACCGCATGCACGCGCGCGTGGTGACCTCCTGCTGTGTGTGTGCGTGTGTCTGATATCCTGCGCTCCTGTCATAGTGTGGGGTTGTGTGTGTGAGTGTGTGTGTGAGTGTCTGCGTCTGTGTGTGTGTGCGTGTGGATGGGCACATGCACACGCGTGATGATGTCCCGCATATAAGTGCGTGTGTGTGTCACATGAAAGCCAGCACGCGCTGCGCACCTGCGCCTCATCGACCGTCACCGGGATCTCTACATGTGGCCGCTCCGCTGACGGAACCAATCCACAGACAACAGACACCCAGCACCACGCACACTCAGCGTACCTGCCGGCACGTATCCACAACATACAACAGACACCACGCGCGCTCAGCGCACCTACCGTAGTACCGCTCAGCCATGCCGATTCTATAATTCCGAGGACGTGCCGGCAATGTCGATTTCTAAAAAAATATTGCTGCAAAGGTCGGAAAACGCCAAAAAGTGACGTCAACACGGGAAAAAGGGTCCCCCGGCAAGGCACCAGTGTTTTTGGTAAGAGGATTTTGAATAATGTCACAGCCGGAAAGTGTGAAACATTCACACTTTTCACACTATTGGCGCATTCAATCCTGCTGCACGCGCTTCGGGGTGCATCTTCGCAGATTCTCTCTCCCACTGACCAGATCCCCCCTGCCTTGGTGAACGTCTGACTGCCGCCTCCTTCCACGCTGGAAGGGCCTCGGAACAGTGGTTCTTGAGAAGGATTTGGGTGTTCAGTATTTCATGCTCACGGCCCGGCGTGCCAGGGCCAAGAGGCCCCTGGCGGCGGCCCCGGCCGATCAGAGCATTTTTTTAATAGAGCACTGAATTGCACAGGATTTGCTTGGAAACTTGCTCAGCATTGTTCAGTCCCGTGCGCACCTGCACAGCACCTGCACTATATAACTAGATCACGCGCCGGTCGAGCCCACATCCTCCGAGGTGTGCCCGCTCTTCTCCCCCTCCTCCGTCTCCACCTACTTCTCCGCTGCTTCCCCCTGCTCCCTAGCTAGTAGCTCCACGGTTGAGCCTCTACCAGTTCACCAGCGCCGCGCCCAGCGCTCAGCACCTAGCTCCACCAGTTCGCCCACCACCACGCCCCGAGAGGAACTTTAAAACTGCTCTTTCTAGGTGTTAGGAAAGTCAAATTACATTTTGGACGCAGATGCGGAAGATCTCGTTGCGTAGATCATTAAGACCTATGATACGTGTCATTGGACTCCGGGAAGCGTTCTTCCCCCACACTCGAATTTTCATAAAACAGACATTCCAGCTGCGCAGCCGTCGGCCGAATTAATTTGTGTGCAGCCGGATTGCAGCCGGATGGCTGCGTGCAGCCGGTAACAAAAACACTGTAAGGCACCCAAATTCTAAACAATTACCACTTTGATAAAAGTGGCAGCAAGGCAAAGCGTTACTACGGTATCCACACAAGAGAGCTGCCGCGCACCTGCGCCTCATCGACCGTCCCCAGGATCTCTGCGAGCTCGCACAGCTCCATCTGGTCGGACTCGGTCTCAAAACGCGTGTCAGTGCCCTCCTCAAAAGGACTTGTCCACTTCTGCGCGCATGGGGGGCGTGTGTGTGTGTGTGCGTGTGTGTGGGGGGGGGGGGGGGGCACGGTTGGCATCACAGCATCGTGGCGAGCAGCTGGTCCAGTGTGTCTGTTGGTGCCCTCCTCACAGGGGGGGGGGACTTGTCCACTTGTGCGCGCGTGGGTGACGTGTGTGCGTGTGTGCGTATGTGTGTGTGCGGGGCACGGTTGGCATCAAAGCATCGCGGCAATCAGCCGGCTGAGCGTGTCAGCGTGTGTCGGTGGCCAGTGCGTGCCTGTGTTGGCCAGTGCGTGTCTGTGTTGGCGTGGTGGTGGCGGGGTGTGGGTTTGACTGAGTGTGTGTGTGGGGGGCACGGTATGCATGAGCCGTTGCGGCGAGCAGCTTATGCGAAGATGTGCAAGTGGCCAGTGGTTCCGCTGACTGAGGCACCCAAACTATTGGGACCCGACGAGGCCGCGTGCGTATCTGGACGCAAGGGAGCAGCATTTCATGTCGCACCTTGCCCTGCCTTGCGTACGCCTCGTCATAGCGCTCCATGTCCAGAAGCAGTATGTTGTGCTGCCCCCCCCCTCCTCGAGCGCACCGACCCATCATTCACATCCTCACCGCCCCGCTTCCCCTTCCCCCCCCATTGGCCCACGCACCTTGCCCTGCCCCGCGTACGCCTCGCCATAGCGCTCCATGCCACGCGCGTCAGGAAGATCCGCGTGTGCGTAGCTGGCGTGTGTGCAGCTCTGGCGTGGCATGCAGCAGCATGTCCTGCTGGCGGCGACCTGGCATCCACCCCACTTAAACCACCGACCACCACCAAACGCCTACGCAAACACGCACCTCGCCCTGCCCCGCGTACACCTCGTCATAGCGCTCCATGCTCTTAATCATCCTGTTCGCGGCGCGACAGCGGCACGCCCGCAGCGCGCAGCACCGCCACGTCGTCGTCGTCGCAGCGCGCAGCACTGCCTCCTATTGACCCACGCACCTTGCCCTGCCCCGCGTACGCCTCGTCATAGCGGTCCATGTCCTTGAGCAGCAGGTCCTGCTGGCGGCGCGACAGCGGCGCGCCCGCGGCGCGCAGCACCGACACGTCGTCGCTCTCCACGTCACGATCGACGTCTGCGGCCTCACCGCTTGCACCGCCGTTCTTGAAGAAGCCGGCAGCACCGGAGACGAGTCCCAGGCCGGGGTCGGTCGCCTTGCGGCCCTGGGGGAGGGGAGGAGTGTGTGTGTGTGTGCGTGTGTGTGTGGGGGGGGGGGTGAGTGCTTGTGTGTGCGTGTGTATGTGCGCCACCATTCTTGAAGAAGCCGGCAGCACCGGACACGAGGCCCAGGGCGGGGTCGGTGGCCTTGCGGCCCGGGGGGGGGGGGAGTGTGAGTGTGTGTGTGGGAGTGAGTGTGCGAGAGACTGAGTGTGCGAGAGAGTGTGTTCCTGAGTGCGCGTGTGTGTCTTGTGTGAGTGTCTGTGTGAGTGTCTGTGTGCGTGTGTGTGTGCGCGTGCGCCGCCGTTCTTGAAGAAGCCGGAAGCATCGGAGACGAGGCCCAGGCCGGGGTCAGTTGCCCTGCGGCCCTGGGATGTGTGTGTGTGAGTGTGTGTGTGAGTGTGTGTGAGTGTGTGTGCGCTGCCATCCTTGAAAAAGGCGGCAGCACCGGAGACGAGGCTCAGGCCGGGGTTGGTCAACTTGCGGCTCTGGGGTTGTGCAAGAGATTGAGAATGTGAGAGCGCGTGTGCGAGTGTGTGCGCGAGAGTTGGTGTGCGAGAGAGCGGGTGCACGGGAGAGTGCGAGTGTGTGTGTGTGCGAGAGTGTGCTTGTGCGCGAGAGGGTGTGAGTGTGCGCGTATGTGTGACAGAAGACATAGCTTGTGATCTTGGGGGTCTCAACACTCTAGAGAAACACAGAAACGCACCCCCCACCCCCCGCCCACACACCCTAGGCATCTTTGGCCTGCGGCTCGCACCCCCCTCTCCCCCACGCAACCTTTGCCACCGTTGGCCAGTTCACAGAACCACACTAACACACACACATACACACAAACACAACACAAACACAAACACCACACCTTAGGCATCTTTGGCCCGCGGCTTGCGCCCCACGCGGTCTTTGCCAGCAGCTCCTTGTGCTTGCCCTCCTGCGAGTGTGTGCGTGTGTGTGTGTGTACATGCGTGTGTGTGTGTGTGTGTGTGTGCATGTGAGTATGTGCACGCATGCATGCACGGCAGTGACGTAGAAAAGCGCGACACTGTGTCGTGAGTCACATACGAGGGTCACGCGCCCAAGCGTGTGCAAGCGCGTCTGCGGCCCCCTACAGGCTTCCCACGTGCCCCCCACATCCACACACCTTGCCCTTGGCACTTTCTGGCTGACTGGACTGGAACCAAGTCCTTCGGGGTTTGAAGTGGCTGGCGGTTAAAAAACCTAAACCCTTTGGTTTCCCGGTTTGAAAACCTCAACAAGCACCTGTAGACCCTCGAGATACTCCTTTGGCACTTGGTGGCAGACTGGATGGAACCGAGTCCTTCTTAAGGTGATTCATGTCTGGCGGTTTCACAACCTCTCAACCCTCCAGAACCCAGCCCTTAAGGTGATGAGTGTCTGGCGGTTTTAAAACCTCTCAACCCTTTAAAACCTAGCTCACCTTGCCCTTGAGGTACTCCCTGACGCTGAGCCCAGTAAACGCGCGTCATGACTGCAGCCAGACTGGATTGCAATCAAGTCCTACGTTTCCCCCCATGTTTGGCGGTTTTGAAACCTCCCAACCCACCTTGCCCTCGAGGTACTCTTTGACGCTGAGCCCAGTGAACGGGTTGAGCATGTCGTCGCCGAGCACCTGGGGGGAGACGGGGGGGGGGGGGCAGGGTTCAGGATTAAGGTTTTAGGGCTGAAGCACCTGGGCGGGGCGAGGGGGGGTTTAGGGTTTAGGGTTAAGGTTTTAGGGTTGAAGCAAAACATGCTGGATAAGGCAGTTGGTGTCTGCATGCAGTGCCCACATGCGCAGCAGCGCCGAGCACCTGGGGGGAGACGAAGGGGGGGGGGAGGGCGAGGAGGGGCATCTACCTAGCTCGCAACCCTGCTCAAACCTGCTGAACTTAAGACCAGTGGGAGGGGCCCTAACCTGCTCCTTGTCCTCCAGCTTGCCGTCCTCACCATCGCCCACTATGGCCTCTGCCTAACTAGATCCCAATCAGCAGACAAACTTAACCAACTCCTTGGCCCACTCGCCTCAGCCCCAGCTAGGCAGACTAGACCCTCACCTGCTCCTTATCCTCTCGCTCTCCTCCAGCCGCTCGTCCTCCACGTCGCCCGACCAATCGCGTCTACCGAGGCAACCCTACTTAAGACGTAACAAGCTTGCACCTAGTACCTGACAGGTCCAAAACTCATCAGACCAGAATTGACCTCTCTCTCCTCCAGTCGGCCGTCCTCCACGTTGCCCAACCAATCGCGTCTACCGAGCCGACCCTACTTGAGACATAACAAGCTTGCACCTAGTACCTAACTCATCAGACCAGAATCGACCTCTCCCCTCCAGCTTGCCGTCCTCCAGATTGCCTGCAATCGCATCTAGCTCGCGACCCTGCTCAAATCTACCCGACTTGAGACCAGAGTGTGTTGCCCTCACCTGCTCCTTGTCCTCGCTCTCCTCCAGCTTGCCGTCCTCAACATCGCCCGCAAACGCGTCTACCTAGCTCGCAACCCTGCTCAAACCTAGCTCACTGGCCACTAACAAGCCCCAACTCAACAGGCCAGAGTGAGTTGCCCCTACCTGCTCCTTGTCTCGCTCTCCTCGAGCCTGCCGTCCTCTACGTCGCTCGCAACCGCGACTGCCTAGCTTGCAACTCCAATCAAAACTACCGAACTTGCCATTGAAAAGCAAGCCCCAACTCAACAGGGCAGAGTGAGTTGCCCTGACCTGCTCCTTGTCCTCGCTCTCCTTCTCCTGTTTGCCTTCCACGTCGCCCGCAATCGCATCTACCCAGCTCGCAACCTTACTCAAACCTACCTAACGCAAGACCAGTGCGAGGGGCCCTCACCTGCTCCTTGTCCTCGCTCTCCTCGAGCCTGTCGTCCTCAACATCGCCCGCAATCGCCTCGGCAAGCTTGGGGTCGTACGGGAACTCGCTCTCGCCCTGCGTGTCCTGGATCCACCCGGGGCCAAAACCGCCGTCGGTCGTGTTGCCGACCTGGGAGGGTGGGCACAAGCAGGCACACGAGCGAGTGTTAGTGGCCAGAACTGGGAACTGGGTGGTGTTAGTGGTGTTAGTGGCCAGAACTGGGTCTAAGTGGTGGGGTAATAAGACGAGGAGATGTCTCTGCTCCACACAAGTGAGATTGTCAGGTGGCCAGGACTGGATGTGAGTCTAGGTGGTTTAAAACCGTCGTCGGACGTGTTGCCGACCTGGGGTGTAGGCTCGCAGCGTGGAAACAAGAGAGATGGTTAGTTCAGTGGCCAGGACTAGAAGTGGGTCGGGGGGGTTAACCTAGCTAAGACGAGACGACCTTACGGCTGGTGAGACAATGTTGCTGATACATCCTGGGCATGCAGCATTGGCAGCAGCAGGAGTGAAAAACCTGGACCCCACACCACATTCAGTAACAGATAGGCAGTAACCGATAGTAACCGACCCCTAATAAACACCCGCCTGCGGGTCCATGCTACTCGGTGTTGTTGGCCCGGCTGCCGAGGTCTGAAACCTTGACACCCCAAATCCCATTAAGTAACCAATGTGAAACCGAAAGTAACTGATACTAACCCCCCAAAGTAACCGAAAGTAACCCGCCCCACTGTCAGATCCACGCTGTTGTACTCCGTGTTGTTGCCATGGATGTCAAATGTCTGAAACCTTGACCCTAAACCCCAAAGTAACCGATAATAACCGACCCCCCAAAGTAACCGAAAAGAACCCCACACACACCTGCTGGTAATGATGTCATACCCGGTGTCGTTCCCCTGGCTGCCAAGGTCTGAAACCCAGACGCCCAAAACCCCTTCCAGTAACCGAAAGTTACCGATACTAAAAAACGAACCAACCCCCAAAAGCAACCGGAAGTAACCCGCCCCACCATCAGGTCCATGCTGTCGTACTCCGTGTCGTTGCCGTGGCTGTCAAGGTCGTCTACCAGGCGGCCGTACGCGTCACGCTTGTAGTAGCCGGGGCCCTCGAAGCCGTGCGCCGCGCGCCGCGCCATGCGCTCGCCGCCGACCTACGCGCGCGTGTGTGTGTGTGTGTGCATGTGAGGTTATTTTGCAGTCCATTAGACGCGCGCGGTCAAGTAGATTGGCAAGCGCCACTTGACCCCCTATCCCCTAGAAGCAGTTAGGACCTATCTTGGAGGCGTCGCACAATAGCTCTCCTTTTTGCTCTGGGACTACACGTTGGCAGGCAGCCGGCTGGTGGCTACCGCCCCTCACAAGTAATTGTTAGGGCCAGAACTGGACTTGGGTCGAGGCGGTGGTACTAGGACTAGAGGTAGTCTTTGCTGGAAAGCCGATGTAACTGTAACTGTTAGGCGCGCGCGTGTGTGTGTGTGCGCATCACGCGCGCCGCGCCATGCGCTCGCCGCCCACCTAAACGTGAGTGTGTGTGTGTGTGTGTGCGAGGTCGATTTTTCAGTGCATTAGACGCACGCGCGTGTGTGTGTGTGTGTGCGCGTCACATGTGACGCGCCATGCGCTCGCTGCCGACCACCACGTGTGTGTGTGTGCGCGCGCATGCGGTTGATTGTACAGTTGGTCAGACCCTCCCCGCCCCCACCCCCCACACAAACACACCAGCTCGATGATCTCCACCATCTTTGTCATCACCTTCTGCTCCGGCCGCATGTCCCCCCCTCCCCCCCACCCCCTCTCTCTCCGACACTCCCCTCCCGTCCTTCCTCCCCTCCAACGTTGCCCCCTCCTCACACACACACACACACACACAAACAGAGCACACGCACACCTGCTTGATGATATCTGCCATCTTTGTCATCGCCTTCTGCTCCAGCCGCATGTTCTTACACGTCTCGAGCTTGCGGTCGTGCTCCCCACCCCTCTCTCTCCCAGCACTGCCCCCACATACACACACAGAACACACGTCACCCAGCACTGCCCCCCCCCCTCTCTTTCTCCCCCCCCCCCGGACACGCACCTGCGCGATGATCTCCGCCATCTTTGTCATTGCCTTCTGCTCCGGACGCATGTTCTTCCATGTCTCGAGCTTGCGGTCGTGCTGCGCCGACGCGATGACCGAGTCGTAGGGGTTGCCGAGGTCGTCGTCAATGGCCTGCAGGAGAACCTCGTCCTCGTAGTCAGAGCCCAGGGCCTTGTTGCGGTACCTGGGGTTGTGATAGACGAGGAGAGAAGTGGGGTTGGGGGTGAGTGGGGCACGTGTGTGTGTGTGTGTGTGTGTGTGCTGTGGTGCCAATGGCCTGGAGGAGGACCCCGTCTTCGTAATCAGAGCCGAGGGCCTTGTTGCGGTACCTGGGGAGGAGAAGGGGAGGGGCAGTGGCGAGCGGGGAAGATCAGGTGTGTGTGTGTGTGCGTGTGTGCATGTGTGTGTGTGTGCGTATGTGCTGTGGAGTCAACGGCCTGCAGGAGGACCCCATACTCGTAGTCGGAGCCCAGGGCCTTGTTGCGGTACAACCTGGGGTGGTCAGAGAGGAGGAAGGGGATCAGGTGTGTGTGTGTGTGTGTGCTGTGGTGCCGGTCGCCTATATGGACTTCTTTGTAATTAGAGCCCAGGGCCTTGTTGCGGTTCCTGTGGAGGAGAAGGGGGGTGGGTGGGTGGGTGGGTCAGTGAAGAGGGAGAAGGATCAGGTGTGTGCGTGCATGTATGTGTGTGCGTGTGTGCTGTGGCGTCAACGGCCTGCATGCGGACCTCGTCCTCGTAGTCAGAGCACAGGGCCTTGTTGCTGTACCTGGGGAGGAGAGGGGGGGGGGCAGTGCAGAGGGAGAAGGATCAGGTGTGCGTGTGTGCTGTGGTGCCAATGACCGGAGGAGGACCTCGTCTTCGAAGTCAGATCCAAGGGCCTTGTTGTGGTACCTGGGGGATCAGGTGTGTGTGTGTGTGTGTGTGCGTGTGTGTGTTGTGGGGTCAATCGCCTGCAGGAGGACCTCGTCTTCGTAGTCTGAACCCAGGGCCTTGTTGCGGTACCTGGAATGGTAAGAGAGGAGGAGGGGGGTCAGGTGTGTGTGTGTGTGTGTGTGTGTGCTGTGGTGTCGATGGCCTGCATGAGGACCTCGTCCTCGAAGTCAGACATCAGGGCCTTGTTGCAGTACCTGGCGTCAGGTGGGGGGAGAGGCCGGGAGGGGGGGCAGTTGCGAGGGTGACAGTCAGAGGGGGGAAGTGCGTGGGGAAGTGGGAGGGAGGGGGGCGGAGACACGGAGGCAGGGAGGCAGGGGGCCAAGGAGGGCGGGGGCCAAGGAGGGGCAGGTGAGGAGGCAATGGTGAGGCACGCCGGCGCCAGCGGGGCTCTGAACCCACCACGTGTGTAACCCTGAACCCTACACCCACCACGTGTGGAACTCGATGTTGCGCATAATCTGTTGAACGATTCAACCGTAAAATAAAAAAATAAACGTTAACCTTGAACCCACCACGTGCGGAACTCGATGTTGCGCATGATCTGGTCGTACGTCTTGCGGTACGCGGCAACGGGGTCGTCGCCGCGCTCCAGTAGGTAGTAGTACGGCTTCATGTCAATCTGTGTTGGCGGCCAAGGGTGGGCGCACGAGGCAAGCGCTGGGGTCAGTGGTGAGAGGGGGGGAGAGTGGGAGGGAGGGCTGATCAGGCTTCATGCCAATCTGTGGATGCACAACGAAGCAAGCGCTGGGGTCAGTGGTGAGTGGGAGGGGAGTGGGAGGGAGGGCGGGGGGAGGGGGCGCTGTAGCAGGTTGTAGTACGGCCTCATGTTGATCTGTGTGGTTGCGTGGGGGCAGTGGTGCTCGGGACGGTGAGTGCAAGTTGGGGGTACAGGGAGGGGGGGGGTGCAGTGGAATGGGACAAACGCTGAGCGACTGCTGCTGCTGCTGTTGTCGCTGCTGCTGCGCACTGTTCACACTGTCCGCACCTGAGATTCAAGGCTCATCAGGATTCAACCCCCCCCAAAACCCTAAAAAAAAACTTTGAGCAGTGTCCACCTTCAGGATCTAGGGTTCATCTTGGGTTCACCCCCTCTCCCAACCCCTCGCCCAAAGCGCCCTGAAAGCGACAGCTGCGCACTGTGCGCACCTTGATGCCGCATCCGTGGCGCTGGCCCGCGAAGAACTCGCCCACGTAGACCTCGCCCTTCATCTCGCTCGTCTGCATGCCCAGCCCGTGCGCATAGCCGGCCTGGAACTCACCCTCATACCTGCGCACATACATGAGTGTGGATGAGTGTGAGCGTGTGCACAGGTGTGGATGCGTGTGAGCGTGTGCACGCGTGTGGACGAGTGTGAGCGTGTGCACGCGTGTGGATGCGTGTGAGCGTGTGTACGAGTGTGTACGAGTGTGCGCATGCGCAAAGTGTGGATGAGTGTGAGCGTGTGCACGAGTGTGGATGAGTGTGGGCGTGTGTACGCGTGTGGATGCGTGTGAGTGTGTGCACGGGTGTGGATGCGTGTGAGTAGTGGCTGGCACGAGGCGGGCAGCAGGCGAGGCCACGCCGGGCATGGCAGCAGCGGGCCTGGTGCGAAGTCGTGGTCATGTGCGTGGCATGCATGGGCGTGGACGATAGGATAGGACGGCGCGAGACGGGGTGCAGACTTGACAGCGTGTTGAGTGGGACTTGCTGCAGCAGCAGTAGCAGCACAGCTGCACGACTCACTTGTCGCCCCTGCGCACGTCGCGGAAGTGGAAGCCGCCGCCGGTGCCGTTGCCAAACATCATCACGCCCATGCCGTGCGGCACCGCGTCCCTGCTCAGGCCCTCAAACCTGCGCGCGCGCATGTGCATGCGGGTCGGCCGCTGCTTTCAAGCATGTGCACACGCGACAGGTGTGCCGTGATACGCACTCGTGATCACCTCATGGATCGCACCAGGGGCGTGGGGCGCATGGGCGCATGGAGCGCTCGCATGGGGTGCATGCATGCATGCATCCCACCCGTACTCACGTCGTGCCGTCTGCGTACGCGTACGACGACCACTTCAGCGGCTCGCCCGGGAAGGGCGCAAGCGGGTGCGCAGAGTGGCGCAGCGAGTACTGCGGGTTGAGCGGGTCCTCCGCGTCCAGGCCCTTGCCCGCGCCCACGTACTCCGGCTCCCACTCGCTCTCCGTGTTGTCCTCATCGGACTCGAACTCATCGGTGACCCACACGGCATCGCGCGCCTCATCCGAGTCGACGCCGCGAGGGCGGTACGCGGTGTGGAAGTCGTCCCAGTCCTCGCTCTCCTCGCCTGCTGCCTCGTCGGGCGGCCCCTCGGGCATGATGGTGGGGTTGCCGTCGCGGTCCCACAGGTGCATGTCCCACAGCGTCTCCAGGTTGCCGGCCATGTACTCGTCCGACTCGAACTCGTCCGTCACCCAGATGCCGCCGGCCTTGGTGGCCTCGTAGTTGGACACGCGAGGCTTGATGCCCTTGCCCTTGCCCTTGGCGACGCCCCCGGGGGCGATGGCGCCCCCAGCGTCCTCGCCCACCTCGCTGATGAACTCGCCATCGTACTCCTCCTTCTCCACCGTCACCATAGGGGGGGTGAGGGGGACATGCCCGGGCGATGGCTGTCCAGGCAACTTGTATGCCTCCTCCTGCAGCCAGACCAGGTCCTCAGTGTTGAGGCCGCGATCAGGCCAGCGTCTGCTGTGCTCCTTTTGCCACTTCTCGTAGAGCTTATTGACGTCGGCCCTGACCTTGGACTCTGGCTCATCCGCCTCGCTGTCATACACCTTGAAGTAGAGGTCCGGGTTGGGGAAGGGCGTGCTGTCGAGCACGTCGATGGGCTCCTGCTTAGCTTTGGGCTTCTTGGCTTTCACCATGCCGCCGCCCTGCTTGCCCCCCTTGTCGTCCTTGCTCGACATGGTGCTGGTCTAGCCCCGATTGGAGGGGCGCGGGCTGTGCTGCCTCCGCGTCACGCGCTGAGCTGTAGACTTGGCCGCCGACCCCAACAGATGTTGACGACGGATGCTGCGATGGGTACAGCGGGGGCGCCCACCAGCCTGCTGCTCCCTCCGATTGCCGATTGGCGCTGGGGAAGGGGCTGAATGGGTGAACGGCACGTCGCATGCATGCAACCTCATCTTCACACTTGCCAACACAAACAACAGGGGCGCCACACACACCTGGGCACACACACACACACACACACACACACATGTACGCACGCACTCACATCAGAGTGATTTCCTATTCGGCTGAACACAGCCGGACGCAGCCTGAATTTTAGTGAAATGGCTTGGAAAACACAATTGCAATTATTGAAAGGACATCCCCGCGCGCATGCATCACTGGCTCGTTGCATCATGCGCCGCGCACTCCAACAATCGTTTAAGAGAGAGTAGTGTTACACATCCACTGCCGGCAGTCACAATCAGTTCCAAAGCTCCAGCGGGACTATCAGACAGCAGGCACAAGGCCCACCAAAAGGTAAAGCTACAAAAGTAGCCCACAGTAGCGCCACCCACACCAGGTTGTGGGCGCCAAGCAAGCAGCACCGCAAGCCAGGCACCACACTCAGTCCTGAAGCAGCCGGAGACAGACCCCAGGTATAACCGGCTGTAAAGCCAGGACCATGAAGGGACCAAGAAGATAATATGACCACGGGAGTCCAGGACTTTGGGCCAACACGTGATTTCGGTGCTGCTCGGCTATCGACCGTGCCCAGTCCCAGGCACTGGCTTTCGCTAGAAAGGCATGCCGGGATATTTGTATGCCAAATGCAGGGTGTGTTCCCATTGCAGACCTGGACAAATGTGTGAAGCGGCTTTGAATGAAGTGGTCTTGAAGTCGTAGGCACATGCGACGACAACTCCAAAAGCATTTGAAGTGTACTTCTTCGAGTCACGAGTCGGGCCCGCTCAAGTGTCCACCAGCGCTTCGTGGAAAACCTAAAATTCCGAGTCTAGCCGGGTGGGAACACATATGCGCAGCCCGCGAGGATACATGTTCCGTTGGGATTGCGGGAGTGCCCGACAATGCACAAAGCAGGATGTTACCACGGGTAAAAAAACGCATCACTAAATTGCAAAAAACGTACGCGCTCTTTACCTTCGCATACGAATATTATTTTGGACGCTCTCACGAAGCTGAAACGATTAAAACTCGCTAATTATTGCGATTTGGGGCGTTAAATCGACTGAAATCGACGAAAAACGACCCCCGCGGAGCAGCGATTCAACAATCATTTTCGACGCCCCCTATCTATGACCTGAGGGAATCTGAGGCGTATACAATGTTTTTGTTTTGTTTTTTGTTCTTTGAGATTCACACTAAATCCACACACCCTAGTGTTTTTTCTCAGCCACGCATAGGCTGAGCGTGGGCGTATAGGTCTCTTGTAGCACGGAGCCTCGAGATACTCACTCTCCCCTGGGGGGCGCCACTTCGAATCGCCACGTAATACGGTGAGCGAGCATGCGGCACAAGCTCTACGGGTTAGCACTTTGCATGGCGTGGACGCAGTTGGGGTCGATGGGGATGCACATGGGGGGTGCGCATCTGGGGAGGTGGGGTCGCCCGCCCCATGCATGCATGTACACGCAGCATTTAGCACAGTTAGTGGGCAGCCGCACCACCGTGTCGTTGCTCATATTTGTGCACATGCAGGGCCGTCGGGCCGGTCGCAGAGACAGGAGCCACTTGGGGCTTGCGGGCCCCTTGGTGTCGGATTTCTCCTAGGGAGCACACCTCTAGGCCTAGGAGAAACAGTACACTTACTGTAGCAGCAGCAGCAGCAGCAGCAAGCAGTAACAGCAGCAGCAGCAGCAGCAACAGCAGCAGCCGGCATGAGGTTCCTGGTCGTGCGCTTTCTGGCGCCCATGCATGGCGCGGCATGCGGCACAAGCTGCGGAATAGGCCATGCGCCCAGCAGCATGGGCATACTGCAGTCGTGGCCCAGCCGCGTGTCAGGCCATGCGGCCATGGCGCTCGAACACTCGGCCGCGGCAGCGGCAGCCAGCCCCGCGGGCGCGGCGCTCGTCAAGCTTCTCACGCAGGTCGTGTTCCAGGCGCTGATGCTGCTGGGCTCGCTGCTGCTCGGGCTGCGGCTCGCGCTCGCTGCCGTCGTTGCTGCGCTCGCATCGATGCCGCGCACCGGCCGCATGCTGTCGTGGAGCGTGCGCAGCGGCCTCGCGTACAAGCGCCTGCTGGCGGCCTACGCAGGCGACACCGACGGCGACGAGTTCAACGAGAAGCTCGTAGCGGCGCACAACCACTGGGCAAACCTGCTCGCGGGCGTGTGCAGAGCAAACGGGGGCGTGTACGTCAAGCTGGGGCAGTTTGCGTGCTCGTTCGGTGCAGTGCCGCGCGAGTACAGGTGGGTGGGACTGGAGCAAGGGCAAAGTGAACTAGTTGTATCGGTGACCCTCTGGCAGTACAAGTATACAGCATATACAAGGAAGGCGAGTAGTATGGTACAGGGATGGAGCACGTGTGTGCGCTGGGCTGCGTTTGCGCTGTGTGCTATGCCCGCGGACGGCACCGCCACAACTCGTGTCGACCCCCGTGCCCCTCGTTCTTGGGCCTCCCGTACGCTGAAATGCACCGCCGCCGCATCGCGCGCACGGCATTTTAACCCCCCACTTCCACCACCCCACCTCACCCCACACTCGCTCTCACCCCCAACACTCCCACACTCTCCCACTCTCTCTCTCCCTCCATCACACAGAGGGCCATCCGCCGCTCCCACTCTCCCTCTCTCCCTCTCTCCCTCTCTCCCTCTCTCCCTCTCTCCCTCTTACCACACCCAGGGCCATCTTGTCACAGCTGGAGGACAAGGCCCGCCCGCTCCCACCCTCTCTCACTCTCTCTCTCTCCCTCTTTATCACACCCAGGGCCATCCTGTCGCAGCTGGAGGACAAGGCCCGCCCGCTCCCGTTTGCCAAGGTCTCGCGTTACCTGCTCAAGGAGCTCGAGGGAGAAGGGGGGGGCACGCCGCTGCTGGTGGGGCCGCCTGGCAGCGGAGCAGTGTTCTCAGAGTTTGAGGAGAAGGCGACGGCGGCTGCGAGCCTGGCGCAGGTGGGTGGAGGGG